>OZ016476.1:8449630-8997130 GCA_963966605.1 Caenorhabditis sulstoni
CCCCCCCCCTTAGATGTTCAGTCGTTCCGTTTGGCGGGCTTCCGTTTTGGCTCGTCGGCTCCGCGAGCTCTAGCTCTATTCGTTCTTCTTTTTGTTTCCTCATTGATTGATTATTCGGGTGATGTATCTGTTCAAAAACTTTTATCCTTACTTAAAGGGGTCTGTATGGGGTTACTGTAGCGGTTTCACTTGGTGCGATCTGTTTGCGGACTCCTTTCTAATGTTCACTTCCCGCCGACACACACTGTGAACCGATAGTAGGTGTGAACTGGGTTTTGGAGAAAGTTGGAATTTCGGTTTCAGAAAACAGGTAACTATTGAAAATTAGACGAACGTGTATCGACCACAGGTGTCGATTTACGGGGGAGGAGGGGTGCAGTCTATCATTTTCGTCGATTTTCAGGAATTTTTTCGCGGAAATTGTGCTGAAATTTGGAAATTTTCGGTTAAGGAAACCAATAGAATCGAAGAATGCGATTGAGAAAGCGAATTCCAGGCGATTTCCATATAAAGATGACTATACTTGCTGGAAATTGTAGGATTCCGGTATTTCCGACGTTGAAGCGGAAATGAAACAGTTTTTTTTCAAAAAATTCAGAAAAAAAACCTGATTGTGGATCGAATTCTTTTTTTCAACTGTTTCATATTTGAACGACCATCTCGAGAAAAAAAAAATTATTTTCCAATTTCAACGAATATTTGTTTCTAATGAACCGTGTACTCCACACGGACAAGTGTGATTTTTCAAAACAATTTTCAAACCTATTCAAGACTGGCGTTCGAATGCAGTTTTTTTTTGTCTTCTGACCTGAAATTGATTCACAGAAACGGAAAGTTTCAAAATTTTCTATCAATGGGAAATGTTTTGTTGCTCTTCAAAAATCGAAAGATTGCAACGACCGCGACGCGACCGCAACGCGTCAGAATGAACAAAAGCTTTTCGGAAACTGAACACGTTTACTTTACCTCTCCAGAAGCGGAGAAAATGAGTTTTTGGTTCCAAATCAGCTGCAGGTGAAACAGTTAAATTTTTGAAGATTTTGTCACTGACTTTAAACTGGAATATCTCGAAAACTAGAAAAGTTATCAAAAAGTTGTCAACTACAAACTTGATCAGCATAAAATTTCCCATATTTTTCCAGTTGACAACTTTTTTCTAACTATTCTAGTTTTCAAGATACACCCCGGCAAAGTTGAGCCCAATAATTTCGGAAGCACGAGAGCAAATAATCATAGATCAGAAGAGAAAAAGAGATGATAATGAGAGAGGCGCGTTTTTGCCGCGCCCAATCAACGTCTTCTTCTCCTTCTCGTTTCCCATATTCTGTCAACAAAAAGAGCAGTTTCGGCGCGTGCTCGTTGCTCGCGGAGCCAGCTCAAAAGAGCTCGCGGACTAATTAGCAGAGTGCAAATCAGAACCACTCTTTCTCTTTCTCTCTCTTTTTCCATTTTGTTTTCTTTGTTTTCCATCCCCATTTTTCATTCTCTGCTTCATGCTTTTCACAAAAGTTTCCATTATTTTTTTTCCAATACTTTCTGTATCGGATTGTCAAAATATCGATTTTCCGCGAAATTTGAAAACGCCTTGTCACTATTACGAAAAACTTCGGCCATGGCCTAGAATCGCATGTAAATCGTTCGGAAGAGTGAACACGTGGGTCTCGCCACGAAAAGCTCAGCGTGGTCCCGTGTACTCCTCTCGGACAAGTACACGGATTTCGTGGCGAGACCCACGTGGGGGCGGTATTCAAAATCATGTGTAACAGTAAAAAATTTCCCAGGTTTTGAAAAAAATCCCATTTTCAAGTACTTTATATCAATGAATCACTCGGAAATCGACTAATTTGACATTTATGTTTTTTAAAGCGCCGGAGAATCTGAGCAATTTCTAGTAATTTTTTCCGAATTGCCCGTAAAAATGTCTACAATTCAAGAGGTCGACTGACTTTCCAGCATTTTTCTGAAATTTTTTATGCTCGAAAAACCGTGGGCCCGTGGAAAAGTTTGAAATTTGGGTTCAAAAGTACCGATGAATTAATTTCGACAGAAAATATGAGTTGCCAATAAAAGTCACGTGAAACAGTGAATTGGGTCTCGCCACGAAAACAAGAGATACCATAAACTTTTTTCCGAATAACCCCTGCGCCTTTAACCTCATTGTTTTTCGAATCACGCTTTTTGATATCAAGTTTCTCTGAAATGATGACAATTTGAAAAGAATGAGGTAAAAGGCGCAGATGGTTATTAGGGAAAAAAGTTTATGGTACCCTGTGTTTTCGTGGTGGGACCCAACTTTTCGAAATTTTTTTTTCTGTTTCACTGTTCCGAGATAACAAATACATTTACATTGCAAAAATCCAATTTTTGAAAGATAACGAATTGATTTTCTTTTTTTCACTTTTTTTTTGTTTATTTTCGATTTCAAAGTTTCCTCAAAATTTAAATTTTTTGAAAATTTCGGTTTTTTGTCATTTTCGATGTTTTTTTTTAAATTTTCACAATTTTTTTTTTATATTAAAATTTTATTTTTTTGTGATCAAACATTTTTTCAATTTTTGAAATTGAAATTTTCAAATAATCACCGAAAAAAAAAATTTTTTTGAAAAAAAAATGTTTCGAAAAGAAAAATAAAAGCGCGCAAAATCATACTAGAATGAGAATATAATTAGCCATTTTCGCGACATTCGAAGCATATAATCAGCGAAATGAGCAAAAATCAGAAGGAAATGAGCACAAAAGGTTGCTCACTTTTCATATTTTTCACTCAAAATGCATGAGAGGAAACACTTTTTTTCTACTGTTTCAACAAATTTTGATTACAAAACCGTAATTTTTATTTGTAAAATGGACATTTCAGGGATGCCATTGAAATTTTTTTTTTAATTTTTAATTTTTGAAGGTTTTCACCCTCAACAGTTTTAGAAAATTCGTTTAAAAAATGAAAATTTAAAATTTTGGAAAAAAAATTTTTTTTTTTGTTGATAAAAAGTCCTCATTTTGAACAATTTTCAGTGGAAATTTTTTTAAATTAAATTTAATTTTTTCGGATTTATTTTCAAAACATTCAAATTTTTCTTTAAATTAAAACAAAAAAAACGTATAATTTAAATTTTAAAAAAGTTTTTGAAAAATTTTTCATTTTCTAGGCAAGCAAATAAAAAAATTATTTTTTAACTATCCTTTTCTTGGAATTCAATGGATCAAATTGAAAAAAAAAAAAACTAAAATTTAATTTTTTCCAAAAAAAAAATTATCAAAAATCAAAAAATGCCAAAAAAAATTCGCAAAACTTCCAAAAAAACCAAAATTTTCTACTTTCACCTTTTTTCAAAAAAAAAAAAAATAATAATTTCCAATAAATGTCAAAAAAAGATCTTTCCCTTATCCACTAGGAAACCCTAATATCCCAAAAAAAAATTATTTTTCCCGCCAAAAATCTTCTTAAAAATTACAGGAAAAATAGGCTCAAACTTGAGAATTCCGTTTTTTTTGAAATCTCTCTCTCTCTCTGTCTCTCATTTCATTTTCCTAGGCGAATCGTTGTCATTTAATCAGTGATAAGTGGGGGGGGGGCGGGAGTGCTCAAAAAAGAGCCCACTCTCTCTCTCTCCGACCAAATGCTCCAAATGCTCTTCGGATTATCCCGGCTCCTAAAGAGAGAGAGAGAGAGAGATAGAGCACGGGAGGCTTCCTGAGCACATCCCCTCCCAAATTTTCACTGTGAGCCCTTCCTCGATTTCTTCACTGCTCTTTCCGCCCCTCCGCTCACTTTTTCCGCGTTTCCCTCCTCCGTCGTGTGTGGTCTCGATTCGTGTTTTCTGTCCGGGAGGTCTCCCCCCGAAAAACGGCGCGAAGTTCAAATTTGATCCCTTTTGAGTTTTTTTTTGGCTGACTGTACTTTTCAAATTTTTTCTGTTTCATGAAAATTAAAAACTTATCTTACTTACTTACTTACTTAGTAAGTAATTTAGATAAACAGAAAAAAATTGATCTAAAAAATTTTTTTCTAATTTTTTCTTAGTACTTTCAATTTTTTCCATCTTCACCATTCAAAAAAAATTTTTTTTTTGAAAAAAAAATTAAATTTTCTGTTTCACAAGTCCCGTTTTTCCCTAAATTTCATTTTTCATCGAAAAATTCCCACAATAAAAAAAAGTTTTATTTTTTAAAATTACTTACCGTCAATTTTTTCGCCGTTTTTTTTCCAGAATTTTTTGAAAATTTCATTTTTTCCATCCAATTTTAGTGAAAACTCAATTTTTCATGTTTTCCTTCAAAAAAAAAATACAGTGAAGTTTTTTTTTTTTAAATTATTTTTCCAGTTTCATCCTCAAAATCTATAAGTTTTCCATATTCAATTTCTTTCTCAAACTGGCATTTTCTCTGTTTTTTTTCTGTCCCCCAATATAAACAGATTGAAAAAAAAGTGTGTTTTTCGATTATTATAATTTCATTGAAACCGAATAAATTTTTTTTAATTAAGAAAATTTACACTTTCAAAAAATACAGAAAAATAGTTTCCACCATCACATTTCAAAATAATCAAATTCAAAAAATTGTCTCTGCGAAAAGAGAAAATTAAAAAATTTATTCGGTTTCAAGAAATCATGATAAGCGAAAAATATTTCTTCAACACTATTATGTTAACTTCTGGAAAAAGGAAAAAAAATAGCTTCATTGAAGTTACTGTTTCAATTTTTAAAATACAGTTTAGCTAAATAGGGTAACTCGCCAAACTTTTACCCAATAAATTTGAGAATATAATTTCCGAATTTTTTCGCGACCTCTGATCAAATGTCTTTGAGATGGTGGGTCAAAATTCAAAAAACCGTTTGAAACCGCACATTTACATATTTTTGAGAGAGGGAATACCAACAAATAGTATTTTCCAAACTTCTCAAGAAAACAGGCGACAGTCGGCGAAGCGATTTGTGAAGCCCGCCACTGGCGCTATTCCGGCGCCACTGGCCGACTCTGAAGCGCCACTGGCGGTGGGCGCACTTTGTTTGGCGTATGTCTAGCGGATGACTGGCGGCTAGACTCCATTTGTCCCGCCAATCCTGGCGGCAAAATTTCTTGAATGATGATGATTCCCATTTGCTTTATAAAAAATGATTATCGATTGAACGGTATAGAAACTTAAAAATGAATTTTATTTTGTAAAATGCTCATTTGTGTTTCAAACGGGAGACTTTACTGGAAAAGAACACACATTTTCAATTGAAGCAAAACGCGTGACCAATTTTGACCTATCATCTCCCATATTATCCGTTCGCCATCTGTTCTTAAGTTTTTAAATCTCAAAAAAAAACGCATTACGGTGTAGATTTACGATAATCAAAGAGCCGATGCCGTTATTTCGGAGCGTCGTACCAAATAATTTTCCTAAATTATTCAGCAATTATATCTCGAAAACTAGAACAGTTAGAGAAAAGTTGTCAACTACAAAAACGTGGGAAATTTTACGCTGATCATGTTTGTAGTTGACAACTTTCTCATGACTCTGCTATTTTCCGAGATTTTTTAGTTTGAAGTGGGTGATGGTGAGTATCATTGGAACTTTTGAAATTTTCACCGTTTCACCTATCGCAATTGTGAAAAACCCTTCAATTTTTATTCGTTCTATTACGATGTCGATTTTCCGAAAAAGAAACTTTTTTTTCTTCTGACGTCTAGCGCGTCGCGGTCGCGTCGCGGTCGTTGTAATCTTTCGATGCGGTTCAATCGAAATCTGACACCATTTCCTGTTTCCCCCTCTCTTTCTCTTTCTCATCAAACACATATTCATCCAAGATTCATGCAAACCGCCCCGCCATTTACACGTATCTCCTCTCCCCCACTTCCTCCTTCGTTTGCTCCTCTTTGCAACGTGCTCCGCGAGCCGCCGCCGTCGAGGGAGTTCGGTGAATCACAGGCATCGACAGCGCGCCGATAAACAAAAAGAAAGCGGCGGAAAAGCAGAAGTGGAAGAGGGAAAAAAAAAGCGACGACAAGAAAACAGGAAGAAGCGATTTTTGTCATTAGAGAGAAAAGGGGGCGGGGAAGAGGAGAAAACATCTCGAGGCTCACACTTTTAAAGCATTTTTACCTGCCATTTTAGAGAATTTTTTTTCAAAATTTAAATTTCATTTCGAGTTTTCCCGATTATTCTGGTTTTTTTTGGTCATAATTTAAAAAATTACAGTTTCAAAAAATTTTTTTTCGAATTTTCAAAAAAATTTTCAAATAATTTTTGGAAAATTAAAAAAAATTTTAATTTTTTTTTAAATAAAAAAATTTAATTTTCCTGTCTGTTTTTTTTAAATTTTTAAATTTTTCTCGCGCTGTTTTTTTTTCAAAAAAAAAAAAAATTTTTTTTTTAATTGTAAAATTGAATTTTCATTTGAATAATTATTTGAGATCCTCTTGAAATTTTTTTTAATTGAAAAAATTGCATTTTCATCAAACATTCAAAAAAAATTTCTCAAATTTTCAAAAAAAATTTCAATTAATTTTTGAAAAATTAAAAAAAAATTTTTTAAATTTTTTTTATTGTAAAAATTTAATTTTCCTGTCTGCGTTTTTTTTAATTTTTTAATTTTTCTCGCGCGGTTTTTTTTTCAAAAATTAAGAAAAAAATTTTTTTTTTTGTAAAATTAAACTTTCATTTAAATAACTATTTAAGATCCTCTTGAAAAACAGAGAAAATTTTTTTTTGTTTGTTCATTTGATTTTTGAAACTAAAAAAATTGCATTTTCGTCGAACATTCCAAAAAAATTTTCTTGAAGATTCTGTTTTTTTTTTTGCATTTTTCAATTCCACCGACCGCGACGCGACCGCAGCGCTTCTCAAAAGTGTTTTTCTTTTTCTCAAAATTTCTTTTATTTTTCTCGTTTCATCTCGTCAATTTCATTTCAAAAAAAAAAAGATTTTTCCAGAAATCCGGATGCGCGACTCGGGTCGTCGTATGATTCGGAGCGATCCTCCCACGTGCACTTCCATTCTGGTAGGTCAAGGATTACGGTAGCTTTTCGTGTGTCACATCCGTGATCACGCATGCGCAGACCCCCCAAAGATGATCCGAGAAAAGAGGATTTGATGTTATGATCACGGGGGAAGATCTCATCACTCTAGAGGGGGGGGGGGGGGGGGGGGGGGTACTCAAAGAAATTGAAAAATTCCCACATTTTCAAATCGATCATAGAACCACTTACTTCTCTCTTTCGAATGACACCGCTAATTCACATTAGAGAGAAGCTTTCGGATCTGCACGCAGAGTGCGGGCGGAAATTTTTTCATTTCCGTCCTCTCTCTCTCTCTCTCTCTTTCCTACCACGTCTTTCTCTTTTCGGTCTCTCTGCGCTCGGAGAGCGAAGTTTCTCCACTCTCATGACGTTTACCAACGCGCAAAAATCATTTGACCACTGAGCGGATCGAACGCCCAACCTTTCGATCTGGAGTCGAACGCGCTACCATTGCGCCAACACAGAAGAATCGCTACTGGAAGCATTACGGACGTATGATGGATGCACGAAAATCATCCATATTGCACCCATTCACGGACGCATAATGGACGCACGAAAAAGTCCGGCGTATTACATTAATATGAGAAGTTGCGTATTGAAAACTCTAGGCCACGGCCCTCGGCCCTCCCATATTCCATCCACGCGCGATCCCATATTCCATCCATGCCCATCCATGCGCGCTCGCGCCGCCGACTCCCGATTTCGTGTGCCGTTCCACCCATATTCCATCCATGCTGGGGTGGAACACACGTGTGTGCGCATATAATACAAGCATTATGCGAGCATATTCGCATGCGTCCATCATGCGTCCGTAATGCTTCAGTAGCGATTCTTCTGTGCAAGCAGTCATGCCCGCAGCCGGCGCGTAGTGGTCGTGATAAAAGGGGGAGAGACAGCGCGCGCAGCGGCCACCGAGACGCACTCACGAGGGATGTTTTCGTTGGAAAGAAAGACGCGCTAACCCGTTCCTCTATATATTCAGGAGGACAACGGCGAAGAGGAGGAGGAGGAGGAGACGTCCGACACGGAGAAGCCGCCCGAACACGTGCCGGCGAGGTTCGTACCGACTCAGAAGAGCGACGATGGAGGCCACCCGAGTCATGTGAGTCGCGCGCAGAGGGGAATTGTGCTCTCCGATGCTCCACAGGAAATTACGCGTCAACCCGGTTTTTCGTTTTTTTGCCGTTGTTTATAGTTAGGTTGATTCGAGCGCGCGTTTCGAACAATGCACTTTTCCTTTTTTTCACTGTTTCCCGGATGAATGTTTCAATGGTCTTGACGATCGAACCTTCGGTTTCGTGGATTCGTTTTCATCAGTTTCCAATTTTATTCCTCAAAACTATAGATTCCGTCGTTTTCGATAACTAGTCTAACAGCCGACGATAGTGTGCAAAACGAGGAGAGTTAGAGCGTTTTGGGGGGCGGAGCCTATTCTCGGAGTGGCGCGAAAACTGGCGTTTGAATGAGTTTAGTAACACTTTCAGAGTGATAAATGTGATAAACACAGGCGAAACTTTCCCGTTTCATACTTTTCATTAGTAAAGTTGATTGTTGGTCAGACAGTTGTTCGCTATTAAGATTTGTCAGACAACCTAGATATATCTAAGTATAACTTCATCCTATTAGATTTTATGAGAAAGGTTTGGTAACAAAAAAGATAGATATTTTCAAGTTCTTTCGAATGGCGCAAAGAACGTCGTAAAATCTCAATTTTCAAGCGAGTTGTGCCAGTTTTTCTGATGCTACTGTTGTTTAACATTGAAATAGGCACAACTCCGCTGAAAATGAAGATTTACAGACGTTCTTTGCGCCATTCGACAGATCTTAAAACGTTCTATAAGTTTTGTCACTGCACCGTTTTGATAGAACTAACCGCAAAAAAGATATGAGCACTGGAAGGTTGATTGTCTTCAACGCAGTGGTTTTTCAGCACGATCACTTCAACCGGACCGTCTCAGCAGTGTCGCTTCCAGTCGGCAAACAACTGAAGGACATGTCCGAGAAGACGCCCTACCAACGGGCTCTGGAGCAACAGAATCAGGACCCCGGATTCCAGAGAGACGTCACGTTCGGCCGCCGCATCGGCTTCTACCGGCTCGGCAAAGAGCTCGGCGCCGGCAATTTCTCGAAAGTGAAACTCGGCGTTCATCAGCTCACCAAAGGTTTCTGGGCTCCAAAATCGGGGGGAAACAATAAAACAAACGAAATTCCAGAAAAAGTGGCGGTGAAGATAATGGAGAAGGGTAAAATGGATGCGAAGGCGCAAAGACTGCTGACGCGCGAGATTCAGTCGATGGAGAGAATGAGCCATCCGAACATTGTGAGGCTGTTCGAGTGCGTCGAGACGCTCACAAGAGTGCATCTGGTGCTCGAGTACGCCAGTGGCGGCGAGCTCTACGCGCTCGTTCACGAGAGGGGAAAGTTGACCGAGGCGGATGCGAAGCCCCTCTTCGCGCAGATCGTTTCCGCCGTTTCACACATGGTACGTCGAGAAAAGCTTGATCTCTCAACGACACTCCGCCGTTAGCCTCTACTATTGTGAAACACGCGACGCACCCAGGCGATGCGACGCGTGTCGTGCCAATCTAATCCACCATATTCAAACTGGAATATCTTGGAAACTAGCAGAGTTATCGAAAAGTTGACAACTACACAAATTATCAGCAAAAACATTCCCATGTTTTTGTAGTTGACAACTTTTTCATAACTTTGCTAGTTTTCAAGATATACCCCGTCAAAGTTTACTGTAGATATGGATGATTTTCAGCACTCGCGTAACCTGGTTCATCGAGACATCAAGGCTGAAAACGTCATGTTCAGCAGTCCGACCACTGTGAAACTCGTGGATTTCGGCTTCTCGTGCCTCGTCGAGCGAGACCAGTTCCTCGAAACTTTCTGCGGAAGCCCCCCGTACGCAGCTCCGGAGCTCTTCAGGTTTGCTCCGATATGTGCTCCGTATCTGCTCCTTTTTCAGGGACAAAAAGTACTCGGGCGAGCTCGTCGACATCTGGGCTCTCGGCGTCCTACTGTACTTTATGCTCGTCGGCGTGACGCCGTTCAAAGGCGAGACAGTGGCCGATATGAAGGCGATGATAATGGAGGCGAAGTTCTCGATGCCCGAATACGTGAGCCTGATGGCGTCGGAGCTCATTCGAGGCATGCTCCGACCCGAGACGGAGAAGCGAGTCGACATTGAGTTTGTGAAGAAGAACTTTTGGCTCCGCGACATCCGGCTCCAGAAGAGCTACCTATCGATTAAAGCCGAGGTGCCGGAAGAGCGCGAGGAGGAGAAGACGGCCATCAAAGACAGGGTGAGACCTATGAAATTGGTGCAGTGACGAAAAGTCAAGTACTTTTCGAGATGTTTCGAATGGCGCAAAGAGCGTTTGAAAATCTTCATTTTGAAAATAGTTATGGAGGTTTTAGCCATGACGCCCTTTAGATCACTCGGAAAGTCTGAAAAAGCTCCAAGTTACAGCACTAAACACATGAATCCAAATAACTAATCGCAGGTGTGGAAGATCATGAACAACTACGGCATCACTCAGGACATGCTCGTCGAGGAGCCGACCGCAGAGAAGGGTCCGCGTGACGCCGTGACAGGCACCTACCGCATTGTGCAGTTTCAAGTGCAGGCCGAAATGTCGAAGGTACATATTTCACAGCGAAATGCCATTGGCGCCAATTCAAATTTTCGGTTTTCCCCAGTGTTATCATCAGTTGACATTCTGTGCATTGGCAGTGTTGGCGAAAAGTACGCAAACACCGCGAAGAGAGGAGAGAGCGTGAGAAATCGAGAGACGAGAGACACGACGTCTGCCGTCTCTTCATTTCCCACACTCTCTCCTCCTCGTTGTTCACAGCTTGTTCGGACGCGTCGCGTGCGTGCGTCGCGTGCGATCTGTTTGCGGACCCCTTTCTAATGTTCACTTTCGGCCGATGCACACCATGAACCGATGATGGATGTATCATAAGAACGTCTCTGCAGATGGCAAAGGATCGCGAGAAAGAGGAAGCGGCGGCGAGCAGTGCGGCTCTGAACGGCACGCCGAACGGACTGCAAAACTCGCGGAAGCTCAAGAATCGCAGCAAGACTTGCGCGATATTGTAGAATATTGGCACTTTTTTCTTTTCTATGTTAGACATCGAATTGTGCGGCAGCAGTGGAAGTTTTTCAGTTTCATTCAGTTTTATAGACGAATTGGAGCTGTCAGAGCTCGGAAAAATAATTTTTCTAAAAGTTATTCATGCTCAAAAAACTATCCCCCCCCCCCCCCATTCCACGCTTCAGCTATCGTAAACCGTATAACAGAAAGGCCCCCTTTAGTGAGTACACTTCAAACCAGGATATCTTCGGAACCAGAAGAGTTAGGAAAAAGTTGTCGACTACAAACATGATCAGCATAAAATTTCCCCCATTTTTTTAGTTGACAACTTTTTGCAAGCTATTCTAGTTTTCCAGATATACCCCGGCAAAGTTGAACTGACCTCTATTACAAGGTTCACGGTACCCTGAACAAGTTTGTTTCCGCACAATTCCAATAAAAGAACACCACACGGGACCTCGATTTTCTTTCTTTTCGTTCATTTCATTGTCTCTCTTCCGCTGTCTTCGAATAAAGATCACGTATGAAATGGGGGTTGTTATCCAGCGGACACTTGGTTCGAGACGCGATAGGCGTTGGTGCGGACGACGTTGTCGAGTGTGGAGAGCGAGACGGATCGCCGGTTGTCGGCGTCGAGCCGTCCGATCGACGCGCACGTTAACACCATCACAATCGCGATGAGCACTTTGCGGTAGGGTGTGATGATGAGACAGTAGGTGACGGAGAGGCTGATGCCCAGAAAGTGGGCGGGGCTTATGAAGAGCAGAAAGGTCAGCGAGCCTCTGGAAACCAGGGGAAAACAATCATGAATAGAAGCAGTGAGCCGATGATGTCTCACAGAAATGGTCTCGTTTGGTGCATTGCGATGGTGAACGCGGCGAGCGGGAACGAGAAGTAGAGCAGAAAGTGGACGACGTAGGAGACGAGCATGTAGAGCATCATTCGGTGATTTCGAGCCGCCGCCGCCGAGAGCATCGGTTTTTGGCGTTCGAAGTGCTTGCAGCTCCTGAATTTTGTTCGTAAATCGACACCGCAACCAGTTTTAGCCCCGCCCCTTTTCAGTGTTTGCCGTGAAAGCTGGATATCTCGGAAACTGGAAGAGTTATGAAAAAGTTGTCAACTACAAACATGATCAGCATAAAATTTTCCTTGTTTTTGTAGTTGACAACTTTTTTCTAGCTGTTCTAGTTTTCAAGATATACCCCGGCAAAGTTGAACTTCACGGGAGACCTTGAATGAAAGAAATTGCGATTTCTGTTTCAAGTTGACCTCATGTTTCTTATTTCATATGTTCGAGTACGCCATGACATTTGATCGAAAGTTTTCAAAGTGACTCTGAATTCCAGAGAACTCATACAAGTAATTGACCAAAACGGAAAAGGTTGAGAGTAAACTGGTTCGCCTATGCAACAGTAATATTTCGCATTTCACACACCGACTGATCAAAACTGGTGCATTTCAAAAAAAAAACACTTTTCTAATTTCAATATGTAAAACCATGAAATTGGAATAGAAAAATAACCAGAAAAATGGATGATTTTATCGTTTCCCGAGTTTCATAACATAAACCTAGTTTCAAAACTTTCAGTTTCATTCGGATTTCTTGGAACCGTGGTTACTTAAGATGACAGTCTCTGGGCTTGTTGTTACTCATTTTCAGATCAAAAAGACAAACGTGAAAACTGATACGTGTCAAGCAATGAGACGGGTCTGGTGAAGTCTACAATGGGCCTAGGGCCTAGAATAGAAGTTAGGTAAGTGTTGTATTCAGTGGCACTTTATGTATTATCCGAGGGAATATGGAATATCCAATACAAGTTCGTAATATTGGATGCTCAAAGTTCACGTGACACCCTAACGTGCCGTGACGTGAACCTACGTGAAACGACGTCACGTGACTTGATCGGAAAGTGTGAAATCGAAAATTGGCCTTCCGAAGCCTCTAACAAACTTTCTAA
Source organism: Caenorhabditis sulstoni (assembly GCA_963966605.1). NCBI lineage: Eukaryota > Metazoa > Nematoda > Chromadorea > Rhabditida > Rhabditidae > Caenorhabditis > Caenorhabditis sulstoni. Next base: position 8,462,700 of record OZ016476.1, read on the forward strand.
CAACTTAAACTGGTCGTCCGATCGTGACTCTCCAACGTGCCATGTGAAACCTACATCTAATAAGATCTGAGATCTAAGCGTGACGTGAAGCTATGCGAAACGATGTCACATGACGTGCGGAATCTACAATGGGCCTTTCGAAGCCTCTAACAGACTTCCTGAAACCCCAAACGAGTCGTCGGATCCTCATAGAGTTGCAGTCCTAGTCCATTTTTGCTCCTCTTGAACTCACATAGCAGCCAATGCTCCACAGAACACGATGGAGGCGAGTGAGAGTGCGATGGCTTCGACGGACGCGACCACGACGGGCCACGAGTACAGATCGAACACGAAAACGGCGTACTTTCGGAAGATGGGTCCACACCTCGCATCCTAAACAGACTAAGCATCAGAACCAGTCGAATCCCGAGCTGATTACCACGCTCTCGACGATTTCTTTTTGCATCGCCTTCTGCTCGACGTCACCGGAGAGTTGGGTTAGAAAGAAGAAGTTGGCGGTGAGAAGGACGAGTGTGACGGTGAAAATGACGGATTTCAGGAGACGATCCAGCGATATTTTGAAGATTTGAGTGGCGAGCTGTTTGAGAGACATGAAATTGTAGATGAGACCGAACGAGAGGAGCAACATTGTGGGGAAGAAGTAGAGCATCACGAGCAGCGACGATAGGTACACTGAAACGAACCGGAATCGGTCTCGTCACGGTCAGCTCGAGCTCTGGACGAGAGGGTTTTCGTGGCGAGACCGCACTTACTACGTTTTCACTATGAATTGCATCTTTTCCCTCGGTTCTATTTTGACTTGGTATGTCTCAAAAACTAGAACAAGTAAAAAAAAAGTTGCCAACTACAAAAACATGGGAAATTTTGCGGTGATCATGTTTGTAGTTGACAACTTTCTCATAACTTTCCTAGTTTTTGAGATATCTAAGCTTGAAGTGGGTGATGGTAAGTATCATTGCGTTGCGGTCGCGTCGCGGTCGTTGTAATCTTTCGATGCGGTGTTCACTCTGCTTTCTCAGGAAACATTGCGCCATGGTTGGCGGGGTTAATAGCCGCTGGCGCGCGAATTCGCCCAATGGCAGAAAAGTCAGGCAGATGGCGGGTAGCCGCCTGACATCGGCTAGTCATCCGCTTGACATACGCCAAAATAAGCGTCCCGACCGCCAGTGGCGCTTCAAAGTCGGCCAGTGGCGGCGTGGTGTCGCCAGTGGCGTCGGAATAGGGCCACTTGGCCGACTGTCTTCGGCCAAGCGCACTTCCCGAGCAGTTCCCGAGATTGGGCTTGTTTTGAGCTGCTCTCTCCGAAACTGCCCAAGCGGCGGCTTTGTGTCGATTTACGCAGGAAACAACTCTTTCTGTCTCTTCCCTGCAAGACCACGTTCCACGTGGCACCACCGAAGGACAGATTCGAAATCGAATAGAAGAAGCGCGCGGAACAGAAAACTCGATGTGAGAGAGGGGGAGATAACTCACGCGTGAATCGATAATCGATGGCGATGGGTCCCGACAGGAAAAGCACCGGATACGGTAGAACGAAGCCCGGCGAGATGAGGGCCGTCAAAAAACAACCGCAAACGGCCAACGTCAATTGGGCCAACAGAATATTTCGATACCTGTATGAAAACGGATCGTCAGCTTCAGGCCGCGCCCAAACTCACTCGGCCTTGAGCCTCGAGCTGGCCTTCGCCACAATTAGTATGGTGATCAACGTGAGCACGCACGAAATGATAGCGATGCAATCGAAAATCGGCTTCGTTTTCTCTGAAAGTTTTCAATCTTCCTTGTCCGTCTTCTGCGGCTGTCAACTTGCCCGAAAGTCGTAAATTTCGCTGAAAATCCTCGGGAAACGAGCGGAAGACGTCGAGAAACGTGGAATTCGGCGACAAAACCATAGTGGACTCACTGGAATGCTCGCGAGCCGCGGCTCTGACAAATTCTGACAAATCGTTAGAAACAGGTGAAAAACGAAAAACTCGAGTGAGAGAGAGAGAGAAAATATACAAGCGGGCCGAATTCGTCACTTTTGCCTGCTCCATCGCGCTGAGAAACTTTTATTCGAGATCAAAAGGGAAATGAGAAGAGTGTTGGAGATGAGAAGGAGGGAGGGGGTCACCAGTGAGCGAGGAGATTCCGACGGGGGGCGAAAATGGGTAACGGATGGAAATGAGAAAAAAAGGAAACGAAATGAGGAGGGCGGAAAAGAAAGAGAACGGGCTTTGCGAGTACAATTGTATAAAGTCGATGGTTGGTTCAGAGATCAATGTGATCCACAGTTTGACGCCGTCTCGAGCGGTGTCTATCGATCATTGTCGGCGTGGGCGCCGAGATTTTGCGGATGGCGGCCAGCGACGACTCGTACGGCATTCCGCGCACGCTGATACTTCGCTGCTTCTGATTTCCCGTCGATCTGCAATGCCAGTCATTTGGAACTTTGAACAAAAGACATCGGCCACATAGTGGGCTCGAACCAAAACGCCTTTTTCTAGCATACGCGAACTCTGGCACTACGCCACCCGTGCACTTGTTGCCGCGCCAACTAGAGGGTGCATACGTGCGCGCGCAAATTCCAGCCTCAGACTTTATTTTTGCTCGCTTGTGTCTTGTTCACCACCCCCCGGAACCGGAATTCTCAAAGATTCCACCTGCCCTCCTCGAAATTTTTTCCCGGAAATCTTACCGCATGTAGCACGAATAATTGGCACACGTGTTATTATCGGTTTGGATGTTGAAGAATGCTCGGAGGGCCTGAAAAAGAGCCAATCTCCGAGAGCCGGGAGCGAAATGGGTGTACTTTTTTGAAGCCGGGCATTCCGTAGGCGTAGATGAGCGGGTTGAGGGCACAGGACATGTGTGACATTATGACGGTCCAGAGAGTGAGACTGTTGATCGAGAACTGCGGCCAGAAGTAGTCGATGGTGTTGATGATGTACAGCGGGTACCTGAAGACACTTGTCACTGTTTCAGACCATTCATATCAATTCGAACGTTTCGTAAAGTTTGTTTTGAATTTCTTGCTGACGTCTTCTTATTCTTAACATTAAGCTTTTTTCGAGTTGGAGCCTCGCAACGACACTCCGCCATAACAGGTCTCGAACTGCACGCTGTTTATCAATTTTTGGAATTCGCCCAGATTACAATAAAATCACTACATATATTTATTCTAAGGGTCCTCCTAGTGGGCTTACTTCAAACCAGAATATCTTCCTGTCTTCGGCGTTGCCACATGGAAAAGTCTTGCAGGGAACAGATGGCAGACTTAACGTTGGAATATCTCGAAAACTAGAAGAGTTATGAAAAAGTTGTCAACTACAAACATGATCAACGTAAAATTTCCCATGTTTTTGTAGTTGGCAGCTTTTCTGTAACTATTTTAGTTTCGGAGATATGCCCTTTCAAAGTTCAGACTTCAGGCGGGCCCATCTATAATATGGTTCACGGAACTTCAAATCTGTAAGTGTGCGCGTCCTTTTTCCCGTTTCACTGCCTTTTTTTCATAGACTTCGGGTGAAAAGTCTGCAATTGTGCGTGACGGTGTACGAGAAGCGTGTGGTTTCTCTAATACTATCTCCAATGAAATTGAAAATCAATTGGCACTTTTCGAAACATTTGTGTCAATTTTGAAACAGTGTTCTCTCTCTCAACTCACCAGCATATTCCGTAGGAGACGACGAGAATGAGAAGGATTCGAATCAGCTTTCGGCGTCCCTGCATCCGACGCTCTCGTTCCGACTGACGCAGCAGACATTTCACCTGCAATCAACTATTGGGCCATTTCTTTTCTCACTTTTTGTCACTTTCAGTTAGTGAAACAGTCGACCAGTCCCATATGGTTTCAAATTTTCGCGCCCAGTTCAGTGGAGCGCGAGTTGACTTTACTATCGGGTTGATTTCATTTCAAAAGTTTCAAGAGAGCCATTTGAAACCGAAAACTTTTCGTGACCCAGTTTTTTTTTTCTCTTTCTGTTTCACATGTTGCTTTTCCAATTTGATGATTGTTCGGAAAAGTTCATGGCATTCGCTCTTTTCGTGGTGGGACCCATCGCCCGTTTGTCTGGGGATTCTTGCTGCTCCGTAAAATAAGATTTTCAAAGCTCACAGTGTGTGTCGGCCAAAAGTGAACATTAGAAAGGAGTCCGCAATCAGATCGCACGCGACGCACGCACGCGACGCATCCGAAGGAGCTGTGAACAACGAAGATGAGAGAGTGTGGGAAATGAAGAGACGGCAGACGTCGTGTCCCTCGTCTCTCGATTTCCCACGCTCTCTCCTCTCCTCGCGGTGTTTGCGTACTTTTCACCAACACCGCCAATGCACAGACTGTCTTCAGTGCGATGGAGCGCGTTTCCTCCCCCCCAAGCTGACCTGTTTCTCTTCGGTCCGAATGCGACTGTAGATGCTCGAGTAGAGAAGGACGATGATGGCAGTGGGCGCGAGAATCGTCGAGAAGAAGATGACGTAGACGAGGTACCGATAGTCGACGACGACGGTGAAGTAGCACAGCTCGCCGCTCTTCGCGAACAACGACTGCGTTCTGCAAAACGATCAGAATTTTATTAATCCTGTTTGAAGGGATACTCGTTGTTTTAATAATATGTGTTCTCAATGGCATTGCGATTAGTTTTTTACTCTTATTGAACGACCCGTTTTGATGCTCAACTTTGCCGGGGTATATCTTGAAAACTAGCAGAGTTAGAAAAAAGTTGTCAACTACAAAAACGTGGGAAATTTTACGCTGATCATCATTGTAGTTGTTAACTTTTTGATATCTCTGCTAGTTTCCGAGATATTACAGTTTGAAGTTCATCATTTAAAGGAGGACATTCTCTTTTAGATTTTCTGGAAGATGGATGTAATTCAAAAAATAATTGGACAATTATAGAAAATTCGAGAATTTCAGAGATCGTCGAAACAGTTTAAAAACATAGTTTTCCAAAAAAAATTAACTTTTCAATGTAAAGTGAAAGTTCACCCTGGTTTGTTTTGTTCAGTACGTTAGGAAAAGAAATTTAATTTTTTTTTCCACCAATATTATTTTCCTTCCTATTTCCTGTTTCAGCATTAAATGAACGTGATCATTGATCGTTTCGGGCGTGGAAACCAGAGAAAACAAAATTCCAATTGACCTAATTTCGGGTAATTTGGTGAAATTCGCTATTTTTCGTTTGCTCTTTTGGGAAATGTGAAAGAGTTTTTTTTTTTTTGAGTTTTTTTGTATTTTCTCGTTTCTAAGAATACTTTTAAAAAATATAAAAATTAATTAATTTTTTTCGCAAAAAAATTGGAAAAATTTTTGCTGTTTCTCACAAACAGCAAATTTTTTTTAAATTTTAAAATTTGATTTTTGAAAAAAATAAATTATTTTTGAAAATCTCAAGTTTTGGCTGAAAATTCGGATTTTTTCAGAGGAAAATCCTTCAAAAAATGAATTTCCCCCGGCTTCCATTTTCGTTTCTCTTCAATTTCCGTTTCGAAACGAATCGAAAAAAAAGTCATCGTACTTTTTTTTCATTATTTTCCAATCGGAAATTGAAGAGAAACGAGGCGTTTTTCGCCTTTTAATTCCAATTTTTCTCTCCAATTTATTTAGGCCGCCATTCTTTTTTCGCGAAATTGGAAGAAATGGAGAATGAAAAATGACTTTTTTCGATTGAAACAATGAAAATTGAATGGAACAGAGAATAATTTTTTTTCTTTTTTTGAAAAATAATTTTTTAATTTTCAATTTTCTTTTTGAAAATTGGGTTCGAAAATAATAATAAAAATTTCTGTATCAAAAAATTTTTTTCAATGGTTTTTTAAAAAATAAAAATTTAATAGGATCGTGGAACAGGAAATAATTAAAATTTTGAAAACAATTTTTTGAAATTAAAAAAATTTTTTTTTACTTTTTTAAAAATGTTTTCTATAGCTCAAAATTTAAAAAATTACTGATATTTTAATTATTTAATAAAATTTTCAACGTGAATTTTTTTTAGAAAAATTTTGATGAAAAAATTGGAAAAATTCAATTTTTTCAATTAAAAAATAATTTTAATTCCAAAAAAAAAACTAAATCGATAATAAAACTTAATTTTTCTTTTAAAAATTAAAAAAAAAATTGAAAAAAAATTTTTCACTGTTCAAAAAAAATTCCCAAATTTCTGCAATAAAAATTTCCAAAATCACTAAAACAAATCAAAAAAAAAAATTTTTTTTCGGGAAAAACCGTGACAAAAAGCAGCGTGACAGTGACTCACTCGGCGAATCCGAACACGTTGAAGAGCGGCAGAATGGCGACGAGGAGGCCGAGTGTCCACGAGGCGGCGAGCAGAAAAATGGCGCGTTTTCGTCTGAAAATCCCTCGCTGAGCAATCGTTTTCGTCTCCGATTTTCGTCGCCGTTTTCGATTCGCCAATTCCAAATTGGCTCAATCCGCGAAAAAGTGTGAAATGAGCTCTTGCGGAGCCGGAAATGCGCGAGAGCTCGCGGAGCAACAAGCTCTTTCTATTTCTGCTCTCACATCGAATTAGAATTAATAAGACGAGGCGATTCCAGAAGTGGAAACCGCTTGAAGACGTCACTATTATGTATAGAAGCGAGAAAATAAACAAGGATGCATTTCACAGAAAATTGAAACTGTAATTAATTTTTTTTTCAATTTTTTTGAATGTTTTACAATTTTCTAGAAGTTTCGAGCAAAATTTCACTGTTTCTTTTTATTCTTTATTTTTTTTTCAATTTTTAAAATTTTTTTCCAAAACTCAATTCATTGAAAGATTTTTTTTTAAAAATAAAGTTTTGACCCAAAAAAATTAATGTGTTTCATGAAAACGATATATTTTGCTGGAAATGGCTGAAATTCACTGCGAGACACAATAGTTCAAACCGCGACGCGTATGTAGCCGCGTCGCGGTTTTTGGAGCATTGACTCTCCTGTGTCATGGCCTAGAAACACAAATTGTGTGGAGTTAGGCCAGAGTGGTTTTTTAGGCTGGTTAGGGAAATTTCAAATTTGGGCCCAAACAATCACAGGCCAGGTTCACGCTGCTGGCGTAGAAAATCAAATCGGGTAGACTTAGGCTTTCAGACCAAACCGCCGAACTTTGCTGGCCTAGGAATCCAAATCGCGCAAAGTTAGGCCATGATGGCTTTTTCAAAAAACACTATTAGGCCACGTACAGCTTGAACAGTGAGAACAGAAAACATGGCTTTCGATTGGTGGCCTAGAAATCCAAATCCTCCAAAGTTCGGCCACGACGGTCCGAACCCCCGCGAAAAACTTTCGAATTTCACTTCTTTTTTCCAGGGCGGTTGTACGACGCGGACGTGAAACAAAAAAGTGCCCTCGGGGCAGAGATTTCTGTCCACTGTTTCTCTTTCTTGCTCTCTTTCTCTCTCTTTCTTTTTCTTGCGAGCAGATTGCCGAAAAACAAGTGAAAACTGAACTTTGTGTCCGTTTTGCACACGTGGTCCCTTCCTCTTCTCAAAAAAAGGAGAAGAGAGGAAGGGGGTGATGCGTGCAATTTGAGGAGCGGAGAGAGAGAGAGAGAGAGAGAGAGAGAGAGAGAGAGAGAGAGAGAGAGAGAGAGAGAGAGAGAGAGAGAGAGAGAGAGAGAGAGAGAGAGAGAGAGAGAGAGAGAGAGAGAGAGAGAGAGAGAGAGAGAGAGAGAGAAAGAGAAAGAGAAAGAGATTCGGCGGAAAATTGAATTGCGCGCGTTCTTCGACGAACCCCTACTCGCGGTGGTGCACACAATTTGCAGACAAGTAAATTTCAAGATCCCCCTCGCTTTTCCCCCGTTGGCTCCGAAAGTGTTTGTGCTCTGCTCTGAGCTCACACGCCGAGCACTCACATTATGATCGATGAGATGGGCCGGTGATTTGTCTCTCTCTCTCTCTGTTCAGTCAGTCAGAAAGTGGTGGTCGGAGAGAAGGTTGTTATGTTACAAAGGTACAAATCGCTCCGACTACTTCTCCTCACACTTTCCTCCTCTTTTATTTCGCTATTTACAACTGTTTCGCAGTGTAAGTGTGAACTTTTCGGCGAGGTGCTGAACTGAACCGCGCTCCACTGCACTACCCGCGAAATTTGAATTCGGACAGCGATTTGATTTTTTCTTCATGGTTTCTAGGCTATGGCCGAGGTTTTACGCCTTCCCAATAAAAAAAATTTCGAGTTGAAAACTTGAAAAAGGGTATTTGGAACCGGAAAACTTTTTTTTCGAATTTTCGCACCCAGGCCAGTGGAGCGCAGTTTGGCAGCACGCTTAGGAAACCTGACAAACCGCCAAGAGAATTTTGGGCGATGGGGTCCCGCCACGAAAAATGCGGGTACCATAAACTTTTTCCGAAAAACAGTATGTGCCTTTAACCTTTTCGTGGCGGGACCCGCCGCCACTGCGACACAGTCATTCCAACTTGTTTATTTTCGGAAGCGAAAAAGTGAAAAGTGAAGGCTTTGCCACGTCACGTGACTGGTCAGAACTTGAAAGTGAGAAAAGGTTGAGATGGTGTTGAAACAGAAAAACTGAGAATTTTTCAGATTTTTCTGGAATCTGAAAATCGCTGGGTTGCCGACAAGTTTTTAGCGCTTTTTAGCGAGTTTAAGTCATTTTTTCAGCAAAAAAAACTCTGACCTGGAGCTGAAGAGTCGATCTCTGCAGCAAATGGTGACATATTTGTCGATGGCGATGGCGAGCATGTGGAATGTGGAGATGGTGCAGAGGATGCACAGAATCAGATGCACGAAGAGGCAACCGTAGAATGTGCGCGGCTTGCGGGTCATCACCGAGACCACTGTCAATGGGATGCCCAGAGCGCCTGTGAACGTGACAGTATGATGTTAAAATACGCGAAAAAAGGTTGACCCTATGGTGGAGTCGAACCAGAGACCCCTTGGCTATCAGTCAGGCATGCTATCCACTGCGCTATCAAGGTAAACCTGAAATTGCTGCGTATCGCGCGCTCTGGCCTATTTTCCCACTAGAAACTGGAAAAATCAGGTGATTTCGTTGAATTCCAACAGAAATCTTCCAAAGAAAAACACACAATTTCCAGTGAAAACCGGGAAAGCCATTCAATTGAGTGTTGCGTAGATTGATGCAAAAACCTGATTAACCAGTTTGTCAACATTTTGATTTTCAATCTCCCCCCCACCGCCCCCTTTTCCGTGTTTTCCGGCTCAATTTGGAGCGTATTCAAATTTCCTGCCTCCTTCTCTCCTTTTCACTTTCTTGTTTGTGACGAAAACGCAGAAGACATGTGAGTAGTAGTAGTAGTAGTGAGAAGTGTATTCATATCCAATCTTCCTCTTTCTCCTCCTACATTTCCCATCTTTTTCCTATTTTTATGAGGAAGAAAGGAAGGAGGAGAAGAAGAAAAAAGGCACCCAAAAACTCTTCTCAAGAGGTTTTGGCGCGTTTTAGACGCGACGAGCAACGCTTCCCGTCCGAGATAGGGAGAGAGAGGTTCGGTAAATAACACGTGTACCCGCCGACGGACAGGGTGTATCCTTTTTCCCTTGGATGCTACGCGTGATTTTCGATGCGATGCCGAGAACGCGTCAAAGTGCAAACAAGAAAAAGACTGCCGCCAGAGCGCGGGCTCGATCCCGCGACCTCTCGATCACTCGTCGCGCCCACTACCGCCTAGGCCATCGCTGACCAATCTGAAAACTGCGCCACTGGGAAAGGACAAACCTGCGAGAAAATCGGTGAGCGCCAACGAGAAAATGTACGTGTTCGTGACAGTTCGCACGTGTTTCGACCTGAAATCCGAGTGATCAATGGGATTTCCATTCGAAAAGTGACACTCACCTGACATATACCCATAAAACGAGCAAGTTCGAGAAGGAGATGTGAATGGAGAGGAGTAACTCGGCGATCGCGTACCATAATAAGGTGTCCATGGCCGGGGCAGTTTGTTACCCAAAAAATATTTCCATTGAACAGTGCCGTGAAACAGCGAGGTACGCAAACACCGAAAAGGGGCGGGGCGTGGGTCTCGCACAGAAGAGCCGATTTGGTGTCGATTTACGGAGAGAAAAAGGAAACGAGGTTTTCAAGTACGCGTTCTTTTGAAAACTAGTCTGGAAACCCAAAAAAACGCAATTTCTTGTGGTTTCTCAAAGTTTTCAAAAGAGAGAAAAAGAAGTCGAGTGTTTGGTGAGCACTAACAAGATGCTCAAGAATCTGGCTCCAAGTTGGGGAAAACGGATGGGCAGGAGACGTGAGTGAGGAGGATGTGTCCAACTAAACAAATAAAAACAACGGGGTCCCGGCCGGCGCTGGCTCGGTGTGCTCCGTGCTCCGTGCTCAGAGAGCACCACGCGGTTGGAGCATTGCGCACACACACACTCACACACGGGGGCTCGCGGAGCAAAATGTGGGCGGAGCCTATCTTTCTCTCTCTCTCTCTTTCTTGTGTGCAATTACGCTCAGGCTCCGCCCACTTTTCTGAATTTCCTGAAGTTTCAGAAGACGTTCTCTGACGTCTTCTGAAAGAAGAAAACGGGTTTTAGGAATAGAGAGAAAATGAGATTAAAGGGGGGCGAAAGCAAAAAAAAAGGATTTGAGACAGGTCGAGGATCAGAGCAACAATGAGAAATTAGTGAGAATTGACCGGATTAGACGTTTTTTTTTATTTTCTGGAAACCATGGTTTTAGTTTACTTGGAAGAGGTAATTTTTAGAAAAAATTATACTAAAAAATTTTTTTTCAAAAATTGAAACGGTCATTTTTTTTAATTTCCGTGTTTCTTCTAATTTTGAAGAAAAAATTGTCTTAAAATTAATAAATTAACTAAAAAAATTAAAAAATAATCATGAAAAAAAAATTTTTTTTTGTAAATTTTTTTTTTAATTGAACACACTGAGAAACAGAAAAAATTTTTAAAAAATTTTCTGAAAAATAATTTTTTGGTTTTTTTTTTCAAAAAAACGTTGAAACATTTTATCATTAATTTTGTCGAAAATTAGAAAATCCCAAAAAAAAACCGTGCGGTAGAGTTGCAAAAAGGGGCGGAGCCTGTTTTCATTCAAAGTTTCGTTCGATTTCTTTCTCTCTTTCTTTCTTTTTTCATTCATTCATTCATTTTTTTTTCAGTCTCACGCGGCTCAAATGACCTGGTTCTCCAGGTGAAATTACTCGAATTTCGCGAGAAAATCTCCTGTTTCGGCCGCTGGCCTAGGTTTTTCCGCGCTTTGGGTTTCTAGGCCACGGCGGAGAAAGTTAGGCCGTGCGCTGATATTTTACTGTTTCAAAAGAGTTTTCGACTTTTTTCTCTAGATTCGAGAAAGTCAATAAAATCATTAAAAAAATAGGAAATTTTGGATTTTTTTTAGTTTATTATATAAAATTCTCGAAACTCGGGCAGTTTTGATTTTGATTTAATTTTTTTTTGGATTTTTAAAAATTTAAATGAAGTTCAAAAAATTAAAATTGAGAAAAAATTGAGAATTTCAAAGGGTTTTTAAAAAATCAAAAAATTAAAATTTAAAAAAAATTGCGGTTTCATATTATTTTTTTCAATTGAATAGTTTGAAATTTTAATTATTCGAATTTTTCCAAATTTTTCAGGCCGCATTTTTATATTCTTCAACACTTTTTTTTGAACAATTTTTAATAACAAAAAAAATTAAATTTTGAAAAATTGAAAAAAAAAACTTTTCTGAAATCAATTATCAAAAGAAATTGATTTTTTTTTGAAAAAAAAGAAAAAAATTTCAGATATTATAGAGCTGAAAGTCAACTGAGAAACGCGGCGATCGGGTCCCGCCACGAAAAGAAAGGAGGGTACCATAAACTTTTCTCGAAAAATCGCATGCGCCTTTAAACTCATTTTATTTCGAACGCAGTTCAAAAACAACAAAAAAAAGTTTATGGTACCGCTCTTGTTTTTCGTGGCGAGACCCATTTGGCAGCTCTATGATATCAAAAAGTCAAAAAGAAGAAGTGTGCTCGCGGAGCAAAGAGCCTTCGCGTGGTGCAGAATGAGCACACCGGGAAGAAGTGAGTCACTTTTCAATTTCCGCGTACCATTCGGCGGCTTGCACACACGACGAGTGCACAGAAATTCGAGAAAGAGAAAAAAAAGAAGCGAGCACTTCGGGCCTCATTTCCTCACGATTCCGCGCGTCCGAATCGGCACGTCTCCGGATGTACAGCAGCGAAGATTCGCAAGTGATATCATCACGTCTTCTGCCTCTGCTTAGAAGACGTGAAGGAAGAAGAAGAAGAAGGCGTGAGATCAGAAGACGTGCCGGTGTCTCGTGCTCGTCCGACGACGTAATCAGAACATGAATGAGCGCGTAATAAGGTGCGAATCATCGAATTCGAATGGAAAGAGGAAGCTGAGACAACATTTCGCCTTCTTTTTTTGAATTCTTAACTTTGCCAGGGTATATCTTGAAAACTAGAATAGTTGGAAACAAGTTGTCAACTACCAAAATATGGGAAATTTTACGCTGATCAAGTTTGTAGTTGACAACTTTTTCCTAACTCTTCTAGTTTCCGAGATATTGCGGTTTTAAGACCACTCTCTTAAAGGGGACCCTTCTAGAATACGGTTTACGAAAAAACGGAAAGAAAAAATGAAAAGAAAGAAAAATCAAGCCCACGTTTGAAATCTCAACATTTTAATTTCATGAGAAAATTGTTTTTTTGCCATCTTTAAAATAGTAATTTTTCATATTTTGAGAAAATAAATAATTATCGAAATAACAAGTTGGAAATAAAATTTTTAAAAAAATAATAATGTTTCGTGATCGGAAACTTTTTCAATAGTGCAAAAATCAGAAAAAATTGTGAGTTAAAAAATAATTTTTTAAAGTTATAACATTCACTTTTTTCGAATATAGCCTATTATATAGGTACTTAAATTTCGCGTAATTGAAAAGTTGAAAACATGAAAAATTTTTGTCGCTTTTGAAATAGTAATTTTTAAATAATAAAAATAATAAAAGTTTGAAAAAAAAAATTTTTTTTTAATTTTTTGTCTAGTTTTCAAAATTAATTTCAAAAATAATATTATTTTTATTAGTAAAACTTTTTTTTTTTTTTTTTCGAATGATTTTTTTCAACTTTTTTTTCAGAAAAAAAATTCTTATAAATTTAATTTTTTTTCTATCAATTTGTTTATTTTCCAAACTCAGTAAAATTTTTTCTTGAAAATAGTTTTCAATTTCAAAAAAAAATCAATGCGGCAAAATTTCAAATTCAAAAAAATGCCAAAATGCCAAAAATCAAAAAAGTTGGAAACTGAAAATTGAAAAAAAAAACAGAAAAAAAATCAAATTTTAACTTTTTTTCTGTTTTGAAAAAATTATTTCATTTTATTCCGATCGATTTCTTGAAAATTAGCAGCTTTTTTTACGCTTCAATGATTTTTTTTTCTTTTTTTCTCCATCAAAATTGATTTGCAACTCGCAGGTCGGCGGTTTTTCGAGCATAAAAAATTTCAAAAAAATGCTAAAAACTCAGTCAACCTCTTAAATTGTAGGTATTATTACGGGCAATCCGATAAAAAATACTAGAAATCGCTCAAATTTCTCTGCGCTTCAAAAATCGCCGGCCTGTCGCCGGCCCACTACGACTTGTTCAATAGCCGGGAATTTCTGAAGCGCAGGGAAATCTCAGCAATTTCTAGTAATTTTTTCCAAACTGCCCGTAAAATTACCTACAATTAAAGAGGTCGACTGACTTTCCAGCATTTTTTTGAAATTTTTTATGCTCGAAAACGGGCTCGTGGTTTGCAACTCCCCGGAAATTAGGTCAGTTCATAGTAGAAGTCTCCAGTTTTTTCCAGCCTTAAAGTTTGACTGAAACAGTGGAATTTTTCGATTTTTTTTCGAAATCCCATCAAGTCCAGCCACTGTGAAAACACGCTCCACCGGACTTGGCGCGAAATTCAAAAAACATTTCTGTTTCTGTGAAATGCCAACATTGATTAAGTCTGGTTTCGATATTTCGATACATTTCGTGTCACTTGTGTGACAATCACAGTTGAATTGGGAGATGGAAAAAAGAGGAACAGGGAGGTGGTAACCAGTTCCTCGTAACGGTTTCTCCCCTCTCACACTATTTTATCGCCCTTTCCAATCTTGACACAAACAGCGAAAAAGAATTCGGTTACAGTTAATCTTCCTCTTCTTCTTTTTCTTCTTTTTCTCTGCGAACGAACCAAAACAAAGATGGTTTGCTTGTGTTAATCAAACAAGACTTGATTCCCAAAAGACCCGTTCCCTCGCCCCCCCCCCCCTGTCCACTATAAATGGGCCCCGCGCCGTCCGATCGGCACTTCGATTCGTCGGTCATGGCAGACGAAAAACTCAAACTCGCCGAGATCGAGAGCCTCAAGAAGGTCGCCTTCTTCGGTTAGTTTTCACCCCCCGCTTTTTCTCAGACTTGCAAAAAAATCCACGGCCCGACAAGCCGCCGGTTTTTCGAGCATAAAAAATTTCAGAAAAATGCTAGAAAGTCAGTCGACCTCTTAAATTGTAGCTATTTTTACGGGCAATTTGGCAAAATTTATTGGAATTTCGTCCGATTTTTCTGCGCTTCAAAAACCATCGGCATGTAAACGGGCCGAGTTGAGCCGCGCATTTTAGCGTGCCGGCGATTATTGGAGCGCAGGGAAATTTGAGCAATTTCTAGTATTTTTATTCAAATTGCCCGTAAAAATATCTACAATTTAAGAGGTCGACTGACTTTCTAGCATTTTTTTGAAATTTTTTATGCTCGAAAAACCAACTCTGAATTTTTTTCACTTTTTTTCAAAACAGATATTTGTCTCACGTAGAGCATGAGATTAGACTTCTTCTAAATATTCTCACAATCAGCTGAAGAGGAAACGGTGAAAAAAAAATTTGAAAGTTTCCAAAAAAAAATTTTTAACTTCCCGAAAAATTTCAATAAAATTTGTGGACAATTTACTGATTTTTGAAGAAAATTGGGTTTTGAAAATTTTTTTAAATATATTATGATCAAGATGAAACAGTGAAAAAATGTGTTTTTTTTTTCAGTTTCTAAATCAATTTATAAAATTCGAACTTTAACATTTTTTTCACTTTTCTTCTTTTTCCACTAATATCATTTTTCATTTTGAAAAAAAAAACAAATTCTAGTGACTTCTGAATAATTTTTCGAAATTGAAAATTCAAAAGTGAATTTTTTTAATTTAAAAAATTTCTGAAAATTCGCAAAAATCAGCAAAAAAAATTTCTTCTCAAAACTTTCCTAAACTTTCAGAGAGAGAGGAAAAAAATAAATTATATATTTCTAGGCATCTCGGTCGCGACCATCGCCACTCTGGTCGCAATTGTGGCGACGCCCATGATGTACAACTATCTGCAGCACGTGCAGTCCTCCCTTCAGAATGAGGTGAGCATTTGGGGAGCATTTGGGAGCATTTGGGAGCGTTTAGGAGCATTCTGGAGCACTTGGGAGCGTTTAGGAGCATTTCGGAGTATTCTAGAGCATTTCGGAGCATTTGGGGGCATTTGAGAACATTTAGGAGAATTTGGAGCATTTCGGAGCATCTAGGAGAATTTGGGAGCATTTGGGAGCATTTGAAAGCATTTGGAAGCATTTGGAAACATTCGGGGGCATCTAGAAGCATTTTGAAGCATTTAGGAGCATTTGGGGGCATTTTGGAGCATTTGGGGGCATTTTGGAGCATTTGGAGCATTTTGGAGCATTTGGGGAGCATTTGGGGAGCATTTGGGGAGCATTTGGGGAGCATTTGGAAGCATTCAGGGGCATCTAGAACCATTTTGAAGCATTTTGAACCATTTGGGGAACATTTTGGAGCATTTGGGAGCGTTTAGGAGCATTTGGGGGCATTCAGAAGCAGTTGAAATCATTTTGGACCGCTTGAAAGCATTTTGAATCATTTGAGAGCATTTCGGAGCATCTAGAAGCATTTTGAAGCAATTTCTGAGCAATTAAGAGCATCTTGGTTTTGACCTATTTTCGATTTCGAAAGTCTCTTAATAGTATGAGCACAATGACCACACTTATCGGAGCACCTAGCCTCTGGATTTGACCTACTTTCGATTCCCCAATCTTCCATACCATTCGGAGCTCAATGAGCACAGTTCTCGAAAAATCTGGGGGCATTTGAAGCATCAAGCCTAGATTTGACCTACTTTTCTATCTATGAGCACACTATCGGAGCTTCCATGACATTTCGAGCTGAAATGAGCACCGGAGCACAACGAGCCAACACACACATGACTCTCTTCTTGCAGGTGGAGTTCTGCCGTCACCGTACCGATGGGCTGTGGGACGAGTTTGGCCGTTTCGAGGTGGTGCGCGGCAAGGAGACAAGAATCAAGAGACGCGCGCGAGCCTACGGAAGCGGAAGCTATGCATCTGGAGGAGGCGGAGGCGGAGGCGGATACGCGGCGCCGGCCGGAGGAGGCGGCGGCGGAGGCGGCGGAGGGTGCTGCTCGTGCGGAATTGGAGCCGCCGGACCACCGGGAGCTCCGGGAGCCGACGGAAACCCGGGAACCGACGGAGCACCCGGAAACCCGGGACAAGCGGGAGCGGACGCGTCGGCCGAGGCGCCGTCCGCCGCCGACTTCTGCTTCGACTGCCCGCCGGGACCGGCGGGACCCGCCGGAAACGCCGGACCACCGGGACCGCCGGGAGGCCCCGGAGCGCCCGGAAACACGCCGTCGGGAGGTGCCGGAGGACCGCCCGGACCGCCAGGACCGCCAGGAGGACCCGGAAACGACGGAGCGCCGGGAGCGCCAGGAAACCCGGGAGCGCCGGGAGCCGTCAACACAGTGCCCGGACAGCAGGGACCACCCGGCCCGCCTGGACCAGCCGGACCGCCCGGACCCGCCGGAAACCCGGGCTCCGCCGGCTACTCGCAGCCAGGACCGCCAGGACCGCCGGGAGACGCCGGACCGGACGGTGCGCCAGGAAACCCGGGACAGCCGGGAGCGCCTGGAGACGCCGGAGCGCCGGGCTCGGGCGGCGGATGCGATCACTGCCCGCCGCCGCGAACCGCGCCAGGATACTAGACGAGAAACGATTTGCGAGTCAGAAAGAAATGAAACGTTTTTCAAGACACTCACTTCTCTTTTCCTTCTCGTTTCATTCGGATAAGCGCATCAGCTATTCCATTGCCCGGAAATGAGTCCATTTCAGCGAATTACTGAGAATCACTTAACGCGCATTCATCACGAATTCCACACTTTTTTATCCCCTGGAAGAAAAATGGGAAGGGGAAGGGGGGAAGTTTAGTATGGGAGAAATAGCAAAAAATAATTCTACTGTTTCAGTTTTTTGTCAAATTCAGTATTCAAAAACAGAAGTTGATATATGGCAGAGGCATAGTTGCCCACAGTTTTTCGAGCATAAAAAATTTCAAAAAAATGCTAGAAAGTCAGTCGACCTCTTAAATTGTAGGTATTTTGACAGGCAATCTGGGAAAAATTACCCGGAAAATGCAAGATTACTCTCCTCTCCAAAAAGAACAAATTAAAATAAAATAATTTATTTCATTTCATTCTCAATTTCATATTTTTCAAAAATCAAACTAAAATATAAATTGCAAAAATTTCGAATTTTAAACTTAAAAACAAAAAACATATTTTAAAATATGGAAAAAAAATTAAAAATTCACCGTTTCACCAATTTCACAAATTTCCATCTCATTCCGGGAGTACCCCGGAATAGAACTCGCCGGGATAGAACTGGGACGGAATAGAACTTGCTACGGAATAGAACCCGCCGGAATAGAACTCGGCCGGAATAGAACTCGGCCGCAATAGAACCCGCCGGAATAGAACTCGGCCGGAATAGAACTCGCCGGAATAGAACTCCGTTTTTGGTGGATTGCGCGCGTATCGATTTTTTTTGTGATTCCTCTTTTTATATTTCCGCTTATCGAAAATGCGAGTAAAATTATCATAAAATTTCAAAATTTTTCAAAAGTGAGTAAGGCCAAGTAAAAAGTTCTATTCCGGCCGAGTTCTATTCCGGCGAGTTCTATTCCGGCCGAGTTCTATTCCGGCCAGTTCTATTCCGGCCGAGTTTTATTCCGGCGGGTTCTATTCCGTAGCAAGTTCTATTCCGTAGCAAGTTCTATTCCGGCGAGTTCTATTCCGGGGTACTCCCCTCATTCCTTCTTTCATTCCCCATAGTATCAAAAATTGATTCTAGAAAATTGTTTTTTTTTTTTAAACTAAATTAAAAGTTGAATCGAAAAAACCTGTAAATTTGCAATTTTGAAAAAATTATTTTAAAAATTATTATTTTTTGAATATCGGAAAAAAAAACCAAAGAACTCTCCAAAAATTGATTCAAGCTAATAAAATTTTTTTTTAAAAAATTTTTTCTCAATTTCATATTTTTTTCAAAAACTGAAATAAATTTAAATTGCAAAAATCTGCAAATTTGCACTTCTGAAAAAATATTTTTTGAAAATATTTTTTGAATATCGAAAAAAAACCAAAAAAATTCCCCGTTTCACCAATTCCCCCAATTTCCATCCCACTCCTTCCTTGAATAAGCGTCGCACCTTCCCTCCTCCTTAAAAAAAAAAGAAACTTCCTAAGAAGGCCATAAAAAGCGGGCCGGGAGGGAGAGCGCAAGCGTCCTCCGAAAAAAGGACAACTCGCTGCGTGTCTGCGTCTCGCCGCCTCTCACACTATTTCTCTGTCTCTCTCTCTTCTCTCAAGTTTTTTATCAGTTGTCGGCTCGGTTTTCAGCACCGACTGGCACGGAAACAAAGGGAGCACAGCTCTTTTCTCTCTCTCTCTCTCTCTCTCTCTTTTCTTCTCAAGCCAAAAAGAGTGGAAACTGTCAATTTCCCCAACCGTTTTTGACAGGTAATTCCGTTTTCCGAAATTGAAACTATACGATTTTATGGGGTGATATGAAACGGTGAAAATTGGATGACGACGAAATGCAATCGAATCGGGGGAGGAGCCGGCTCTTTTTCTGCCGAAAATTGGTAGATTGGAGATACTGTAGAGAGGAAATGAGGCCTGAAAATGATGAAATCGACGGTTGAATGGCTGAAACTGGGGCTGAAAAGGCTGAAAATGCTGGAATTGGTGTCGAAATGCATGAAAATCGGGCTGAAAAATGGCTGAAAATTGCAGTTAGATGGAGGAAAATTGGCTGAAAATGAGCTTTAAAACGGTGAAATTAAAAATGAATTTTTTTTTCTAAAATAAAATTTATTAATTCATTTTTAAGAATTTTTGAAAAAAAATATTTTCTGAGTTCGAGTTCCTATTAAATCAAAATTTACGAGAATTCAATTAATAGCAAGAGTTTGAAATGGGATTTTTTTTTTGAAAATTAATTGTTGGCGGCAAAAATGTAACATTATTTTTTTTTGAAAAATGCGGAAAATTTCAATTCTGAAGCGGGATTTTTTTCGAAAATTTTTATTATTATTTTTTTAAATTTTTTTTTAATTTTTAAATTTTTTTTTTTGATTTTTAATTTGAAAAAAGCTTTTTTTCATTTTTCCTGTTAGAAATAATAACTTCCGATGTAAGAATATTTTTTCGAAATAAAAAAAAATATTTTTATTTTCTTATTTAAATTTTTTTGAAAAATTTTTCAAAAAATTTTCAGTTCATTCCGAAAATTTTTTCTTAAAATTGAATTTTTTTAAAAATTGTTTGAAGTTTTAAAAAAATTCAAACAAAACATTCAAAAAAAATGTTGTGTTCAAAATTTAATGAAAAATTTTCCCTGTTTCACAATCAGCCCATAAATTTTAATTTTTTCAAAAAACAGTATTAAAGTGTAATGGTAGTTTTTCAGTTTCAATTGTCAAATCCCAATTCCAATCCCCAATTCCAATTCCAATTCCAATTGCCAATTCAAAATTTCAAATTTCAATTTCCAAATTTGAAATTGAGGTGTGTCAGAGGGGAGGGAATCTGGTGCCACGTAGCCATCAATCAGTGCCACGACGAGCTCGGCGGAGCTGTCAAAAAAGGGGGCGGAGTGAGTCAGCGAGAAAGAGAGAGAGAGACTATAAAACGGGCGGCGATAAGAGCACCGACGGACGGAGAACGGAGCTTATCGTCGTGAGACGCCCTTTCTTCTCCTTCTTCTTCTTCTTAGTATTCTCTTTGTTCTCACTCTCTTTCTCTCTCTCTCTTTCTCACAAGAAAGCTGACATCGAAACCGTCCGTTTGGATGGCTGTGCTCTGGCGAAATACTCACCTGTGGCATTTCATCAGGCCATAGTTATCCAAATTGACGCGTTTCCCTCCCGATTGTTCGTCAGGTAAGGAAGGTTCATGGGGGGGGGGGGTGGACGGTTTTCGGCGCCACCGTCTTTCTCAACTCCAATTTCAGTGGCGCACGTCGCAGCTTCCGTGGCGCAATAGGCAGCGCGTTCGGCTGTTAACCGAAAGGTTGGTGGTTCGAGCCCACCCGGGAGCGAAACAGTTTTGAAGAAATGCGCTAGCCTCAGACCCCTTCCCCCCCCCCCCCCCCCCCAAAATCCTGGAATTAGCAAACTGTGGTGAAAAGATTTCCCGGGAATGTGTTGTTCGTCGCGGTCCACTGAACCAAAATGAAAAAAGAATATTGTACGCGAACACCGAAAGAGAAAGGAGTATCGCTGATAATCCAATGTAAAACAACAAAAAATCGTATGTGAGAGAGGTCGAGCATTTTTTTCGAAAAAAAGAAAAAACGATTTCTAAATGTTAGCAATGGAGTGCGTTTCCAAACTTAGGAAGCTAATAAAATTTCAATGAAAACAGGTAGTGGTGGAACTTCACTACTAGGTACTAGTCACGAGCTGAGACGTTTCTGCGAGATTCGCATTCGAAGGTCCGTAACACGACAGGGACATGAACAGGAGGAAGGAACTACCTGGAATATGGAGAAGAGTGTTGTTTTCACGGTCTCATCGAATCGGCCGATTTCAGGTACCACCCAGTCATGATCGGATTTATCGGGAAATTCCAAAATAAATTGGCCGATCGATTCGAAATGTCTCGTTTTAAAGGGGGGCGAACGGGCAGACGGTAACCGATGGCAACCCGAAAAAGTGTGGAATTAGAACTTGATGAGCCAGAGAAAAGTAGGTCACGATGAAAAGTAGGTCATGCTCACAGCGAACGAGAGGGAACGTGCTGCAGACACCTGGCAATGCAGCGTCACGTGACAACCGTGACAGGAACACTCTCGAGAAGTGGGGCGAGCAAGTGTGATGACCTACTTTCTAGTACTCGAGTAGACCGACGAACACATAAAATATATGAGAAAAAATAAATTAAATTTCGCGGTTTCACCATACATATACCTATGTCAATCATGAGCTTCGAAATTCACTCTTTACGTCAAGTTGAATTTTAAAAATTTTTTTATTTTTTATTTTTCATAATAAATTCATATTAATTTTTATTAAAAAGGCCACGATCCGTCGTGCTGTCGGTCTGAAAACAAAATTAATTTTTTTTAAATCGGAAAATTTTTTTTTACAAAAATTTAACTCACAGTTTTCAGCTAACTTTTTGATTGATTCACGATTTTTTGTTGAATTGCGAATCAAAAAAAAAATTTTGCTGAAAAATTAAAAATTAAAACTTTTTTTGCCGTTTCATTAGTTATCTGTATTTGAAAACGAACCATTAGCCAGTGGGTTGCATAGCAGTTATTGATTTTTATTTTTAGTCTGAAATTTAATTTTTCGTTTTTTTTTCAGATATTTTATTTTAATTCTAAAATAACTCACTGAATTAAATTTTCAAAATTCGTGAAAATATCGAGAATATAATTGTTTTTTTTTCAAAAATGAAATTGAGGCTCTGAAAATGAAAAATTTTAATTTAAAATTTTATAAAAATTTAAATTTTGATTTTCGGTTTCAAAAATGTTTTCAAAAAAAAAATTTTCAATAAAAATTTATTAATATATAAACAACATTTTGAAAAAAATTTTTTTTATTTTTCGTGGGAAAAATAAATTTAAAAATTTTTTATTTTTTATTTATCGATATCTGGAAATAAAAAAAAATGTTTTTCTTGAACTTACATTTTAAAAAGTTTTTTCCGATATAAAAAAAACCCAAAAATTTTTTTTTCGCTGAAATTATTTTCAATTAAATTTTTTACGTTTTTTTTTTGAAAGCTCACTTTGATTTATTATTATTTTTCAAAACCTTCCAGTTTTTTTTTCTAATAAATATGGAATAAAATATAAAAACAGCGAAAATTGTAGAAAATCAAAGAGAGAATAGGGGGGAGGCCATCGACGGACGACCAGAAAAAGAAGATGAAATGAGTGGGCTCGCGGAGCAAGTGTCTCGTTTTAAAGGGGGGCGAACGGGCAGACGGTAACCGATGGCAACCCGAAAAAGTGTGGAAATAGGATGGGAAGAGTGAGAGACGCAGAGAAAAGTAGGTCACGATGAAAAGTAGGTCACGATGAAAAGTAGGTCACGATGAAAAGTAGGTCACGATGAAAAGTAGGTCACGCTCGCAGCGAACGAGAGGGAAGTTGCTGGAGTCACCCGGCAATGCAACGTCACGTGACAACCGTGACACGTGACAGGAACACTACGAGCAGGTCACGATGAAAAGTAGGTCGTGATGAGAAGTAGGTCACGATGAAAAGTAGGATGTCATGCGAGATGTTCAAACTATCGACGGACAGGGGCGGGGTCACATAGCGGACGAGAGGGAAGGTGCTGGGGACACTTGGCAGTGCGATGTCACGTGACACGTGACAGGAACACTCTCGAGATGTGGGGGCGAGCAGGTCACGATGAAGAGTAGGTCATGATGAAAAGTAGGTCATAAAAAACAATCTTAATATTAAGGTGAAGTGACAGGAATAATTTGTAAATGCGTTGAAACATGAATACACCGCTACTTACTAAATCGAAAAGTTAACATTCGGTTTTTCGAAATTTCCTGGAGCCTATAGTTCCGTGACAGTAGCCACGTGACAAATCGTCGAGAATCCGGGGGACAATCGGACGAAAAATGGGGAAAAGAAGAGAATAGAACCTCCGAAGTTCAACTTTGACAGGGTATATCTTGAAAATTAAAATAGTTGAAGAAAAGTTGACAACTACAAAAACGTGGGAAATTTTACGCTGATCATGTTTGTAGTTGACAACTTTCTCCTTACTCTTCTAGTCTCCGAGATATCCAGGTTTTACGGTCACGCTCTTAAAGAGGAGGACTTCTATTACTTTTTGGAGATATACTCATCTCATCAAAAGCTCATTTCTCATCATTAGTTTTCTTTTTCACGAAAACTTCTAGTGATACATATCAGGGCTGGGCGGCAATGCGGCATTTACCAATTCGTAGAAGAAATTTCGACAAATTCGTAGAAGAAATTTCCTCATTTTTCGTCGGTTTCTTCGTTTTCCCAAGAATTTTCTCATGACTAGAATTAGAGAGATGGTAATTTCTGAAACTTTTCGAAATCTCGTGTATGGGGATCTTTCGATAAAGTACAGATTTTCGGTAAACCTCCTTGAAAAGCTACTTTTTCACTCTGAAAAGCTGATAATTTCTTCTCATAGTTCATTTTCAAAATGAAAATCGTATTTTTCTCCTTATTTGTGTTAATTTTAATGGGTTGCCGAAAAATGGTGTTGCCTCCCAGCCCCGTGACATGTATGTACATAGTTCTTCCACAATTACTGTTCCTTGAATTTAAGACCCCAACTGCCCCCCCCCCCCCCCCCCCTCACTTCAAAAATAGTTTCATAATCGTTTTATTTTTCTTCTCACCGACTGAAAACTGAAAGGATGACAAATCGGATCGACGGCTACAAGTACGTGATTCTTCTCAGCTTCTCGAGAAATTGTCATCAAAATACATGTAGACCCCCCCTCTCGCGATCACTTTTCGTTTTTCGTATCACTCAAGCACTTTGATGTCGTGTGTACGTGACGAATCGCAGAAAATCGGGAGACGATCTGATTGGGACGGAGAAATGAAAAAGAAAAAAGAGAATAGGAGAACGGGGGAATACCCCCGGCCGCGCGTTTCGAAATGATGTCATTGGAAGCTGCCCCGTGAATTCTAGAATCAAAGGCAAACTTTTACCGGGTATATCTCCGAAACTGAAATAGTTAGAGAAAAGTTGTCGGGGCGAGCCTGGAGCAGCGGCGGCTGTTGGTTCGGGGATCAGGGTTTGGGGTGGCCCACCAAACACAAGTGGTTAGTGCAGATGCGTCAGGAGAAGGAAACATCCTTCCAGAGGTTGGTCCCCGCCCGCATCACCGCGAAGTTTTTGGATGACTGCCGCGGCGGGCCTCTGTTCAGATTTCACCCTCTCGAAATGATCCGTCCAGGATTCCTCCCATGTGCTGTAGCTGTCGGTGGCAGGCACCACACTAGGCTACGTGAAGCGGCTTCCAGCCCGCTGTGTTGGGTGATCGTTGGTAGTCGGCAGAGCTGCACGGAATTGAAAATTTGACTTGCGGGTTACGGAAAGCGGGTTTCGGAGTCCGAAAAACCGCGAAATGCTTGTTTCGGAAATTCGCAACGATATTTGGTGTCGTTACAAAGCTGGAATCCAACGAAACGAAACGCAAAACTTTATGGTAAAGTCCGAGAAACGCGTTGTTCTGTTGAATCCTAGTAAGTGAACCTAGTTGATAAACTCGTTTGAAAATTCTCATTTTTCTGATGGGAATTATTGTTTTTGCGGGTTTCGGAATGCGGCTTTCGGAATTCCGTGCAGCTCTGGTAGTCGGCCTCCCCTGATGCTGGGAGCACTGGTCCTCCGATCGAGCCTGTTGTATACAGCGAGCCGGGCATTCCTGGAGTAAGGATTCGCTACCCAACACCTCCCATCCGCCCTAGGAGCAGTACCCGTACCCTGTGACACACTCAGATGTTTCCTATACTGTATGTAGGCATGCAACGTTGTGGCACTACTATCTCGGAAACTAGAAAAGTTGGAAAAAAATTGTCAACTACAAAAATATGGGAAATTTTACGCTGAGCAAGTTTGTAGTTGACAACTTTTTTATAGCTCTGCTAGTTTCCGAGATATCCAGGTTTTACGGTCGCGCTCTTAGAAAATTTTCAGAGATGGACATATGTACCAATCAAAAGCTCATTTCTCATCGTTAGTTTTCTGTTTCACTAGCACTACTAGTGATACATGTAGTTCTTCCACAATTATTGTCTCGATTCTTTCCAGTTCTCCGTCAGACCCCCCCATCTGATGTCGTCTTCTTCTTCTTCAAAGATCTCTCTTCCTTCCCTCGGCCAGTCTCATCTGATTTCTTGATCTTTGCGTGTCTCAAAGATAAGCGAATCAGAATCAGAATTCCAAACATCAGAAGTCGGGCGGAGGAATTCAGATAAAGAAGAAGAAGAAGAAGAAGACGCCGGATTCATTCGTGTTGTGGTCTTCTGCAGATGGTCGCCTCACGTGGAGAGACGCACTCGTGTCAATGACACCCGCACAGACTTCCCGTCGTCGTCGTCGTCATCTGAATCATCTGAATCACCGACATCATCTGAAGGGCGGTTCCGAATCGAATTACGAGTGATGGATTGATGGGTTCAGAGAACTGATGATCTTTGCGATAGGAATTCTCATTTTCATGATTTCATCGAATTGGAACACTTACTAGAGGAATGCGATTCGAACAGTTTCTAATAATCACTTGAATCACGAGAAAAATCAACAGATACAATTAGATTCTCAGCGTCGAACTATAAGACACAAGTTGTAGGGTGGCTGATAAATACATAGTGTTACACGTTACAAGCACATTATTTCTATCCAACAGTTTTCATGGCATATCTAGTGAATCGAATTGAATAACCGAGTGGTATTCAATTCGATTCTAGAAAGACAATCTAGTGTTCCAACATACGGTTCATATTCAGCTTCCTTACAATCCAAGAAGTTGTCGTTCTTCCACTAAGGCTCTCCACAATAGCGATGCGGCTTGGAAAAGCTGCTGTCATTATGTACAGTCAAAATAAAATTGGGCATTTGCCGAAGTAAGCGAAAAGTTGTGTGACACTATTTATCCGCCACCCTGTACAGGTCGGAACATCCAACAATTCTGCTATCATATCGAAGTTTCCGATTTTCCGACAATTTTGTAGTAGTGCTAGTGAAACAGAAAATTTTTGATGAGGCTTTTGGTCACCGTAAATCCTACAAATCATCTGAAACCGGCTTGCTTGCAGCTCCAGAACGAAAAGTCAGAACCAGATGAAATTCAACAAAAATCCATAAGGAAATCGGATTCAAACTCTTTCTGATGATCACTGGAAACAGGGAATAATTGAAAAAAATAAATTCGATTCTCTATGGTTTCTTAAAAGGCAGGTTTCGAGGAATCTCGCGGAATTTTCTATGTCTCACAGACTTTTGAAAATCATTTCACATAATTTCCAGGTAATCTTATTGACTATGAGATTCCAGATACAGTTTTTGGAATACAATCTACCACTTAATGTATTACGTGGAAAATGGCATTGAAACAAGAAAAAAACCATCTGAAACCGGAAAATATGGTTTTCAGGAGAGCAACTCACAAGAAAAGTGTCAATGGAAAATTTGAGGAATTTTAGGGTTTTTTTTCGGAAATTTGCTCATTTTCTCAAAATGATTTTATGTTTGATTTTACAAAATTGCTTATTTTGAGCTGAAAACCCAAAATCTCATTTTTTTTTTCTCGTTTTCAGCCATTTTCAGCCATGTTTATTGGATTGATTTTTTCAGTGAATTTGGCTCCGCGAGATCTGCTAAACCCTGAAAAAATCATTCACAAATGTCCGTTTCTGTTCCATGATTTTACCGCGAACCGCGTTACTGAAGGACCCCCTTTAAGAGCGTGACATTCAAACCGGGATATCTTGGCAACTAGAAGAGTTATGAAAAAGTTGTCGACTACAAAAATAATCAGCGTAAAATTTCCCATATTTTTGTAGTTGACAACTTTTTTGTACCTATTCTAGTTTCGGAGATATACCCTGTCAAAGTTGAACTCCAAAGAGGGAGACTCATGATCCGTCGATTCTCGGCGATTTGTCATGTTTCAACATTTCCATACTTTTTCTTATTATTATTCTTATCATATATATTAGAAAACTGGTAAGTTCAAAAATTCGTAAAATTCTGCTGATTTTCCAAAAAAAAAAAACTTTATTTTCCTAATTCCATATTGATCACAGATGCTCAAAATGAACGATTTCCAATGTTTCCTGTTTCGATTCTTCCATATTTTTTCGTAGATGTTCTAGAATGTTCTTCGGAACGCGCCCACCCGATCAGTTTTGATATCTTCGAAGTGATCTCCGATATACGAAAATCTCTCGAATTCCCATCGGAAGCGTCGATGATAACGTCTTCTGAGAATCGATTCAGAGATCATCATTCGTCTATTTGCGGAGAGAAATGATGCAAAACCAAACGGATATCGTCAGAGATCATCGCCTCCGCTTCGATTCGAACAATGATCACTCTTAAAGGGGGTCGAATCGAAAAAAAATGAGAGAGAAAAAATTGGAATTTCAAGTCGGAGAAGGATACGGATAATTTGAATGAAACAGAATTTTTTTTTAAATTTTGTTTTTGTATTTTAGGTAATTTTCTGCAGTATTTTTGAGAAAATTTCTAGAAATTTTCACGCAGTTTCAATGGCAAGTGAAAACGCGCTCCACCGCACTTTGATAAAAAATTAACTAAGAAGAACTGTTGTATAATGATCGAAACATTGTATTGAACCATTCATGCATTTTTTGAAATTGGAAAAAATAAAAAATTTTTAAAAAATTAATTAAAATAGGAGACTCGAAAACGAAGTGGATGATCTTCTTTGATGACAATTTACGAGGAAGTTAAAAAAAAATTTTTTTTTTTTTTGAAATTGCCGTTCGAGTCATATACTAAATATTTTTAAATTTTTAAAAATTATCAATTTTCTCTGAAACTGTAATTTATTTTTCGAAGCCTCTAATTAAAAAATTTCCGAAAAATTTAAAAAAAAAAACAATTTTTAATTTATTTTCTTTTGCAATATTTTTGTCGTGAAATTAGTTTTGGAAAATTTTTTAAAATTTTTTTTTCCAATTTTTTTTTGAAAAATCTCAAAAAACTCCGAATATTTGTTAGAAGAAAAGAATAAAATAGGTTAAATGAATTCTTGGATTTTTTTATTTTAATTTCATTTTCTTCTCCAAAAAATAAATCAAAACACAGGAACAACTTTGGAAATTTTTCTGATGATTCGAAATTTGAAAAAAAATATTCGAATACCTTAAATTTGAAACCTCAACTCACGCTCCTAAAGAGGAGGACTTTTATTATTTTTTGGAGATGTACCCATCAAAAGCTCATATCTCATCATTAGTTTTCTGTTTCACTAGCACTTATAGTAGTTCATATGTAGTTCTTCCACAATTACTGTTCCTTAAATTTCAGACCCCAACTGCCCCCCCCCTCACTTCAAAAATTGTTTCATAATCGTTTTATTTTTCTTCTCACCGACTGAAAACTGAAAGGATGACAAATCGGATCGACGGCTACAAGTACGTGATTCTTCTCAGCTTCTCGAGAAATTGTCATCGAAATACATGTAGACCCCCCCCCCCCCCCCCCTCCCTCGATCACTTTTCGTTTTTCGTATCACTCAAGCACTTTGATGTCAGTAGTGTGTACGTGACGAATCGCAGAAAATCGGGAGGCAATCTGATTCGGACGGAGAAATGAAAAAGAAAAAAGAGAATAGGAGAACGGGGGAATACCCCCGGCCGCGCGTTTCGAAATGATGTCATTGGAAGCTGCCCCGTGAATCCTTCAATCAAAGTCGCACTTTGACCAGGTATATCTCCGAAACTGAAATAGTTGGAAAAAAGTTGTTAACTACAAAAATATGGGAAATTTTACGCTAATCAAGTTTGTAGTTGACAACTTTTTCATAGCTCTTCTAGTTTCCGAGATATTCAGGTTTTACGGTCGCGCTCTTAAAAAATTTTCAGAGATGGACATATGTACCAATCAAATGCTCATTTCTCATCGTCAGTTTTCTGTTTCACTAGCACTACTACTGATACGTAGTTCTTCCACAATTATTGTTTGAAGAACGATCACTGTTTCAGATGGAACAACCCAGTTTCGGCTTCTCCTCATCAAACTCCGCCCCCTTTGTCCAGATCATTTGATCTTCTGAAACTGGTAATGAGAGGTCTGAAACCATTCTGGAATCCACTAGAATCCACTATAAAAGTTCAGAAATCATTGCCTTTTTCCCTATCCCCATCTGCATCACAATGACTACCGTAATCCTGATCCTGGCCCTGTTGCTGGCTTCGATAAACTTGGCACTTTGCCAACATTATCGATATTATTATCCCAGCTCTATTCAAAGTTATCCGTACAGTAATCCCGGCTACTACAGTAACCCGACGCCACGTGTCGTCCACAATCTGGTCAATGACCCAATTTGGGGTGGTCCGACGAGTTTGGGTATGCGAAACGGCTGCGACGCGGTTCATGGAATATCAAACATTTCCAGGCTGGTCCCAAGTGCCACGTCATCACAGTCCACAGTTTTCGCCGGTTTTCGGAGGATGACACCTTTTTGAATACAGTTCTTTTTTTATTCTGCAAAATTTTTCTGTTTCGAACTCTAAACATAAGAAGTTCACTACGCTGATTTTTTATTGTAATACGTCCAGTCCAATTTTAAAAGGCCTTGAAACACAACAAAACTCCCGCATAGCAAAGTGATAAAAAAAAGGGAAGAGACAGGGGAAGGTTGAGAGATCAGAAACTGACTCCGCCCCCTCGTGGAATCTCGTGATTCGGGGAACTATAGGGGCGAGTATAAAAGGGAGTTCGTGTCTCCGATTCGAAAACACCTACCCGAACACTCGAAACTCGTCGCTGCCTCACAATGTGCCGTCTCGTCTGCTCCGTGATGCTCCTCGTGCTCGTTGTGTGCTGCCACGTGGCATCCTCGACACCCCTCCTCCGCACTCGTCGTGCCGTCGAGGACTACTGGTACTCGAACCAGGTCGTCAACAATCTCGTCTCCGACAACATCGTCGGCGGACCCACTTCTCTCGGATGGGCTCAGGTGCCGCACGTCTACAGTCCCATGTTCTCGCCTGTCTTCGGCCGATAAAACTCGCGAGACTAGAAGAAGAATTGTACACTTGATCTCTCCGCCTTTTTTGTATTTTTGTCTCGATGAATGAATTCATAACTGATTCTAGCCTCTTCTGATCTGAAAATCAACTGAACAACTCCCTCGAAATCTTTTACAGTTTCATTGAACCTTCATCATAAGTCAGTGATTGGAAACAGTGATTCTGCGATTAACACGAAATCTTTCACAGTTTCACTGAGCTTTGGTCATTTGTCAGAAAAAAGACAAATACAGTTCCGACACGCTAAGATCTCCCATGATTTTTTTTAGGAAAAAACGATTCGATTGAATCGTCGATATCTCATTTCATAACCGTTTTCCCATCAGTCGAAATGGTGCAAAGACCGCCTAGTCAGAAAATGTGATTTGTCTGTTTTGTGGCCGATTCCGATAACATTTTACTCTGTGATCGGCAGCGAAAAGAAGAGAGAGAGAGAGAGGAGTTGGAGAAGAGACGCAGAGTGCGAGAGAGTGTCCTGTGCACGTAGGCATGATCAGAAGAGAAGAAGACGTTGATGTTGATGAGAACAGACGAGATGATGATCAGATGTGGAAGCTGGTTGGGACAGATGACGTGCTTCTCATCTCGATCAGATGATTCGCAGAGGGTTACTGTAGCTTGTGACAGGCCAAAAAAGAGCATCGGATCGAAAAGCTGCGCGAGAAATGAGAGTTGGTCGAAACAGTTTTTTTTTATCCTTACGATTACGTTGGGTTAAAGCGGAAGACCATTGAAGTTTGCAAATAACTGACTCATCATGAAGGTTCAGTGAAACAGTAAGAAATTCGAGAAGCTGTTCGAAATGTTCAGTTGATTTTCAGATCAGAAAAGGCTAGAATCAGTCACAAATTCATTCATCGAGACAAAAGTACAAAAAAGGCGGAGAGATCAAGTGTACGAATGGCATCTTCTAGTCTCGCGAATTTTATCGGCCGAAGACAGGCGAGAACATGGGACTGTAGACGTGCGGCACCTGAGCCCATCCGAGAGAAGTGGGTCCGCCGACGATGTTGTCGGAGACGAGATTGTTGACGACCTGGTTCGAGTACCAGTAGTCCTCGACGGCACGACGAGTGCGGAGGAGGGGTGTCGAGGATGCCACGTGGCAGCACACAACGAGCACGAGGAGCATCACGGAGCAGACGAGACGGCACATTGTGAGGCGGCGACGAGTTTCGAGTGTTCGGGTAGGTGTTTTCGAATCGGAGGCACGAACTTCCTTTTATACTCGCCCCCTATAGTTCCTCGAATCACGAGATTCCACGAGGGGCGGAGTCAAGAAGAAAGGGGGCGGAGTCAGGTTTGAAACGGTGATAATATGGCTGTTTACAGTTTCAAGGTCGTCTTGCGGATTGTGAAATGTGATACCCTTCAAAGGGGCGGAGTCAGTTTCTGATCTCTCAAAGATGATGTTTTTCGCAGATACTCATGATGAAAGGGAGATGAAATATGAACAGAAGGTTTTCTTGGATAATTTCAGACTACTCAGGTTGTTTTTCAGTGAAATCCCTCAGAAACAAGTAATTTTTGAGTAGGTGTACCCGTCAGAAAAAGTTCAGTGTCCGGAAAAACAGAGAAGCGGTGCGATTCTGTCCACGCGGTAGAATCCGCGCGGTCGGTTGTCCGGGGGAAGAGCTTTTCCTCTTCCACCTCTCACGAGAGGTCAACTTCAACCGACACAATGCGGAAACCGTGGCCTACGTGCCGAAAGAAACAAAATCGGTGATAGCAAGTGGGGGTATTCCCCGGCACGCGGGCGGGCAATTCGATCTGCGCATCTCCTAATCGTTTGATCTACCGATACTTTCAAAGATCAAACTGAATCAGTTGCTGTTTAGCTATTTTCACTGTCACATTTCGCAATCCGCAAGACGACCTTGAGACTGTAAACAGCCGTATTATCACCGTTTCAAACCTGACTCCGCCCCCTTTCTTTTTGACTCCGCCCCCTCGTGGAATCTCGTGATTCGGGGAACTATAGGGGGCGAGTATAAAAGGGAGTTCGTGCCTCCGATTCGAAAACACCTACCCGAACACTCGAAACTCGTCGCTGCCTCACAATGTGCCGTCTCGTCTGCTCCGTGATGCTCCTCGTGCTCGTTGTGTGCTGCCACGTGGCATCCTCGACACCCCTCCTCCGCACTCGTCGTGTCGTCGAGGACTACTGGTACTCGAACCAGGTCGTCAACAATCTCGTCTCCGACAACATCGTCGGCGGACCCACTTCTCTCGGATGGGCTCAGGTGCCGCACGTCTACAGTCCCATGTTCTCGCCTGTCTTCGGCCGATAAAATTCGCGAGACTAGAAGATGCCATTCGTACACTTGATCTCTCCGCCTTTTTTGTATTTTTGTCTCGATGAATGAATTTGGTACTGATTCTAGCTTCTGATCTGAAAATTAACTGAAAATCTCGAACAGTTTCTCGAAATCTTTCACAGTTTCACTGAACTTTTCTTATTTATCAGTGATTCGATAACTGCAGTGATGTTGCGATCAGCTCCAAAACACCATAACTGTAAGAAGAACTTTGAAGAAAAAAGAATTACGAAATCGCAAAAAAGCATAGATTTCATTATGTGTGTGTGATGCTCAATTGAGTTCAAGAACAGATTTTCCAATGATATTATTTATTACTTTTTCATGGTCTCAATACAAAACAAAAACAATCACAATGTGGCTCAAAATGACAAGAAAGGCAAACAAGATTAAATACAGTCATGAATGACTTTAGGGACACGAGCCCTCTTCCTGCCTACTCGTGTCTTGCCGCCATGATGTGGTCCATCAGATGGGCCGGTTTGGCGTACGTCTTCCGGCTGCCGCACTTGATGCAGGACAGCGGCACAGTCTGAAAATGGACAACTACACGTCTGAAAGTAGTGGAACTCGTGTCTTACCTCGAGGTGGAGACCATCTTTCTCCTTGGGCCAGGATTTGGCCTGAAGACCGATGATCGTCAGATCATCGAGGTGATCGGTGAGCGCATCCGCAAAGGCGGTCAAGGAGTGGTCCTTGTCCGCGTGCTGCTCCACCATCTGCTCCATAGCATCCTCAGCAAATGAGGAGTTAACGGAGCACACCGACGAGCAGGAAGTAGAGGTGTTGATCAGGCTCATTATGAGAGGAGAGTCACTGCAAATTGGTACTTTAGATAGATGAAGTGGCTCGAAACAGTGATACGGAAAGATTTGAGGAGTGAGACGAGCAGGGATAGCAGTTATCAGTGGAATAGACAGGAGCAGGATTCGAAACGGGAAGGGGAACTTTTATCGCATGAAAAGTGTCAAAAGTTCAAGTGATAGAATGAAAGAGGGGGAGCGGAACTGGAGAAGAGGATAAGAGGCCAGGATGACGTTCCTGACGTCTCCTCCTCATTTCATCTCCAGTTCCTCTGAGATGCGAACAGTGTCTTCCCAGGAGCAAAGTCATAAAAGGCTTCTACAGTGGATCGCAATTATTGTCTAGAGGACGGGTGAGAGGTAGGAACAAGTGATCTTGTTTTGAGGATTTGAAAAAGTTCTCTGTTTCAACTGGTCATTCTCATGTATCACTGATATCAAAACGGAAGTTTTCGAAACAGTGGATCCGAGAAAGGAAGCTAGAGTTGCTGGAAACGCACTTCAGGAGGGATCATTTCTAAATAATCAATAGCATTTCTAAACCAGCGGGATGGGCGCGGCTATCGCCGCGCCCACCGCGCTGGCTTTCGCTTGGACGGGTGCAGGCCTTTCCGAATAGAGTAACTTTTTGGTGTGAAAAACGATGAAGGGAACTTTTCAGCTTTTTGAATTCCCGCCGAAACGGTCCTCCCCTCAGCTTTTTGAATTCCCGCCGAAACGGTCCTCCCCTCAGCTTTTTGAATTCCCGCCGAAACGGTCCTCCCCTCAGCTTTTTGAATTCCCGCCGAAACGGTCCTCCCCTCAGCTTTTTGAATTCCCGCCGAAACGGTCCTCCCCTCAGCTTTTTGAATTCCCGCCGAAACGGTCCTCCCCTCAGCTTTTTGAATTCCCGCCGAAACGGTCCTCCCCTCAGCTTTTTGAATTCCCGCCGAAACGGTCCTCCCCTCAGCTTTTTGAATTCCCGCCAAAACGGTCCTCCCCTCAGCTTTTTGAATTCCCGCCAAAACGGTCCTCCCCTCAGCTTTTTGAATTCCCGCCGAAACGGTCCTCCCCTTCAGCTTTTTGAATTCCCGTCAAAACGGTCCTCCCCCTCAGCTTTTTGAATTCCCGCCAAAATGTTTCTGGAACTTTCTGACCCTTTCTGGCACGTTCAAACTCCTTCCAAAAAAATGAGGCGAGAGAGTGCGTAAAAGTGAGAGACGCAGACAATATTTCGTGTCTCCGTTTCTACCGTAATCCGAATCGATCGATAATTTCCGGTTACTGTAGCTGTAGTACCCTTAGTACTCTTCACAATCAACCACTTTCCCCTGCCCTCCCATCCCCACGACGACAGTAATACCTCTTCGAAAAAGTGACATCTCGAATTTTCGACTACCGTATCTACCGTAATCCTGATGCTACCCCTTAGATATTCATACAGTAACCTTCCCCCACCCAAAACATGCTACCATCGAAATTTGAAGTCGATCAGTTCAGTTTGAAGGGGGGTCGAAAATGACGGTTTGTACTGTAGGTACCGTAATCCTACCGTATACCTGACTAAAAATGTTATGAGGGTGAAGCGTCCCGAGACCCATGGGACTATGCAAAAAATCAAATCAATCGGGTCAAAGGCTGGGAAGTTATTCCAGTTTTCCCGCGGGACAAACAGAACTACGCAAATAGTATAGTAAAGATTATCATTAACTAGAAGAGGAAAGTTTCTCTAATCTCGATTCTCAGTTTGGTTTCACAAAGGAATCCTCACTAAACGCGATGTGAGAATCTGAGATCTCAGTAATAAGGGGGGAGTAACTAGGAGTAACAAGAGAATGTAACAAAAGAGATGAGAAGAAGAGGGGAAATGGCTAGAAATGGGAGGAGAGCGGGCGCACCCACCCGATGTGAGTCAGGATTGAGAATGGAATGAGACTGAGCACGAACGGGATCGGGAGATAGAAAGTGGGCGGGGCCAGATAGGAGCGAGCGAGAGGGGGCGGGGCTTGGAGACGATCCCCCCCCCCCCCCCCTTCCTTCCGAGTCACTTTTGCGCCTCTTAAAGGGGGTCGACATTTCCTCTCAAGTATCCAGTGAGTTCAGTTTTTCTTGTGAAACTCTATATATGCTTTTAGAAGCATTTTCAGAAATTTCATTGCGAAATGCTCGAAAGTTGTAGTCCCCCGTTTTTTATCAATATTTTGGGACAAAAATTGAGTTTTACCCGGAAATTAGTGATAACAAACGGGATAGTCG
Source organism: Caenorhabditis sulstoni (assembly GCA_963966605.1). Classification (NCBI taxonomy): domain Eukaryota; kingdom Metazoa; phylum Nematoda; class Chromadorea; order Rhabditida; family Rhabditidae; genus Caenorhabditis; species Caenorhabditis sulstoni. Next base: position 8,498,169 of record OZ016476.1, read on the forward strand.
CTTTTTGAATTCACGCCGAAACATTTCTGGAATTTTCTGACACTTTCTGACACGTTCAAACTCCGTTTGAGGCGAGAGAGTGTGTGAAAATGAGAGACGCAGACGATTTTTTCGTATCTTCGTTTCTACCGTATTCCGAATCGATCGATAATTTCCGGTTACTGTAGCTGTAGTACCCTTAGTACCTTCCCATTCAACCACTGTCCCTTGCCCTCCCATCCCTATGACGACAGTAATACCTCTTCGTAAAAGTGACATCTTGAACTTCCGACTACCGTATCTACCGTAACCCTGAATTTCTTCTTCCCCCATTCAAAACGTGCTACTATCGAAGTTTGAAGTCAATCGGTTCAGTTTGAAAGGGGGGGGGGGTCGAAAAGGACGGTTGGTACTGTAGGTACCGTAATCCTACAGTATGCCGAACCAAAAATGTTATAGGAGTGAAGCGTCCCGTGATCTATAGGCCTATGCAAAAAATCAAATGAACCGGGTCAGAGGCTGGTGAAGTTAATTCAGTTTTCCTGCGGGACAGGCAGAACTACCCAAATATTTAGCATAGTTAGGGACCGCAGCATAATTTTCAAACCCGATTTTTTTTGAAATTTTCTTTCGTTGACACATTAGTACCTTCTTAATCGAAACGTTCCCAGAAAATTTTCCCGAAAAATCCGCTCATTCTCGAGTTACAGCTCTTTTTTGCTCCATTTTTTCCTCGATTTTCTCGTGGTTGAGGGGGGCGGGGCTTTGCGACGCGCTTTGTTTTACTGCTGGAGAATCGAAGAAAAAGTTGATAAATTGACCAAGTAAACATAGATTCTGCTAGAATTATGGAAATTTTTAACAAAAGAACGTTTGTGGGCGAAATGAGCGCTTTCTAATTTGAGTTTTCCTCTGTAATTTACAGACTGTTATTAGTGAAAAACTGCGATTGCGCCACGCATCTGCTCCCGGATAGAGCCCTATTTGTAAACCGTGAACGTTCGATGCGACCGCCGGAAATCTGCTGCGCGCTTTAAAAAGTGCCGTTCCTGACCTGCATTAGGTAGATAACTTGAAAAAACTAAAATTTTCAGTGAGACTGGTGTCTTCCGATGGAGTAAAAAGTACTTCAAAAGTGCCCATATGAGCTCAAATTTTGTATACGTGTTCCTAAAAAAAGTATTAACAGATTTTGCACATAAAAATTGGGGGGTCATCGCTGAAAATTTTTCACAATTATTTCATGAACTTTGACGACCTGGTGTAAAAAACCGCATCGATAGATTTTCGTTTAGATGGCCAAATCCATTTTCTAATACCATACTTTATCAAAATCAAAAATAAAACATTACGTTCCTGACCTACAATGGACCCAAAACGCCCATTTTCTCTTGCCAATTCCAGTTTTTCGATATTCATGCGAAAAATAATTTTTTTCTCGAACAAAAGCTCATCGCCATTGAATTCTCCGTACTCGATTACATATGTTTTCATTTTTAGATCAGTACTTTTCCACTTTGGGGACGCGCTATGGGCGCCCAAACACGCAAAAATGAAACTTGAGAGAAAAAATGGAAGCTCCGCCCCCTCTCATTGCGGCCCCTAGTTATACCCCTTCGAAATAGTGACATCTCGAACTTTCGAATACCGTATCTACCGTAATCCTGGTGCTACCCCTTAGATATTCATACAATAACCTTCCCCCCATCCAAAACATGCTTCCATCAAAGTTTGAAGTCAATTGGTTCAGTTTGAAGGGGGGGTCGAAAAGGACGGTTAGTATTGTAGGTACCGTAATCCTACAGTATACCGGACCAAAAATGTTATAGAAGTAAAGCGTCCCGTGAAGATTGATGGTGCCATTCGACAATTTTTCGCTCCTTTTTTTCCTGTTTCAAAATTGTTCCAAATGTGCACTTTTCGAATACAATCTGTATTGCCAAACCAGATTTGGTTTTTTTTCCGTTTTTTTTTTTGGTTTTCGGAGGAATTGAGTTCAAGACCAGATTTTCCAATGATATTATTTATTACACTTTCATAATCTCAAAACAAAAAGAACAAGGGGGGGGGGGGTGGCTCAAATGCAGTCATAAATGACTTTAGGGACACGTGCCCTTTTTCTGCCGACCGCCACAGTGTGTTTTTCGGCGAGCGTCGATTCCAACGCCTTCTCCTCTCTCGACTTCTTCGCCTTTTTCGCTTGCGGCTCCCCTTCGACGGCTTCTTGTGCTCCTTTTCCTCTCTTCTCGACTTTGTTCCTGCAAATCATTCACATTATCACTCTGTTTTTTTCATTTTGAGGGATTCAACTTACGCATGCCGACTCATGTACGCCATGACCACTTCGTTCATCAGTGAGGCGGTCGCTGTGAGCAGTCCGAGTGCCTTCGCGAGTGTGATGTCTTCCTCTCTCGTTCGAATCGGCTTCATCAGAATCGAGCGGTCGGGCAGCTGTACCACGTGGCAGTCTTCGACGAGCTTCTTGAGAAGAAGTGCCTTCTCTTTCGCCTCCTTCCGATCCTTGATGAGCTTGTCCTCCTCGTCGATCAGGTGGTAGGAGAAGAAGACGTCGTGCACGACGCCGTCCATCTTCATCGTCGCCGTGAGCATCCTGCCACGCACTCCGGCTGGCTTTCTGTCCATGAAGACTTGCAGAAGCCGTTGGGAAACGAACGAAGCGAGTGGCGAGGTGGCCGACACTCGCACTCCCAGATCACGGCGCTCGATTTTTCTGGAAATTGGATTAGTTGGAACTTTCGGGGGATCTGGGGAGTGTCTTCTTACTTGGTCAGAATCGTTTCCTCCATTCGCTTCGTCGTCGAATCCTTCAGCATCTGGTGGCTCGCTGCGTCCACCACTTCCTTGTGGCACTTCTCGTAAATTTCAAGATCGAGCTTCGACGCGTGCACCGCCATGATGTGGTCCATCAGATGGGCCGGTTTGGCGAACGTCTTCCGGCTGCCGCACTTGATGCATGACAGCGGCACAGTCTGAAAATGGACAACTACACGTCTGAAAGTGGTGGAACTCGTGTCTTACCTCGAGGTGGAGACCCTCTTTCTCCTTGGGCCAGGCTTTGGCCTGAAGACCGATGATCGTCAGATCTTCGTGGTGGTCGGTGAGAGCATCGGCGAATGCGGTCAAGGAGTGGTCCTTGTCCGCGTGCTGCTCCACCATCTGTTCAATAGCACTTTCAGCGTAGGAAGAGTCCGCGGAGCTGATAGAAGTATCAGCAAACGAGGAATTCATCGAGCACACCGACGAGCAGGAGGTATCGGTGTTGATAAGGCTCATTGTTAGTGGAGAGAGACTGAAAATTGGTTCTTTAGATAGATGAAGTTGTTCGTAACAGTGATAAGGAAAGATTTGAGGAGTGAGACGAGGAGGGATGGCAGTTATCAGTGGAATAGACAGGAGCAGGATTTGGAACGGGAAGGGGAACTTATATCGCATGAAAAGTGTCAAGAGTGCTCGCTAGGAGCCACTACGATGCAAGTGTTTTCGTGATAATAGCATGAACTTTTGATAAACAAAGGATAGGGAGGATCTGAAGACATCAGACGATAGAATGAAAGAGGGGGAGCGGAACTGGAGAAGAGGAGAAGAGGCCAGGATGACGTTCCTGACGTCTCCTCCTCATTTCATCTCCAGTTCATCTGAGATGCGAACAGTGTCTTCCCAGGAGCAAAGTCATAAACGCCGTTTACAGTGGATCGCAATTAGAGTCTAGAGGACGGGTGAGAGGGAGGATCAAGTGATATAGTTTTGCGGATTTGAAAAAGTTCTCTGTTTCAACGGGTCATTCTAATGTATCACTGATATCAAAACGGGAGTTTTCGAAACAGTGGATCCGAGAAAGGGAGCGAAAGTTGCTGGAAACGCGTACTTCAGAAGGGCTCATTTCTAAATTATCAATAGCTTAGCTAGAAGAGAAAAGTTTCTCGAGTTTCATATCTCAGTGAGGTTTCACAAAGGAATCCTGTCTAAACGCGATGTGATAATCTGAGATCTGAGTAATAAGGGGGAGTAACTAGGAGTAACAAGAGAATGTAACAAAAGAGACTATCATCTGATGAGGAAAAGAGAAGGAAGTGGCTAGAAATGAGAGGAGAGCGGGCGCACCCGATGCGAGTCGGGATTAAGAATGGAATGAGACTGAGCACGAACGGGATCGGGAGATAGAAAGTGGGCGGGGCCAGAGAGGACCGAGTGAGAGGGGGCGGGGCTTGGAGACGATCCCCCCTTCCTTCTGATCTACAGGTGCGAGCGAATCCTTCCCAGGAGCAAAGTCTGTCATCCCAGGAGCACAATGGCACTAATTTTATGGGGGGGGGTGCCAATTAGCTCAACTGACAGTAAGCAATGAGAATAAAAGAGGAAAATAGGTTGATCTATTGAACTGATCATAAAGAATCACAAGGCTATAGGCGATAGAGTAAAGTTTCACGTGAATCTTAAAATGAGTGATTGGAACAGGGTCTGAGAGTGTTGGAATCCAAGGAAAAGTGGGAAAGAAACAATGATGATCAATCTGAATGTGTGTAAACAATGTTCACCATTTCAACTCCCTCCCATACCAATCACGACTATCAAAGTTGCTGTTGAATAGGCAACTCAGTCGGATTTCGTGTGAAAGTTCAAAAGAGACTGCAGATTTCTAGGCCGTGGCCGAAGATTCTCACATTGGTGTCAACCTTTTTCAAACTCTCGCGCCAAGTCCAGTGGAGCGCGCGGAGAAGAGTCGAGTTTGCACATTTCTAGACACAATGCTCTACTTCTCCATGACCTACTTTCAGAGCAGTGTGCTGTATATTAATGGTTATATGGCAGGTGTTCATATTACGACGGGGGCAATAAAAAGGGGGTGCCAAGTCTGTAGATGAGCCACGTGGCAGGGTCCCTCTCGTTTGCCGCTGTATGTGGAGATTCAAAAAGAGAGAGAGAGAGGGTCCGTTGGGTTGACATCCCAGAGGCAATGTCGGTGCCGCTTTGGGAACAATTAGATGCAGGTGCCAACTAGATAATCGACACGTTATGGGAAAGTGACGAGGGCGAGAACAATGAAGATGATGGCAGAGGAGCCGAGGAGTGCATCCATACTTGTTACGGTGACAGTGTCAAGATCACCAGAGTTGAGAAACGCGAAACGACAAAAGACTATGTGGTGGGTATCACGCAGGATGCTTCCAGTCGACAATTTTCAGACAAAGATTTTCAGACTTCAAGGAGCTTTGCAAGTGGAGTCCTGGCTGGATCCTAACATTTTTCGGTTATTTACATACTAACAGGAAACACCTCCGCATATCCCACCCCTTTTTTGATGTGTCTCCCCTTTAAGAGAGTTCAACTTTTCACTTCAGTTAATTGACCAGGTCAAAGAAGTTGCAACTCTGCAAATAACACATTTTTAGTCCTTCACTCTCTGAATGACCTAGAAAACGATAGTGAGACTAGAGCTCAGAGGGTCGGAGCAAAGCGTCGAATTCAAGCTGAGCAAACAGTTTCTACTCGCTTTTACAGCTGATATTCTTAAGCTTGCACGAAAGTTCAAGTCACGTTTTGAATCTGAAACACTCTCTAACATATGAGCTGCCGTATTCACTCTTTAATAGACGACCTCCCCTGGAGTTTAACTTTGACAGGGTGTATCTCGGAAACTAGAAGAGTTTTGAAAAAGTTGTCAACTACAAAAACGTAGAAAATTTTACGCTAATCATGTTTGTAGTGAACAACTTTTTCCTAACTCTCCTAGTTTCCGAGATATTCCGGTTTTAAAGTCGCGCACTCGGATGCCGTTTCATATGAGGTGTTACGGCATTGCAGCCTTAGGCCACTGGGACCAATTCTACCTGGTCTTGCAGCGAAAACTGTCACAATGAAAACTTGTTAACCCCGAGTTGAGGCATGCGTCTTTAAATTTATTGGAGAATACGGTTTCTTCCGATGTTACTCATAGCCAGATACATCGCGCTCTATTGAACACGTCACACCTTTTTTTTTCGAATTTTCGCGCCTAGTCCAATGAGGCGCAATCTATACGAGATAGTCGCCTGTTTTTTTTTTCTGTTTAAGAAACTGCAAATTTACTGTTTAAGAAACTGCAAAACTATTACTATTTTTATAAAACTTAATGGTACAAAGACCGCCTAGTCATGAAATGTGATTTGTCTGTTTTGTGGCCGATTCCGATAACATTTTACTCTGTGATCGGCAGCGAAAAGAAGAGAGAGAGAGAGCAGTTGGAGAAGAGACGCAGAGTGCGAGAGGGTGTCCTGTGCACGTAGGCATGATCAGAAGAGAAGAAGACGTTGATGTTGATGAGAACAGACGAGATGATCATCAGATGTGGAAGCTGGTTGGGACAGATGACGTGCTTCTCATCTCGATCAGATGATTCGCAGAGGGTTACTGTAGATTAAGACAGGCCAAAAAAGAGCATCGGATCGAAAAGCTGCGCGAGAAATGAGAGTTGGTCGAAACAGTTTTTTTTTATCCTTACGATTACGTTGGGTTAAAGCGGAAGACCATTGAAGTTTGCAAATAACTGACTCATGATGAAGGTTCAGTGAAACTGTGAAAGATTTCGAGAAACTGTTCGAGATGTTCAGTTGATTTTCAGATCAGAAGAGGCTAGAATCAGTCACAAATTCATTCATCGAGACAAAAATACAAAAAAGGCGGAGAGATCAAGTGTACAATTCTTCTTCTAGTCTCGCGAATTTTATCGGCCGAAGACAGGCGAGAACATGGGACTGTAGACGTGCGGCACCTGAGCCCATCCGAGAGAAGTGGGTCCGCCGACGATGTTGTCGGAGACGAGATTGTTGACGACCTGGTTCGAGTACCAGTAGTCCTCGACGGCACGACGAGTGCGGAGGAGGGGTGTCGAGGATGCCACGTGGCAGCACACAACGAGCACGAGGAGCATCACGGAGCAGACGAGACGGCACATTGTGAGGCGGCGACGAGTTTCGAGTGTTCGGGTAGGTGTTTTCGAATCGGAGACACGAACTCCCTTTTATACTCGCCCCTATAGTTCCCCGAATCACGAGATTCCACGAGGGGGCGGAGTCAAGAAGAAAGGGGGCGGAGTCAGGTTTGAAACGGTGATAATACGGCTGTTTACAGTCTCAAGGTCGTTTTGCGGATTGCGAAATGTGACAGTGAAAACAGCTAAACAGCAACTGATTCAGTTTGATCTTTGAAAGTATCGGTAGATCAAACGATTAGGAGATGCGCAGATCGAATTGCCCGCCCGCGTGCCGGGGAATACCCCCACTTGCTATCACCGATTTTGTTTCTTTCGGCACGTAGGCCACGGTTTCCGCATTGTGTCTGTTGAAGTTGACCTTTTGTGTCAGGGTGGAAGAGAAAAACCTCTTCCCCCGGACAACCGACCGCATGAACAGAATCGCACTGCTTCTCTGTTTTTCCGAACACTGAACTACTTCCGACGGGTATACCTACTCAAAAATGACACGTTAGCACTTGAAAGAACTTTCACAGTGTTTTCACTGAAAATCAGCCTGAAAATAATAGAAAACTTTATTATCGTCATTTGGGAAATGAGCTTCCGCAAAAAACTCCAAATTTTCGATGTTTTCCGGTTTTTCTGCTATGAAAGTACACAATTATAAAAGGAAACTGATATTTAACTGTCAATTTGGGCCGTCGGACGGGAAAATATTTGAAAATCGCTGAAAATTGGAAAATTCGACGTTTTCAAAGTTTTTTCTCGAATTTTTTTAAAAAATTCACACTTTATCACAATTTTTGCATTCATTTCAACCCGAATTGACGTGAGAAAACCTGAAAACAGCTGAAAATTCTGATAAAAACGTTTTTTTTTCGAAAATCCAATGCGTCGCGGCGGAATGATAATGCAAACGCGCTCCGCCGCACAGTGGGTTTTCTAGTCCCCCAAAAAATTAATTTTTATTTCTAGACCTTTCTTTCCTTATTTGATCTCGACTTTTCGCGAAATTTCGCTATTTTCCCCGCCAAAATAGCTTGTTTTCAACCGAAAACCTCATTTTTCATCAGTTTTCACGATTTAACCGACTTTTTTTCACTCAAACTGCCGAAAATTCAAAGAAACTCGAAGAATTATCGAGATAATTGGTGATTGGAGGTTTTTCCCTATTTTTTTCACTCATTTTCTACGTTTTTCGATTTTAATGTGAATTTCCTGCAGATAAACGTCGAAAAAATGGAAGAACAAGCGTGGAAGAAGCTTCTCGAGTGCTCGATCACGGCTCGCGAACCAGGAACCTCCTCGTCCGGCGGACAGAACGTTTTGCCGCCTGCTGAGGTGAAAAATAGAAAGAACAGTCGAAAAATCGATAAAATTCTCTGTTCAGAAAATTGAGTTCCTGCAAAAAGCAATGACGGAGGCGTTCGGAGGAAGTTCGAAGAAGAACGATGATTTTCTGAAAGCATTCCTCGAGCTCGGAGCGGAAGAACCTCTCAAAGAGACTCAAGATGCTCACGCAGCTATTGTAAGTGTTTTCTGCTCGAAAAACCGGAGAAAAACTGAAAAATCCGACTTTTTTCAGCAAATCGCCGACGCATTCACTGAATTTTTGGAGGTTGGCAACTATCCGCAACACATTGCCTCGTGCGAAGGCGCCAAAGCGTTTGAAACATTCTGTGTAAGCTTTTTCCTCGAAATTTCAAACGAAAAATCGATAATTCTCGTGGGTTTCCAGATAAAAACCGAAAATCGGCAAGTGCGCCTCGCGTTTCTGCGTCTTCTCCCTCTTTTGGCCGAAAATCGGGAGGAGTTTCAAGAGTTTTTCGCCGATACGCAAGTTTTCAAAATGCTCGTCGAGTCGACGAATCCGAAAACCGCCAAAGACGAAGAAATTCTGTCGGCGACACTCTCGGCCGTCTCTGCCGTCGTCAGAAGCAGTCTGAAGGCGTTCAAGAAGTTCTACGAGCACGGCGGAATCGCACTCTTCGCCGACATCGTCGCGAATCGCAACATTTCCGATCGCATTCTGGCCAAGACCTCTCGCATCGTCAACAACATTTACCAAACGCTCTACGATAACAAAGGTGAGCAGTGTCACGACGGATCTTTTCTCTTGACGAGTGTGGTCTCTCAGAGTTGTTCGATCCAAAGAATCCGGAAAAGCGGGCCGAGTCGTTCGTCAAACTCTCGGAGCTGCTCGTCCGGACGCTCGATGAGCTCGAGAAGCGGTACAAGTGGATGAGCCTGGAGGAGAACGAGCTGGCGTTCGACGAGTTTGTCAAGATGGAAATTGACGACTCTATCGACATTCTAAAGTGAGTTTCTTGAGGAAATTTAGCTCGAACGAGCTGAAAATTGATCGCGTTCGCTAAAAATTTGGAGTAAAACGGGAAAAGCAGTCTTAGAATCGAACAGCCAAGCCAAGAATGGGCTTTTGAGAATTCTCTTGTCATGTCTGGAGAATTCAGGCCATAAATCGCTTGGCGGAAGATATTTCGGCCTAGCGATTTGTAGATCCCGCCACTGGCGTCATTGTGTCGCTAGTTGCCAACTTCAAAAACGCCAATGGCGGTCGGGGCGCTCATTCTGGAGTTCTTCAAGCGGATGACCTGCCAATGTCGAGCAGCTACCCGCATTCCGCCCGAACTATCGGGCTATGGCTGTTTTTGAGAAATTGTTGCCGTTTCCACCCGCCAATGGCCATGAAACCCGTGTACCGTGGCCCAAAGTTGAGCCTTTTCCGCTCTGTTTATCCGATCATATCGAAAATGACCTATTCAGCTTGGCGATTCTAGGAACAAGTACATAACTTCGTTAGTTTCTGTGAAAAAACCTGCTCAAAATCACTCAATTCTCCACTATTCTGATCGATTAACCTAGAAACCAGAAGATTCCAGCTGATTCTGTGTTCGGGAACATTTTCAAACTCTTCCTTTTTGCAGAATCACGATCAGCTCGTTCCACGAGCATCAGATGTCGGATCAGTTCACAGTGGTGCTCAACGACGGAGACGACAAAACGACGAAAAAGGGAGCGGCGGCGAAAACGACGACGACGAAGAAACGAGAGCCGAAGCCCACGAACGTCTTCAATTCTCCTGAAGCGACGACGACGACGACGGCGCCGGCCGAGGGCGTCCGAGCCAGGTCCACGAGAGCCGCCGCCGTCGCCGCGACGTCTTCAATCACGGCGTCGGCGACGAAGCGGTCGACGGTGAAGAAGGCCGCCGCTGCCGCCGCTTCATCATCTGCCTCTGAAGACGTTGGCGAGTCGAGCTCCAAATCGACGAAGGCGGCGGCGAAGAATCTGTCGAAGGTGTGAAACTCTCTCTTTTTGATTTGTGAACAATTCTTCTTTATTATTTGTGCGCTTTTTTGTGAATGAGAATGAGAAAAAAGAAGAAGAGAAGAGAGTGGCGCAATTCATTTGTTCTGTATTTTTTTTTTGGTCGGGGAGAAGAAGAGGGGAGTTTTTCGGGTGTCGAGACTGGAGAAAAAGGACAATTTTGACATAGAATTATCAAAAAAATCACGCTAAATACTACCGTTTTTCATGGGAAATCGGGACGGAGAATGGAAAATTTGGGGGTGAAAATTGGAAAAAAAATTTTTTAGATGAAAAAAAAATAGTTTAAAAATTAAATTACGCGGGGTAATTTTACGGATTACTAACCCGAATTTCGCGGTTCGGAGTAATTTTTGCAAGAAAAAAATGTGATTTTTTTGAATTTTTAGAAATTTTTTTTTGTTTTTCGTGGGCGAAATTTTTCAAAAAAAATTGTTTTCAAAAAAAAGTTCAAATTTTTAGAAAATCGCTAATCGATAATTGGTGATTGATTAAAATTATTTCGGCGTACGAGGGCTGGGAGATCGACGGATGAATCGGGCGAGACGGCGAGAGAGTGTGGACGGGGAGGAGGGCGCAGACGACGAGACGCGGAGGCGCGGATGCGAGCGGATTATGGATGGGAGGAGGCTGGTGCTCGAGGAGCACGGAGCAGCAGCAGCAGAAGAAGAGCTACTGGGGCCCGGAGCCGGCGGCCGGCGACAATCGGATGCAGTTGAAGCGAAATGTCTGCGGCAGCGACAACTTCTTCGCCACGTCCTTGTAGGCGTTCGTGTGCACGAAACGCGAGAAACAATCCTGGAAACCGGACACTGGTCTCGCAACGAAAACCTGCCACGTCCCCCAGTTTTGGGTCTCGCATGGAAAATGCTGGTTGAAAAAAAAACGATTAATTGCGTGTCCCTTTAAAGTTATAGTGTCGGTTCAAAGTTTTTAAAGGGAGGCACCACGAATCGTTTTTCACCGATATTATTTTCTGTTCGAGACCCAAAAAAGTGGGCGTGTACAGCGGGTCGGCAGCCACGCGCCACTTTTCAGGGTCTCGCCACGAAAATAAGAAATCAGTTATGCGCCTTTAAATTCAATCGAGGTACGGTATGAATTCTAATTTTCGCTTCAACTAAATATCTCATTTTTCGTTGTTTTTGCTCATTTTTTGTGGGAAAAATTGCTGTTTAGCTGAAAAAAATGGGTTTTTGATCGTTTTCAAACAATTTTGAAACAAGAAATAGGCAAAAACGATGAAAATTAAGGTAGTTGAAGCGAAAAACAGAATGTATACCGTACCTCGGTTGAATTTAAAGGCGCACAACTGATTTCCTGTTTTTCGTGGCGAGACCCGCGCGCACTTTTAATATTTCTTTTTTTTTAAAAATAAATCTAAATTATTTTGAAAAATTGAGTTTTTCCAAATTTTTTTGGAGAATTCCAATTTTCAAAAATCCGAAAAAAAATTTTTTTCGAAAATTTTAATTTATTCCAAAAATCTCAAAATTTTTCGATAATTTTCAATTTTTTAAATTTCAAAAAAATTTTTTTTTGCAAAGAATTCTCAGTATTTTTTCTTCTAAAATTTTAATTGTTTGTCTAATTTTCTCAAAAAATCCAAAAAAAAAAATTTTTTTTGAAATTTCAAAATTTTTTATAACAAAAATTTCTTTTTTTTCCAAGTTTTCAATAAAACATTCAAAAAAAAATTAAAAAATTCTCAATATTTTCCAAATAACATACCTTCTCCATGAGCCGGTAGACGTGAGCCTGAGCCCGTTCGTAGATGTTTTCCGGAAATGTCGACGGATCCTTTCCCTCCACTCTGAAATAATTCGAATTAATTTTTAAAAAAAAAATATTAATTAAATTGTTCTGGCTAAAATAAAATTGAAAAACTTTTTTTAAAGCTGAATAAAATTTTTTTCAATATCACATATTTTATTTTTATTTTCGTTTTTTTATTTTTTTTTGGTTTCAGAAAATGTTATCCTGTTGTTAAAAAATTATTTTTCTGAAAAAACTGAAATTCTTGAAATATTTTTTTTAAAAAATATTTGAAAAATTATAAAATTGAAATTTTTTATTCAATTGTTTTCAATTTATAAATAAAAAAATTTTTCGGGAAAAATTGTGATTTTTGAAAATTAAATAAAAATTTAAAAAATTTTTTTCCGATTTCAGAAAAAATTATTTTTTCTTGCGGATCTTATTTGAAAAAATCAAAAAATTGAAAAAATTTCCTATTTCAAAAAGCAATAATTAATATTAATTTTTAAAAGTTTTTTTGATAGGCCTTCTATTTTCGACTGATTTCAAAAAAAAAATTTAATTAAAAATATTTTTTTCTCAAAATTCCAAAAACCCCTCTTTAGAATATTCAGAAAAAAATATTTTTCAAAAAAAAAAAAATTTTTTTTTCGAATTTATTTTATTCACTCGCTCATCATTTTTCTCGGAGAAAGGGAGAGAGAATTACGTCAGAATATCATGAATGGGCACTCGATTGGAGACGCTCCGATGACTTTTCAGAGTGGGGGCTCTTTTTTGTGCTCCGTGCTCTTTTTGGTGCTCCGAGCTCTTTTTGGTGCTCTTTTGAGGAGAAAAATGAGACGACGCGTGTGGGAGTCTGTCTGGAGACTCACTTTTTTTTGGTTTTTGACACCGAAAAATATCAAGAAAATTCAAGAGTTTTTTTTTTTAATTTTAATAATAAAACAAAACATTCTGCCCATACTGCCTATTGGGAGATTTTTTTTTTGTTTTACTATATAAAAAAATTGAAACCGGAATTTTTTTTTTGAAAAAAAAAAAAATTTTTTCCCGTTTCACAAAAATTTTTTATGGAAAAAATTTTTTGAAAAAAATATTATTTGCTGTCTCATTGTCGTCAAAAAAAAAACCAAAGGTATGAAAGAAAAACGGATGGTCTCGCCACGAAAACGTGGGAATCGTGGCGAGACCCGCCGAGATGAACTTACAGTCCGATGATGTCGGTGCGTGTGTCGTGGTCGATGTTGATGGCCAACGGCGACTCGGCGGCGATGAACGTGTCGTACATCTCCTGGACGGTCGACTCGAATTTGGCACGCCCCTCCGAGGTGCCGACTGCTTTCAGCTCTTCCACTGCCCACCTGAAACGTCACTTGTCACGTGTCACAATGTTTTCTCTGTGAGAATTGATTGAAAACCAACGTAAAAACCCTCGAAAAAACCGAAAAGCCAGCGGAGGGATCGAACCATCGACCTTCAGATCGATATGCAAACTCGCAACCCACTGCGCTATCCACGCAAAATGGGGGCACCTACCAGAAGAGGATGTTCTCCTCGGAGTACTCGGACTGCAGGAATTTGGTGAACTGCGCGCGGCCGTCCACATCGTAGATCACGTGATCGAACGCGAATTGCCACTCATTCGGGCTGAAAATTTCAGTTTCAGACAAAACTGAAAATCCGATTCTTTTTTTTTAGTCCCTCTTCCTTGCAAATTCCCCCGCTCTCCCCAGAAAAAGCGCAATTCAAATTCAATTTCGCGCAGTCTGTATGCTCCCAAAAAAAAAAAAGTCGAAAAATCGAATCAAATTTCAACAAAAACCCCCCGCTTCTTTCGCTTTTTTGAGTCTCGGGCGCGCAAAAAAATCCGAAAAAGGGGGAGAAAATATTTTTTTTTTTGGGTGAGTGAAAAATTTTGGAGACATATGCACACACGGAAGTCAGAGAAAAAGAGAAGCGAAAAACGAAATTTTGAAGTCAAAAAAAAAATGAAAAAATACAATTTTTCTTGTAATTTTTACGAAAAATAAATAACCAGGTGAGAAAATATTAGTTTTTGGCGGAAAACAATTTTTTTTTTAATTTTAAAATTTTTTCAGAAATTTAAATTTTGTTTTGAAAATTCTCTGAAGATGGAACTTAACAAAAATACCATCCGAATTTCGCCATTTTTAACGATTTGCGAAACTGCAAAACACAGAAAAGACCTCTAATAGCAGTGACTTTCAGTGCGTGATCTTGAAACGAGGATATCTCGGAAACTAGAAGAGCTATGAAAAAGTTGTTAACTACAAACTTGATCAGCGTAAAATTTTCCACGTTTTTGTAGTTGACAACTTTTTTCCAACTATTCAAGTTTTCAAGATATACCTCGGCAAAGTTGAAGTTCAATAAGGGCTTTTATGAAATCGTTCGCGACCTTAAAACGAGGATATCTCGGAAACTAGAAGAGCTATAAAAATGTTGTCAACTACAAACATGTTCAGCGTAAAATTTCCAACCTTTTTGTAGTTGACAACTTTTTTCCAACTTTTCTAGTTTTCAAGATACACCCTTGCAAAGTTAAACTTTAATGAGGACTCTTATAAAATCGTTCGCAGTATCTGCCACACTATCAAAAATTGAAAAATGAACTCTCTTAGATCCTTGGAATGCAAAAAAAGTTCCGAGAGGGCGCGTCGCGGTCGCGTCGCGTGCGCTCACCTGAGACGCGGCGACGGCGGCACGTTGCTCGGTGTCGACATGATATTGTTGGCTGAGGTCGGCGGAGTGTTGTTGTTGCTGCCGTTCGACTGATTCTCGTTCGATCGACGACGACGTTCTCCTGCAGAGACACAAATCAATTGAGATAGTAAAATCCCCCGGGGAAAAATCGATAAGCAACTCGTTTTCTTCTCTTTTCTTTTCTTTATTTGGAAATCGCAAATCACAATCCAAAAAGTTGTTCGCTCATAAAAAATTTCTAAAAAATCGCATCGAGTCGGTCGACCGCCCAAATTGAAGGTCTTTTCACCGACTATTCGAGGAAGCAACGGGAAAAATTTTCAGATTTTTTTGGAAGCCCGCTGGCTCGGTTTTAAGGGTAAGACTTTAAGACGTCGCGTTCCGGAAGCGGTAATCAGTCTTTTCGCCCCTTTTAGGCGACTATATACACATATTTCTTTGCAGACGACGTCTTCAACGTCTTCTTCGCCGATGACGTCATCTAATCCAATCCCTATGGGCAGAAGAAGTGCGACGACGGCCGCGTGATATATCAATACACACACATTCAACTTTTGAGAGATTTCCGTGAGAAATCGCAAAAAAAAATAAAGAAAAATTAGAGATGATGGTGATTATCGTGAGCAACGGAGCACATTTTTCGAGCGGGAACGAGAAAAAAAAATTGAGAAAAATTTTTTTTTTTTTTTGATGAATCACTCGGTCACTCAAAAAATAGGCGTTTTTAAGGTTTTGGGGGAAATCTTTAAAAAAAAATTTTTTTTTTCAATTGAAGAAAAAAATTTATTCACAGAAAAATGGAAGAAACGAAACAAAATCTCATTAATAATTTTTTTTTAAATTTTTAATAAATTTTTACAATTTTCAATTTTGTTTAAAAAACTTTTCCACATTTTTTCTTTGATTTTTTGAATTTTTTAAAAAATATGAATAAATTTTTTTTTCGATTTTTTGAATTAAAAAAAAAATAAAAACAATTTTTTTTCAAAATTTTGATTTTGTCTCCAAATTTTTTTCACAATTAAAAAAATTTTATTTGAATAATACATTTTTTTTTATTTTTTGAATTTTTTTTTAAATAAAAAAAAATTTAATTTTCTCCACAATTTTTCCAAAAAAAATTTTTCACTTTTTTTTCCGTTTCAAAAGTTTAATTTACATTTCACTAATTCACTATTCTTTTGATGTGTTGCCTCCACTAGTGAATTTTTGAAACATAAAAAATAGTTTTTTTTTTCCTTCAAAACTAAACTACCGTAATCCACGTCGTTCCCCTTTAATTTCCGAAAAACTTTTCGAGATCAATACGCAAGGAGAACTGGGTCAAAGTAGACAAAACAAGGCGAAAAAAAGGAGAAAAGATATCGAATTTCTGTTGGTTCCGTTCCAGTTTTCCGGCCGAAATCGAACAGAGAACATGGAGAAATGCGCCAGTTTCCCATTTGACTATAGTCTAGAGGGCCAATAAAACATAAGCCGAGAAGACCTTTACCTTCTCTGGCCCCATTTTTATGGCTATCGGCAATTATTTCCCCTCCTCGTTCTATATAGTTTATGGGGAAAAAAAAGGAAATTGTTTTTTTTCCCCCTCCGGAATGCGCACAAGGTTATGGGAGAGAGAGAGAGTTACGTGGAGAATCGCTGATAAAACAGAGCTCTCTTTGAAAGTGGCTCCAACTTTTTTGTGCTCAGAGCTCGCAAGTTAGTGCTTTGACAACAAATATAGTGCATTTTAGGATCTTTCGAATGGTCCAAAGAACGTCTGAAAATCTTCATTTTTCAGCGAGTTATGACAGTTTTAGTGACTCCTGGTCTGAAAGCGATTTGAAATTTTGAAGTGGTCCTTGTTAAAACTACCATAACTCGATGGAAAATTGAGATTTTCAGACATTCTTTGCGCCGTTTGGAAGGTCTTAAATAGGTCTATATTTCATTCAACTGAGTCAAATTGATAGCTGTTAGCACAAAAAAGTTGGGTCGACTTGAGTGCAACACTTTTTTTACAGACCTCTAAGGACAGCAAGGCGACGAAAGTTCAGGATGTTTCAATGGTATATTGGAGAGAACGGAACGTTGGGTAGAAGGTCAAAAAAATGAAATGACAAAATCCAGTGTGACGGGGCTCATTTTCGGCAATTTCAAACTCTCCGCTTACCTCTCGAAATGGACAACTGTTTGAGAAGACGTCGCGGCGATCTCATCACCATTCTTCTTCTCGAAATCAGAAGAAAGAGAGTGAGAAAGAGAGAGGGACAGCAAAAAAGCGGAGAAGATGAAGAAGAGGAGGAGGAGGAGGAGAGGGGCGGGGGAAGTGAAACCTTTTCCTTCTTCTTCTTCTTCTGCTCTCCTTTCTCTCTCTCTCTCTTGCTCTCTCTTTTCTAAATAAACAGGAGGGCTCCGTGAGCAGCAGGAGGCAGTCAGCGATGGAGAAAAAGAGGAGATGAATTGAATCGAGAATGCTCCAAAAGAGAAAGAGAGAGAGAGAGAGAGAGAGAGAGAGAGAGAGAGAGAGAAGACCCGGATGGTGAGAAGTGGGCGGAGCCTGAAGAGAGTCTCTGCGTCTCGTCACTTTCAACACTCTCTCTCTCTCTTTCAGTTTTTATGAGAATGACTGGAAATTCAGAACGAGTCATTCGAACTATGGGAAAGAGTCCGTGGGAAAATGAGAACTTATTGTTAGGTGGTTACAGTGTCGATTTACGAGCCAAAATCTATCTAATCTAAACACTATCTTAGATGAAATTGCGGCCAAGGGAGAACAAACGAGAATCGGTTCACGGTGTGCATCGGCCGAAAGTGAACATTAGAAAGGGGTCCGCAAACAGATCGCACGCGACGCACGCACGCGACGCGTCCGAAGGAGCTGTGAACAACAATGATGAGAGAGTGTGGGAAATGAAGAGACGACAGACGTCGTGTCTCTCGTCTCTCAATTTCCCACGCTCTCTCTCTCCTCTCCTCGCGGTGTTTGCGTACTTTTCGCAGGCAGAACTGGACTAACGGTTTCTCGAGAGGAATCCGCAGTTTTCGACGGTTTTGAGAAACTGGTTTTTTTTAAAATTTGAATTTGAATTTGAATTTGTATTTAAATTCAAATTCCCGCTAAATGTGGAGGGAAAATTTAAAACTGTCAGTTTCAGGAGGCCAATTAAAAGATTCTCGTAGAGATCTGTGGTTATTGAATTCACAGGGCGAGTTTGTTCAGAATCACTCCAAACTCCGAACATTTACAGTTTCAACGTTTTGTAGCTTCCAAGTACAGTAATATGGGTTCAAACACCGCGAGGAGAGGAGAGAGCGTGGGAAATCGAGAGACGAGAGACACGACGCCTTGTTCTCAGATTCTTCGGACGCGTCGCGTGCGTGCGTCGCGTGCGATCTGTTTGCGGTCTTCATTCTAATGTTCACTTTTCTCCGACAGACACAGTGTTTGCCAACATGAAAATGAAAAGTAAATTGTCAGAATCAACATTTCCATGCACAGTTTCACTGAAATTCCTTAGAGCAATATGCAGCTCTTTGGAGCCCTCTCCAGACCACTCCACTGAGCCCCCCATCTATGCTCTTGCTCTTTTTCCAAGCTCCAGCTCCAGCTCCAGCTCCAGCTCTAGCTCTCCCTTATCATCCCGTCTGATCTCTTCTCTGCGGCACGTCATTCCCCCCTCTCGTCGCCCAATTGCCCCCACCGATTTTCAGCGCTAACCCACGTCATGAAAAAAATGGAAGGGGGAAGGAAGGAAGGAAAAGAAATTGTAGTGCTTTCTCGTTGAGAAAAGGGGGGGGTATAATTGAAAAATGGGAAAGAAGGCAGAGGCGGACGCGTAGGAAGAAGAGCATTTCGGGAAAAGTGGAAGGGCTTTGCATTTTTTGATTTTCGGGCGAGACAAAAAAAGAAGAATGGGGAAAAGGAAGATTGACGTTTTTTTATGTGAAAAGGACACCAGGAAGTGGGAAAACAAAATGGAAAATGGAAAAATGGACAGGGGAGGGGGTATAAGAGTTTGAGGATTTGCAAATCGCATAAAAAATTTCAGAAAAATGCTGGAAAGTCAGTCGACCTCTTGAATTGTAGGTATTTTTACGGGCAATTTGGGAAAAATTAATAGAAATTGATCAGATTTTTCTGCGCTTCAGAAAACCCTTCTCCCCCCTCAGGTCTATGAACCGAGCCGGGTCTGCGACGGACCGGCGTTTTTTGAAGCGCAGAGAAGGTTGAGCAATTTCTAATAATTTTTACTGAATTGCCCGTAAAAATACCTAAAATTTAAGAGGTCGACTGACTTTGTAGCATTTTTCTAAAATTTTTTATGCTCAAAAAACCATCGGCCCTCTCTGAGAGTCGAACATTCACTGTTTCAATCACTCTAGGAAACTCTGGGCTCAAAATGCAATATTCCATTTTAGAGCCTTTTCGACTCGTCCATTCGTTGTTTTGTCTGGTTTCTCATGATAACAGGCGAGAATCTGGACGTTTTTGTCCGAGGGCGGGCATAAACTCCGATGGCATACACTTCTAGCGTGGATATCTCGAAAACTAAGAAAGCTATGAAAAAGTTGTCAACTACAAACTTGATCAGCATAAAATTTCCCACGTTTTTGTCGTTGACAACTTTTTTCTAACTATTCTAGTTTTCAAGATATGCGCCCCGGCAAAGTTGAAATTCAAAGCTGGTACGTTATGAAGGACCTTTCACAAAAAAAAATTTCAAATTTGTCACGTTTTAAGAGTCACCATCATTCTCCAGGGGGGGAAAAATGAGAATGTCAAATGCTGTAAACAAACGCAGAATCTCGTGGTGAACAAGAGACTTTTTTGAAACAGAGTTCAAAACAGTGAAAACACTCAGATTCGGATTCAAATTCAGATGAAGGAAATGAAGAAGACGTGACTCTTTCTCTCTCTCTCCAGATGACGTTGATGATGACGTCATCGTCTCTAATTTCCGGGCGTGCTTTCACTTTTCATTTCCCGCCCCACTGGCACACACACACACAAACTTTCTAATGACCATGTGACTGGTCTTCGGGACATTTCGAAACCGGTGAAACATTTGTATGTAGGTCAAAAGAGGAATATAACCCAAATTTCACTTTCTTCAATCATTTCTCAGCGCCTCTTTTGACCCATTTCTCATTGGTTTCGAAGTGTCCGGTTGCGAAACGTCCCGGAGCGTGTGACTGACTACCATCGCATCGCTCTCATTTTCAACATTAATGGAAGGGGGGGGTCTGAAAATCGGATTATCCGTCCCCTTTAAGAGGCTCTTTCACTAATTGTCCTGTTTTTTTTTTTTTTGGATGGATGGATGGAAAAAGAAAAAGAAGAAGAAAAAGAAAAAGGAAAGCGAGGGGAAAAAAGAGCGACTTGTGTGTCAATTATTCAATGAAAATGAACACGAAAAAAAAACGAAGGGGGGGGGGGGTGTCACTTGCAGGCATCGAACCTTTCCTTTTTTGTTTTTTTTCCCTTTTTCCAGTGTCTTCTTTCACTCCGCCTCGTGTAATGGCGAAAATGAGGGATGTTGGAAGTGCGCTCTAATGAACATTCTAAAGGGGGAGGCCCCCCGGATTACGGTATTGGATTACGGTAGATTTTGTGGCAGATCGGGCTGCGAGGATTCGATTGACACCCTCGATTTGAGTGTTTGCGAGGAGTTTGACTTTCCTAACTTGTAACTTTTCGCTGCAAAGTCGAAAACAGTCAAGTTGGGATATCGATCGAATCCTCGCAATCAGATCTATCACTTGAACTTCTTACAATTGATCGGAAATTCTATTGCGGTGAGTTACGAGGGAAAATGAGAAATCAACAGGAAATATCGACCGGCTCTTTCTGATCAATCAAAAAAAATCGCACAAAAATATTTGATAGACTATTGAAACGGAGAATTTTTTTTTCAATGAGAGTTTGATGAATTGAGCAACTTTTTTATTCGGTTTCGCAGTTTTACTAAATATTCAGTTTTCCTATTGAAAATCGTTCTAACCGATCGATATTTGAGACGAATAAAAAAATTAAAAAAAAAATTTTTTTTTTCGTCATTAAACATGTTAAATTAAAGGTTTTCTCGGGGCGAAACTAAATAATTTTATTTGAAAAATTTGAAAAAAAAAAATTCAGCGGTTCTGAAAATCGCCAAATTTTAGGAAAGGAACTAATGCAATCGGCATCTTTATGAAGATTATTGAAAAAAAATTTTTTTGAAAAATATTAAAAATTGTTGAAAATGTAAAAAAAATGGACAAAACAATTTTTTTTCAAATTTTTAATTTTTCGAAAAAATTTCCGGGAAATCATAAAATACTGAAAAAAATTTTTAAAAATTGAAAATTAAAATATTTTTAATTTTTTGTAAAACTTGAAATTTCGCCCAAAAAAAACAAATTAATACTTTTTTTCAAAAAATTTCAAAAAGAAAATATTAAAATTTGAATTTTAAAATTTTTTGAAAATTCCACAGCTGCAAATCAAATTTAAAACTGTGAAATTTCACTATTGAAACCGGCAAAATTTTTTTTTTTTCAGAAAAAAAATTCAAAAAAATTTCCGTTTCCAACGAATGATTAATTTCCCATTTTAATTATGAAAATAGTGAGATTTTTTTGAATACTTTTGCAAAATCCAAGAAAACCCCCAAATTTTCAGACAAATTTTCTAGAAAAAGGGTAAAAATTTCCGAATTGACCCTTGAAAGAGGCTCAAAAGATGACATTTTTCGCGCCGCTCACGTCATTTTTCTGTGCACATTTTGTGCTCCAAACGACAGAAAAAGTGCTCATTTGAGAAAGTGGAGGAGACGTAATTAAGAAACAAAGTTCGTTTTTGATCCCCCCTGGAGAGCTGGGAAATAGTGTGGAGAAGTGAGAGAGTGCGAGAGAAAAAAGTAATTAAGGCGGGAGGAGGAAAATGGAGAGAAAATGGTTTTTTTTCCTCGAATTTGAGAACAGAGGGATTGGTCAATTTTTTTAAAAAAATTTTCATTTCAAAATAATCAAAAAAAATTCCTGTTTCAAGTTTTCAATTTAAAAAAATTTAAATCAATTCATTTTCGATTGGAACAAGCATTCATATCTTTTTTAAACTAAAAAAAAATGGGAAAAAAATTAAATTGGCGGAAAATTTCGAAATCTTATGGTTTTATTCAGTGCAGGAAAAAAACGTTTTTTTCCGTTTTTTTCCTTATTCAGGCGAGGAAAAAAACCGGCAAAAAAGGAAAAAAACTGAGGTTTTTTTCTGCGATCGACTGCGACCGTACCCCCTCTTCGCGGCGAGACCCGCCGCACTTTAAAAGGCATGCGTCTTTCGGTTACTGTATTTTCGCGATTTTTGACTTTTTTCGAAGGCGATAAAACCCAGAATTTTTCTTTTTTTTTGCGTTTTACATCAATTTTTTAAAATAATTCAGTAAAAAAAAATAACTAGCCACTCTAAAATGCAAAAAGTGAGAAAAATTGGGCTGGTGAGAAAAATGCAGAGGGGTACATAGATTACAGCTATTTTTACTGAATTATTTTTAAATATTGATGCAAAAAGCAAAAAAAAAAAGAAAAATTCTGGGTTTTATCGCCTTCGAAAAAAGTCAAAAATCGCGAAAATACAGTAACCGAAAGACGCATGCCTTTAATAGCGCGGCGGGTCTCGCCGCGAAGAGGGGGTACGGTCGCAGTCGATCGCAGAAAAAAACCTCAGTTTTTTTCCTTTTTTGCCGGTTTTTTTCCTCGCCTGAATAAGGAAAAAAACGGAAAAAAACGTTTTTTTCCTGCACTGAATAAAACCATTATGGAACTTTTCCAGAACAAAATAAAAAATTTTTAATATTGTTCTACATATTTATTGAATTCTGAGTCGGGAAAAAACGTTTTTGAAGAGTTTGTGAAACCGAAAAAAAAATTTTTTTCGGGTATCACTGATTTTTTAATCATTACAACATTTTTTATATAAGAAAATTTTTTTCGAAAAAAATCGATGCCAGAGTAGAACGATTCTTAAGTAAAGGAAAATTTGTGAAAAGTTAGTGAAACCGAAAAAATTTTTTTTTCAAAAAAAATTTTTTTTTTCAAATATTAATTAATTCATGAAAATCAGAAATAAAAATTCAAAAAAATTCAAAAAATTCAAAAAAAATTTAAAATTTAAAATAAATCTTTTTTCTATCGAAATTTATGTTTTCGCACATGAAAAATTAAAAAATGCTCAAAAATGCTCAATTCGCATGCCATTTTAAAGGGAGACTCGTCTATTTTCGACTAATTTCCCCGTTTAAATTCATAGAATTATTAATGAAACTCACTGAAAATAGGACATTTTTTCCCAAATTTCACGGTACATAATTAGTGCGTGGGCGCCAGAGGGCGTTGGAAATATAATTGAACATTATTTTTTTTTTTCGTTTTATTTTCTAAAAATAAATTTGGAAAAATCGTTATTTTTCACTTTTTTAAAAAAAAATAATGCCTGCTATCCAATCGTGGATTTTAACATTTTTGAAATGTTAAAATTTATTCAAGTTTGTAGTTGAAACAGTGAATATTTTTTTTCGAGAATTTTAATTTTTTGATTTTTTCTCATCGATTGAGATGTTTCAAGCAATTTCCAGCATGATTTTTGCTATGAACTTTTTAAAAAATTGTTTATAATTGAAATATAATTTACTGAAAAATTAAAATTTTTTTCGAATTTTTTTTGCCGTTTCAAGAATTTGCTAAAACAAAAATTTTTCAACGCAGACGATCAGTAATGTGTAATATAATCAGTTTCAAACATTTTTCCAGTTTTTTTTCGAATAAATAAGAAATTTTCACTTTCCCGAAAGAGTATCTTATTTTTTTCAAAAAAAAAATTAACTTCATTTTTTTCACTGTTTCACAATTTCCATTGAAAAAATTTTTTCTAATACAAAATTTTGGAAAAAAAATCCATTTTCAAAACTTCACTAAAATAAACTTTTTTCCAAAAATAACATTCGTAATTTTTTTGAAACAGTTATTTTTTTTCGAGAGTTTTAAATTTTTTATTTTTTTTTTCATCGATTGAGATGTTTTAAACAATTTCCAGCATGAATTTTGCAATAAAATGGTTTTTTTTTCATTTTTTGAATGATTAAAAAAATAATTTTTTCGAGTTTTTTTTTCACCTTTTCATGACTTCCCCTAAAGTAAAATTTTTTTCAAAGCAGGCAATCAATAATGAGTATTAAAAAATATATTTTTTTCACTGTTTCACAATTTCCATAGAAATAATTTTGATTTCCGATAAACAATAATTTGGCCTTTTGAAAACCATTTTCACAATTCCGTCCGAGAAAATTCGCAAAAATTCCACAAATATCGAGGAGTGCATTTTCTATTTTCTCCATTTTTTTTTCTCTCGCCAAAGAAGAAAATATGTATGGATATCTTATTTTGGTCATGGATCCGTGAAAAATGGAAAAAAAAGAGAGGGAGAGAAAAGAAATAGAAAATGAAGTGGAGAAAGAGAAAAAGAAACACAAAACATGTTTTTTTTTTCGCCGTTTTTCGCACCTTTTGCACAAGTACAACCGAAAAATAGTGTGAAAACGGATGGGAAACACAATTTTTTGGTTTCTGAATTTATTTAGGAAATTTGGGGGCAGAAATTTGCAAAAATTTTTTTTTTTTTTTAATATAATTTTTTTGAAACTTATCACCAAAATTTAATTAGTGATTGGCTGAAATCGCGAAAAATTCCAGCAAAAAAATTAAAATTTAAAAAAAAAATTTTTTTCGGGAAAATCAAGATTCTTACGGTTCAACGCCGAGTACTATAGCTAGGAATTGAATAGAAATTTTGAAACTGTGAGGTGAAAAAATTTTTTTAATTTTTTTTCTTGAAATTATTATTTTTTTTTACGGAAAATTGTCATTTTTCGGTCCCCCTTGCCCGAAAATGCATAGATCTGAGTGAGAAACAGAAAATAAAAATTTATGAAATTAATTCGAAACAGTTCTTTTCAAGATTCAGATTCGCATTTTTTCATAATTTTTTTTTTGAAAATTTTGAATTCAATTTTTTTTTATAAAAAAATTATCTCCAAAATTTATTAGTGGATGGTTGAAATCGCAAAAAAATTCCAATTTTCAAAACTTTTTTTGAAAAATAATATGAAAAAAATGTTTTTTTTTTTGTTTAAAAAATAAAAAAGTGAAAATTTTTTTAAAAATTTTAAATTTTAAAGAAATTGCTTTAAAAAATTTCAAAATTTTAAAAAATTTAAAAAATTAAAAAATTTAAAAAAATTTTGAAATTGCTTAAAAAAATTTTAAAATGTGAAAAATTTTTTAAAAATTGTAAAAAAAAATTTTTTTCAATTGCTCATTTTTCGATGTATTTTTCGGTCCCCCTTGCCCGAAAATGCATAGATCTATTTCCGGTGACCGCCGCGAGAAACATCATTTTTCGGCGATTTTCTGTCGAATTTTCAGCTCAACCCACGTCTAATCCGGACAAGTGAAAGGGAAAAGAGAGAGAGAAAGAAAACAAAAAAGACGAAAATAGAAAAAAAAGAAAAAAGGAATGCCGAGAAGAAAAGCCACGTCATTTCTCATTTTTCGTGTAAAATTTAATGAATGGTGGGAAAAAAATCAGAAAAAAAAGTTTAAAATTAGTGCAATTGCCACGTCATTTTTGGAATGAAAAGAAATTCTTTTTTTGAATTTTTTTTAAAAATTAAAGTTATAGTCGGTAAAAATGAAAAATTAGAGAAAAAAATTAATTTGAATTAAAAATTTTTTTTTGGAAAAAAAATTTTTTTTTATTTATTTTTTTTATTAAATTTTTTTTTTTGAAAGGTAATAAATACCAACACTTTTTTCGTTTATTCCAAAATAATTTTGAAAAAAATTTTTTTTTTAAAGAAAAATTTTAATTTAATTTTTTTTTAATAGGTTTTTAATGAATTAAGTTTTTTCCAATTATTCCAAAAAAAAAAAAAAATAGAAAAAAAATAGAAAAAAAACAACTATTGAATTTTTTTTCATTTTTCCTATCAATTAATTTTTAAAAAATTGAACTTTTTTCTCAAACATGCAAATAATTTAATTAATTTTTTTCCAACTATATCAAAAAAAAAAATTTTTTTTAATTTTTTTTTTTGAAAAATACCAACAATTTTTGAATTTTTTTCAAAAAAATGCAAACAAAAAGATTAATTTTTTCTCAATTATTCCAAAAAAAAATTGAAGAAAAAATTTTTTTCAATTTTTTTATTTAAAAAAATTTTTTTTTCAATTTTGTCGAATAAAAAACTGTAACTCACTGCTGAAAGGGAGGAAATCTCTGAGTTTGAGTGTGAGAATATCGATCACGTTTCGACGCGACGTTTTTTCGAAGACCGGCGCCGAGACGGACCGCGGTAGTCGTCGTTTCAACGGCATTTTCGGCACGCCGCAGTTCCCCCGCTATACCTTTTTTTATCGAAAAAAAAATAATTTTCATTTTTTTTTGTAGATTATAGAGAGATTCAAGGAGATTCTTCAGGAAGAAAAATAAACTCATCGGGAAAAAAATGAGAAAAAAATTTGAAACAATTTCAGTTTTTCTGGGAAAAAATGGAGAAATTTATGAAAAATGAGAAAGTGAAAAAAATTTTAATTTTTTTTTTTAAATTTTTGCAATTTCAAGGTTTTGAAATTTACGAAAAAAAAATTCCAAAAATTAATATTTTGCGGAAAAAAATTGAGAAATTAAAAAAAAATTTAAAAAAAAAATTTTTTTTG
Source organism: Caenorhabditis sulstoni (assembly GCA_963966605.1). Classification (NCBI taxonomy): domain Eukaryota; kingdom Metazoa; phylum Nematoda; class Chromadorea; order Rhabditida; family Rhabditidae; genus Caenorhabditis; species Caenorhabditis sulstoni. The sequence goes on from OZ016476.1 coordinate 8,524,687, forward strand.
GAAGTTTTTGCAATTTCGAGATTTTGAATTTCACGAAAAAATTTCTAAAAATTAATTTTTTGCGGAAAAAAAATAAAATTATATTTTAGCATGAGCCGGGAATAATTGGGGAAAAAATTTCAAAAAAAAATAGAAAAAAAGTTTTTAAATTTTTTTTTCGAAATTTTTCAGGAATTTTTAATTTTGTCTCATAATTTGATTTGAAAATAGGAAAAAATTGAGAAAATCAAATAAAAAATTAAATAAGAATTTTTTGTAAAATAAAGTTCATCACACCTTGAGATTCACAACATTTTTCATTTTCACTCAAAAACTTCATAAAAATCCCATGAAACCGAGGAAAATTCAAACTTTTCTAGTCGTTTCGACGGTCAAAACGAAGTGAAAGAGAGGAAGAGGGATTGTGGTGGAAACGGCGAAAAAGTGGGCGGAGCCAAGACAAATACCCCCATCTCTTCCTCTCCCAGAAGACCCCTTAAAGGGGATAGAAATGGAAGAGAAAAGTGAGCGAGAGAGAGAGAGAGAGAAAGAGAAAAGGAGTAGGAGGAGAAAGAGGGAAGGGACAATGATAAATGGGTCCCAAGGAGAGAAGAAGAAAGAGAAAGAGACATTGAGAAAGAGAGAGAGAGAGAGAGAGAGAGAGAGAGAGAGAGAGAGAGAGAAGAGGGGGACTTTTGATAACAAAACAGAAGGAGAAGAAGGAGAAGAAGAAGAAGAAGAGGGGAAACGACACATGTTCACTTTATACCCCCATCACTTCCTCTTCTCTCTCTCTCTCTCTCTCTTCTACCTCCTACCTACGTACATCTGGTAGTTTTTCGGCGATCATCAAAATCATGTTATTCTCCTTCCTTTTTCTTTTCTTTCTCTCTCTCTCTCTCTTTTCTCTTTGATATTACGTCAACGTCTTTTATTAATGATTGCTTACAATTAAAGATTGGAGACGGATGATTGAAAAAAAAAATTTTTTTTTCAATTTTAATTTTTTTTGAAACTGTAAAAATTTTTTGAAAGATTTTGCGAATTTTTGGGGTTTTTAAAAAATTTTTTTGTCTGAAATTTTTTTATATTTTATAATTTCAGAAAGTTGGGTGAAATTGGGAATTATAATTTTTTTTAATTTAAATTTTTGAATTTAAATTTTTTTTTCCTTCGGTGACAGTTCGGAACTGTTTTTTTTCTTGGACTAATTTTTTTTTCCGAAATTTTGGTTTCGTCATCAATATTTTTTTTCTGAAACTGAAAAATAATAAAACTTGGTTGAAACATTTCAAAAAAATTTCAATTTTTCATTTTGATAGTGAAACCAAAAGAATTCATAACGAACTAATTTAAAATATTTGAAATTTGGTTGAAACGGGAAATTTTGGATTTTTCATTTTTCAAATTCAAAACGTTCAAATTATTATTTTATCGGTCATTTCGAACCAATTTTTTGAACGAAAAATTGAAAATAGTTGAGACTTTGTTGAAACGGAAATTAATTTTTTTTTTTGAATTAAAATTTTCAGCTTTTCAAAATTATGAATCAATTCAAAAAAATTGGTTCGAAAAAATTAAAATTTATAAAAAAAATTGGCTTAAACGGGAAATTCTACTTTTTTTCCCAATTTTTTTTTAAATTCCACTTTTTATTTTATTCTATTTTTTGTGAATTTAATTTTTTTTTCAAATGAAAACGCTTCAAGAAAAAAAAACTTTTTGAAATTAAAACGAAAATTTTAAATTTTCCGGAATTTTTCAAAAAAAAAAATTTTTTCCAGTTTTACCGCTTTTAATTATTTTTAGTTGTAAAAAACGTGAACATTATTTGTTTTCCTTCAGGGTCTCGCCACGAAAATCGCAAAAGAAAAAAACGGAAGGATTACTGTATCGACGAGGGAATTTCCCTCTCTTAAAGAGGATGAAACTGGGAAAAAAAAGAAGCGAATAATCTAGTCAATCTTTTTTTTTCTCTTTTTTTCCCTGGAGGTCGTTATTTTTCATGGGCCTCCGCGCCTTTTCTCTCGAAAATCACCGAATTTCTCTCTCTTTTTCCGGTCACTTGGGGGCCAAAAAGACGATTCGGTTCCGGGAAACAACGAGAGAAAAAATGATTGATGGAGGTGCTTTTTTTTTGGAAAAAATAAAAAAAATTGCGGGAATTTGAAATATTTTCGAGAGGGAATTGAGAAAAAAATGTTTTTTTTTTTTTTTTAAATTCAATTATTTAATTTTTTTTCTAATTTTTTAAAATTTTAATTTTTTTCATGTATTGTAATTTAATTTTTAATTTTTAAATTTTTTTTTAATAATAAAAATTTTGGCAGCAAAAAAAATTAGAAAAATTCTCAATTTTATATTCATTTTTTTGCAATTTTTAGAAAAATTTTGCAAATATTGGAAAAAAAAATTTGAATTTTTTTTCAAAAAAAATTTTTTTTTTCTAAGTGTTAAAATTTTTTCAAATTCCTTCAATTCCCAATTATTTCCTCAACATGAAACAACGATTTTTGCATTTTTTTTCAAAAAAAAATCGCAAAAATCGCCACAAAAAAACGTTTTTTCGCGTCAAAAACATGCGAGTCAGCAATGGAGTTTTGTTAATTTCGGCGAGATTTTCGGGATCGGAAGGGCGGCGAAATTGGAAAAAAAAACGAGGCGAGAAAGGCGAAAAATAAAGTGTGTCGAGACGGAAAAATGAGAAGAATCAGTGGTCGCGGTGGCCTAGAAAACCAATCGACTGTTTTGAGCCGTCCGATGCGAAAATAATCTCGGAAATCCATCGATGCCAGATCGGGGTTTTGGGTTTCTAGGCCACGGCCTCCACCGGAATTTCGAAAAAGTGGACATGATTATTATATATTTTTAGAAACGGGAAGTTTTTTTTGTTTGAAGATGAGAGCGCGAAACTGGAATTTTTCAAAAAATTTGGAAAAAAATTTTTTTTTTTTTTTTGAAAATGTTACTTTTTCACTGGAAAGGAAGCGGGAAAAATTGAGTACAAGTACTGTTCAATTTTTTAAAAAAATTCCGAAATTTTTTTTTTCAACAAAAATCCGTCTTTTTCGGAGAGTATTCTTCACAAAAATCTGCCCCCCCCCCCCCAAAATTTTTTTTTTTTCCAATTATTTGAAAACCTTACATCCGTTCACTAAAACATTTCAAAACGAAAATTTTTTTTCTCGAATTGTTGAAGCAGTAGAAAATTGTAGATTTTTCAAAAATTAAAAAATAGCTCTATTTATATTTATATTTGAAAAAAACTGAAATTTTTTGAATTGACTAAAAAATGAAAAAAGTTTTTTTTTTGAATAAAAAAAAATAAATCCCTTAGTTGCTATCAAAATTGATTTCAAAAAATTAAAAAAAAAATTTTTTGATAAAATTTTTTTTAAAATTGAAAATAATACTTCAAAAATCAGGCCTTCGGAATTTGAAAAAAAATAATTTTAACCTGATGAATGACAAATTATTACTGAAATATTTGGAAAAAATTTTTTTTGGGAATTGTTGAAACAGTTGAAAATTGTAGAAAAATTAATTTCAAAAATTTTAAATTTCTCCATTTTTCACTACTTCATATAATAAAATCAAATTGATCGGGAAAAAAATATATATTGGAAGAGGAAAAAAAAAAAGAAAAAAAAAACGTTTTTTTTTTCTGCTCTCCATTGAGAAAAGAAAACAAAAGGAGGAGGGGAGGGGGGGGCTCAGCTGCTCCGGGGCGGCTCCTCTTGACATTTTTATGAGCCTTTTCGATCATCATCTATCACGGATACGTCGATATTTTTTTTTTTTTTTTTGGTGGCTTCCATCAGAGAAGAATCACGAGAAGAATCATGAAATTGAATTGACATTTTTTTTAAATTTTTTTTGAGATTTTTTATTAGCAAATTTTACATTTTACAGAAATTTTTTAAAATGCGCTGCCCATTTTTTAAATTAAAAAAAATAATTTTAAAATTTTTTTTTGAAAATTCAAGAAAAAAAATCGCTTTTTCAGTAAATTTCGATTTTTCCTCAATTTTTCGAGAAATTAATTTTTCAGTTCAATCTGGTTCTTGAAAATTTTTTTTCGAATTTTTTTTTGAAAAAGAAAAGCGATTTTTTTATTAAATTTTCAAAAAAAAAATTTCAAATTAAAAAAAGATAGCGCGTTTTTTTTTAATTCTGTAAAATGTTAAATTCGCTATTAAATTTTGAAAAAAAAATAAATGCTTTTTCAATAAATTTTCAATTTCCCTCAATTTTCGAGAATTTCATTATTTTCAATTCACCTAGTTCTTGAAAAATTTTCCAAATTTTTTCAAATTTTTTTTCAAAATACTGCCTACTCTTATTCTTTATTTAAAACAATTTTTTAATTGGAAAATTATTAATTTATTCTTGCAATTTTTAAGATAATTTCAGTTTTTTTTTTCTCAATTATTAAATTTTTAAAATCAAATTATTTTTAAAAAATTTAAAATTTCAATTGGAATTGCGAGAAAAATAAAAATTTGAAAAAAAAGCAAAATTAAAAATTCCAAAAATTTTCAATTTTTTCCGGTTTCAATTTTTCCAACAAAAAAAAACAGTTTTCTCAATATAATTTAATTCCCTAAAATAAAAAAGAAATCGGGTCTCGAACGGAAGAGTCACTATCCAGTTTATTGTCGATTTACGGAAGAGGCGAGAGTTTTTTTTTTTGGAAATTTTTTTTTCGGAATTAAAATGAGAGAAAAGTGAATTGATAAATAGGAGAATGAAAAAAATAGACAAGGTGAAACAGAAAAAAAATTTTTTTTTTTTTGGAAAAAAAAGTGAAATTGGGTGATTGTGCAGAATGGTGGCTGGTTGGAAATGAAAAAGGGACGGGAATTAATTAAGTGAGCTGCGCCGTCGGAGCCGCTCGTTTAAAACGGCTCAATTCGCAAAAACCGAGCCGACTAATTGCATTTTCTGGCGCGTTTTCGTCGTTTTCTTGCTCTTCTCAAGAGTCAATTGGACACAGCACACGCAGAAAAAAAATATATATCCAGGGAGAAAAAGAGCGCAAAAAACGGGGATTCTTCGCGTCACGGTACGACGCTCCGAAATAACGGGTCTCGCCGAGCCGCGCGTTGTTTAGTGGAATCATCGGCGCGCGAAATTTGAAACGAGTAAAAGTTTTCAATCTCTTTTTTCGCTTTGTTTTTTTTTTCAATAATTACTTTTAAAACATGAATTTCAATTTTAAAATTACCTAACTATTTTCAGGTTTTTCGGCAGAAAATCGATAGTTTTAGGTGAAAGCTCAAAAAATAGAAATGTTTTGAAAGTGATTATTCAAAAAAACAGAGCGGAAAATGAAAAATTTGCGAAAAAAGAAAAAAGAGATTCAAATCCCAACATTTCGCTAAACAACGCGCGGTGTGGCGCGACCCGTTATTTCGGAGTGTCGTACTGGGATCACCGCAAAACGATGAAACAGTCGAAAAATTGGAGGCAGGCTCGGACAAAAAAAACATTTCAGCTCAAAATGGGATGCGACGCGGTCGCGTCGCGGCTCATGAGAAAATCTTCTCCAATAATATTACAGAGTTGGAAAGCATCAAGCGAGTTAGAAAAAAGATGATCTTTTTTTAAATTTGACATCCTTTTTTCGAAAATTGAAACATTTTGTGAGTTGGCATGAAAAATGACGTGGCAATTGGAATAATTAGTCACATTTTTGGGGTTTTGGCAATTGGAATAATTAGTCACATTTTTGGGGTTTTGGTTTTTGGGGTTTATAGTTGTCAGAAAAGTATAAGTGACACGTGGAACAGTGATTTCTTTTTTCATTTTTTGATTTTTATTTTTTTGGTTTCGAAGTTTGGATGGAAAATGACGTGGCAGCAAGGGTAGGAGATTGGATTGATTGGGGGAAATGTTTCCCGTTTCAGAGAGTCAAAAAGCACAAGCAGAGTTGGATTCCCAGATTGATACCGAATAGTTTTGGTGATAGATCTGATTGCGAGGATTCGATTGATATCCCAACTTGACTGTTTTCGACTTTTCCGCGGAAAGTTATAGCATCTCGACTTTCAGCAGGATGCAACTTTCCGCTGAGAAGTCGAAAACAGTCAAGTTGGGATATCAATCGAATCCTCGCAATCAGTTCTATCACAAAAACTACTCGGAATCAGTCTGGGAGTGTTGTGCTCAAAGTTCTTGAGCCAAACGTGACCTTCTTCCCGTCCCCCCCCCCCCTTTTCCCGATTATTTCCCAAGTTTACCTCGCAATTTGCTTCTCAATTCGCAGCGAAACAACACGGAGGGGGGATAATCCGGCGCCCGCTTCTCTTTCAAATCAAGAGCAGAGTAGGCAGAAAATCCATTAGACCCTGTCCATTCTCCCATTCTCTCTATGTATTCTCTCTATTCCCACCGACTCACTCGATTTCGACGCCTTCCTCTTGCGGTCCTTGATCGATATCTTGACACGAGAGAGCTTCAGTCGCTCGCGTACCTGCTCCCAGCGCGCTCTGAAATTCGGGCCGCCGTTTGTTACTCGAATATCGCCCCCGGATGCCCTACTTGGTGGCCTCGCGACGGATGATCGAAGCCGGCGAGCGGAACGCCGCCGCGATGTTCTCCTTCAGCGAGCTCTTCTTGCGCGGCGGATCGTCGGCTGCAAAAAAAAAACATGAAGAGCGTGGAAATGGTGGTTACCGTAATCCTTCAAAAGAGGAGGAGGTGACAAAGTGAAATTAGGCTTGATATACACCAAAATGAGCGCCCCGACCGCCAGTGGCGCTTCAAAGTCTGCCAGTGGCGGGCTTCACAAATAGCTTGGCCGACTTTCTTCGGTCAAGCTCACTGTGGACCCTCTAAAACGCGCAACATTTGCTGAGTAAAGGGAGGGGATGCCAATTTGAAATGAGTTTACTTGAAAATAAACTAGAGGCGTGGGAAAATGCAAAGCACAAAGAGCGAAAACGCTTAAAAAATAAATGCAAGTATTTTTAATTATCGATTTTAGGCCAAATTTAATATTCCCGGTGGCCGTGGCCTAGCTGCTGCTTTTTGCGGCATTTCTAGGCCACGGCCTCGATGCATTGTCGAGACGGAGCAGCGGCCGCATTTTCCGAGAGCGTGACAAAACCGGAACAGACGAAACCGAAACAGACGAAACCGGAACATGCGTTGTGAGAACACCGTGACGCACAAATGCAGAATTGCACTGTGGCGCACTTTTTCCAGGAAAATTAGCAAAAAAGAACAGAAAAAGCGCGCCGCAGTGCAGCAATTCTGCATTTGTGCGTCAAAGTGTATGTTCCGGTTTCGTCTGTCTCTCGGTTTTGTCACACTCTCATTTTTTTGTGACTGGAAAATAAACCCCGTTTCAGTGAATTCTTTTCTATTGGAGCGCTGATGAGCACGCGATGAATCGACTGTGCTTCAATCATTTAAGAGCAAAAAGAGAAAATTAAACTTATTTTTTGAAAAATACTTTTATAGTGTACTTCTACATACATAAGTTTCAAAAAGCTCATTCTCAGAAATGTTTGTAGGAAAAGTAGCTTTAACTTTTTTTTGTGGAATGCTATCAAAATGGTCCAGTTACATAAATTATAGAGCTAAAAAAGATCTGTTTGATGGCTCAACGAGCATCTGAAAATATTGATTTTGAATCAAGTTATGCACGTTTTTCTATTTCACTCGGAACTTTGCCATTAAAACGTGCATAACTTGGTTCAAAATCAATATTTTCAGACGCTTGTTAAACCATCAGAAAGATCTCTTTAAGTTCTATAATTCATGTAACTAAGCCATTCTGGTAGGAATAACCACAAAAAAGTTAAGAGCCACTTCCGTTCAGATCATTAGTGTATTTCCAAAAAACGTGGCTCCTCACCTTGCACATCGGCGACTTTCGATTTGCTCGCGGTGGCGGTGAGCACACCGCCCGCCGAGCTGCTCTTTTTGGGGCTCTTCGCCTCGGATATCGAGATTTTCTTGCTCATTTCCTCGCCGAGACGAGTCACGTTGCTCATTTTTTTTCAAGAAGGGCGGCGCTTTTCGAACCGATTGGAAGTGGAAGCGTCGATTTCTGAAATTGATAGAAAAAATTCTGGTTTTGTTTGGGTTACCGGAATTTTAAGGGAAATGGAAACGAGAAAATGATGTTTTGGAAACAGAGAAAAATTTTAGAGCGTTATTAAAGAAGGGCTCTACTTTGCCCTAGTATATCTCAAAAACTAGAATAGCTAGAAAAAAGTTGTCAACTACAAAAACGTGGCAAATTTTACGTCAATCATGTTTGTAGTTGACAACTTTTTTATAACTCCTCTAGTTTTCGAGATATGCCGGTTTGAAGTTCAATCACTCAAGTAGCGTCAGATATTTTTGCAGTAAGTTCACAGTCCAGAATTTGAAACTATAAGAGATAGGTGTAACCGGGAAAAAAAATTGCAAAAAAGTCACCGTATTCTCACAGGCGAAGCCAATTTCAAGCCGTTTCCACGTCTTCTCATTTAGGCTCCGCCCCTTTTCTCTCTCTCACTCTCTCTCTCTCTGTTTCACTCGAATGACCTCATTTCAATTTCAATTTCAATTTCATGTTTCATCTGATAATCTGCTTCCATTTCGCGTGGGTCACTCGATTTCCGTCCAATCCCATCCCCAAAACGGCGGGAAATTGAAACAAAGAAGCAAAGAGAGTCGGTGGGAAATGAGAATCATGAAAATCGAGAGGGGGGAGATGGGCTCGGCGAGCTGTGACGTCACTGGAAATTTCCAGAAAATTTGAAATTGCAGTTGTTCCAGCTTGCTCCGAATTTCCAGAAAAAAATTGAAAAATGTTCACTGTTTCTTGATTTTCTAGTAATTTACGAGGATTTTAGAATGCAATCATAGCTAATTCTGCTCAAAAAAAAAATGAAAAAAAAATAGAAATTCTTGGGGAATGAGGGAATTTTTTTCATTTTTAACAATTGATGAAAAATATTTTTTTTTTTGCAAAAAAAAACTGTTTTAAAAATGTGATTTGTCACAGTTTTGTCAGTTTTTGGATTGTTAGAGTTGCCCTTTTTAATTTAGAGAAACAATTTTTTTTTTCGATTTTTTGCATTGGAATTTTTCTTAAAATTTGGCGAATTTTCGGAAAAAAAACCCCGAAAAACCAAATTATTTTTCAATTTCCACACTAGCAAATTTTTTTTTTCAATTTTAAACGGGAAAAATGAGGTTTTGAAACCGATTCAATTGATTTTTAGATGGTTTTCGCAGGAATTCTGGGTGCCACGTGGAACAGTGATTCTCAGACTGTTTTTTGTAGTTTTGGGTGGAGAAATGACGTGGCAAAAATGGCAATTGGCGTGGAAAATTCGGATCCGGGACATTTCGAAACCAATGAAAAATAGGTCAAAAGAGTGCAGTGCCACTAAAACTCGCATAACTTCATTCAAATAAGAGATTTTCAGCCGTTCTTTGAACCATTTGGAAGATCTTTAAAAGCTCTACACTTTTTGTAACTGGCCCATTTTCATTAAATTCAGCACAAAAGTGTTAGTCGCACTTTTGTTTTTATCCCAAAATCAGTGCGAAAAATCCGTCCCCAGTTCTATTCCGGCGAGTGAGAAATGCTCAAATTTTTGAATTCTCCATCGAAACTGAATTTTGCGTTATATTGTATTATCATAACGGATTCACTTTGCTTCCTGGGCAAATTTCCCTCGCAGGTCAAAAATTTCGAAAGTAAAATTTCAAAACTCGGCTCTTGGCCAGTATTGGTCAGCCTTGGAAATCCTTACTTTGAAACAGGAGAATTTTTCAAAAATTTCACGAAAATTCAAAAAATTTGAGCACCTCTTTTGACCTACGTTTTATCGGTTTCGAAATGTCCCGGAGCCCGAGAATTTGAGTTAGAAATGTTTTTTTTTTCTGTTTCGTTTCAAACGCTAAATTAACTCGACACCCCCCAATCACATTGGTGCTTAAATGGTTATCCCAGTTTTAGCGATATCAGATTGTCAATATAGGAACAGAAGTGACCAATTGGCTGTCAAAGACCAGATTTTCATGATTAACATGATTTAAATTTGAAATTGAGAAGCAAATTGCAAAGAAAACAATGGGAAATAATCGGGAGAAGGGGGGACGGGAAGAAGGTCACGTTTGGCTCAAGAACTTTGAGCACAACACTCCCAGACTGATACTGAATAGTTTTGGTGATAGATCTGATTGCGGGGATTCGATTGATATTCCAACTTGACTGTTTTCGACTTTTCCGCGGAAAGTTACAGCCTGCTGAAAGTCGAGATGTTATAACTTTCCGCTGAGAAGTTCAAAACAGTCAAGTTGGGATATCGATCGAATCCTCGCAATCAGATCTATCACAAAAACAACTCAGAATCAGTTTGTTTTTGTTCATCGAAAAATGAGAGCACTAATTGAGAATCACTGTTCCACGTGGCACTTAGATTTTCTGCGAAAACCATCTAAAAACCAATATGACAGGGGCTAGCTGGTTAATTTAACATTTAAAACGAAACTAGGGGCATGAGAAAATGCAGCGCACAAGGAAGTATTTTTAATTATCGATTTTAGGCCAAAATTAATATTCTCGGTGGCCGTGGCCTAGAAACCCAAATTTCCTGATATCGATTGATTTTCGATATTATGAAACCACCCGATGTTCCGCCTGCAGACACGTGGCTTTTCGCGAAAAAATGTCGAAAATGCATAGAAGCTGTGGCCTAGAAATCTCGCGAAGAGATTTCTAAGCAGCAGTTAGGCCACGGCCACCGGGAATATTAATTTTGGCCTAAAATCGATATTTAAAAATACTTGCGCTTATTTTTAAAAAATAGATAGATTCAGAAAAAATTTTTAAATTTTCGGAGACAATTATGGTAAGAATGAAGAAAGTGGAAAATTTGAAAACAAGAAAAAAAAAACAAGTTGAAACACTGATTTTTGTAAATTAATAAAAAAAATGTTTCAAAATTTTTATAAATTCGAAAAATTTCAGGAAAAAAGTAATCAGCATGTTTTATTTCCATGAATTTTGTAAATTATTTTCAGGAAACGAACTTCCAGAATTTTTTTTTTTTTTTTTTTGAAACAGTGAATTGGTTATTTTGGTTATTTTAGTGGAGTTTTGTAAAGATTTTTGTAAAATCATGAAAAAATGTTTCAAATTATTCATGAATTTTAAAAAATTGTTTCATTTCAGTGAATTTCTTAAGTTATTTTCAGGAAACAATATTTCAGAAAATTTTCAGAATTTTTTTTTTTTTTTTTTTTGAAACAGTGAATTGGTTATTTTGGTTATTTTAGCGGAGAGAAATGAGAAAGAGAGGGGAGAAATGAGACTAGAAGTCAGAGTGATTCGGTCCGAAAATAGAATTATCCCCCCTCCTTTTTGTTGCGCGCGTTTCCGATTCGTTTATCACTACTATCACCTGACCGAGCACGTCTTCACAATGAATTCTGGAGTCGCAAAAAGTCAGAAGACGTCAGATTATTCTGAACAGATGACGTTGGGAAAAAATGAAAATGAAAAAAGTTGGAGGGGGAAGGTCAGAAATTTTGAAGGTGAAATTTACAGATTTTGTGAATTTTCGAAAATTTATTTTTTTTTAAAATTTTTTTAAAGTTAGAAAACAATTTTTTTAATTGCCAAACTTTCAAAAATTCCGAAAAATTTTCTTTATTTTTTTCTAATTTTTCAAAAAAATTTTCAATGGCCTGGTACAACTATCTAAGAATCTTCTAAATTTGTATTTATGGAATTAGTGAAACAGGAATTTTTAGAGAATTATTTATTTTTTTTAATTTTCAAAAAATTTTACAAAATTCATGATAGTTCCAGAGAAATTTTTCAAGCTTAAAAAAAAGTTTAAACTCAAAAAAAATGTCAAAATTTGAAAATTACCATGATTTTTTCGTAAAATACTCTCGAAAATTCAAAAAAATTCCAAAATTTATTTTTTTAATTAATAAAAAGAGCCGAGTTTTTTTTTAATTTCAAAAAATTTAAAAATTAATTTTTTTCAAGTTCCAGAATTTTTTTTAATCAATTTTATTTTTATTTTTAAAAATCGCCAATAACCGTAATTTTCCAAAATTGCGAAAAACTTTCTCCACTTTTTTCCTAATTGAAAAAAAAATTTTACATGCAATCAACATCATGTGAATTTTCTAAAAGTGTATTTCTGAAAATAGCGAAACAGGAATTTTTTGATTTAAAAAAATGTGAAAATTACAGTGTTTTAACACTTAATTTTTTATTTAATTTTTAAAAATAACCTTTAAAAAATTTAAAAATCGCCAATTACCGTAGTGTTTCCGAAATTTTTAAAAAATTTGAAAAAAAAATTTTTTTTAGATTTTTTGAAATATTTTTTGCAAAACTCAATGAAATCAACTAGTAAATGGAACAGGAAATGAGACAAAAAAAACAAATAAATCGGTGGGTGTGGATGAGAAAAGTGAGAAAATTGTGGAAGTGACACCAAAAAGTGCGGGGGCAATACGAGAAATCTCTCTCTCCCTCTCTCTTTTTTTTCTCTTTCTCGACAGCTCCTTTTTCTTCTTTTTTCTCACTTTTCACACTTGTAAGACGAGAAATAAAAAAAATGAGCAGGAGAGAAAGAAACGGAGAAGAAGAAGAAGAGCAGAAGGCTTGTTTTTATTTTTTTATTTTTTTTTATTTCTGAAGACGTGAAATTACACGGAAGTGGGCACGGGAACGTCTTCTTTTTCGCAATTTACGCTCGAGAGCACTTCTGGAGGGACACGCGACGCGACCGCGTCGCGTTGCGCCATTTCGCAATTTTTCGAAAATTTCCCTGTTTCACCGGTTCTTAATTAGATTTGAGTTAATTATTCCTGTGGAATATAACTTTTTTGAAACAGATTATTTTTTTATTGCAAATTTTATATTTAAATTTTTTTTTCTTTTCAAAAATAAAAATAATTCTAAGTTCGGAGAAAAAAACGGTAATTATTTTTTTTGAAAATTTTTATTTCTTACGAATTGAAAAATTTTTTATTTTTTTTATTTTTAAACTTTTTGAAACAGGTTTTTTCAATTAAAAATTTTTTTCGCTTTAAAAAAATCAAAAATTGATAATTTCAGTGAAACAGGGGTCAAAAAACGCACAAAAAAATTTGGGAATAATCACGGCGCCGAGCCGTCGAAATGACGTCACACGCGGATCGTTGCTCGGGACGACGTGCGTCATTAGGGAGTGCTCGGCGAGCCGGTGAGCCGGTGAGCACTTGGGCTCTTTTTGTGAGCCACACACACAGTTCAAATTGCGAAATCACTGTCTTCTTCCCGGTTTTTAGAACTACTTAAGCTACACAGAATCGAAAATTATGCAAACTTTTGAAAACTTGAAAAACTTTTGAAACTGTAAATTTTTGAAATTTTCAAAAAAAAAAGTTTTTTGATTGAAAAAAACGGTTAAATTTTGAGAAGCGAAGAGAATTTTGAGAATAAAAATTTGTTTTTCTAAAAAAATATTTCGAGGCCAAAAAAAAACCGTTTTTTAGTTATACTCTCCTCTTCTGCGCACTGTAGAAATCACAAAAATTTTCTGAAACTGAATTTTTTTTTCAATTTTAATGAAAATTTTTTAATACGGTTTCAAATTGTCTTTTTTTTCTTGAAACAACAGACCGGGCACTGTCTTTGAGTTGGTAAAAGCAGAAAAAAATTTAAAATTTAAATTTAAAGTTTTTCCGGGTACGCGACGCGACCGCAACGCGTGTGAGAAATTTAAAATTTTTTGTTTATTTTTTAAAATATTTTGTTAGATCAGAAGAAAAAATTCTCAAAAAAAAAATTTTTTTTTGTTTCAAAATGTCAATTTCAATGACACATAATTTTTTAAAATGTTTTTTAAAAATTAAATCTGTTTTTTAGGTCCGTGACAGGATTTTTCCTCATTTTCGAACGTTTTTCATTTTTAAAAATCCAAAAAAATTAATTCTCAAAAAAAAAGTTTTTTTTTTTGATTTTTTTTTCTCACCAGTTTTTTTTCGAAAATTTCAGCATTTTTCCAGACAAAAAAAAAGCACGGTTTCAGAAAAAAAAAATGAAAAAAGAGGAGATGAGAAAGGGGAGGGCCGATTTGTTTGAATGCATAAAAAATGATGATCGGGACGGGGGAAAACTTCATAAATAAAGTGCTCTGCGAAGAAAAAAAACGGAATGAATCAGCTGGGAAACAAGAGCAAAAAACTGGAAGAGGATGAGCGTTTTCCGGTGATTAATCCCGACAAAATCCGCCGCTTTTCGGCGGGAAAAAAGGAAAAAAAAACGTTTTTTTTTCTCTTCAATATGCACTTTTCCACGTGGAATTGACCACTTTCTTCGGGAAAATCTCGAAAAACTTTTGAAAAAATTGTTTTTTTTTTCGGAAAACTGATAAAAAATGAATTTTTTGTGAAACAGTGATTTTTTTTTTTGAAAATTATTCTTGAAATTTTGAAAAACAGGAATTTCTATTAGAGCTGACAATTTATTTTTAATTTTTCTTTTTATTTTATGATTTTTGAGAAAAACATCTTCTCGCATCCATGTATTTTCTAGATTTTTTTGGATTTTCGAAAAAAAATCTCGAAAATTTATCGATAGGCAAAAAAACCTAGAAATTTCTGAGAACATCGGGAAAAAAATTAAATTTTGGAATTTAAAAAAAAGCTTTGAAACTGAGAATTCTTAATTTTTTTAAAAAATTGTTTTTGTTTTTGATTGATTTTTTTTTTTATTTCTTTAACTGTGCAAAAATAAAAAACTTATCTTACAACTTTTCTTTGAAACAGTAGTTTTTTTCTTAATTCTCAAAATTAAATTTATTTTTTTAACGTTTCAAAAAAATCAATTTTTTATTTTTTTTTAAGGATTTAATTAGAAAATTTGAAAAACTGGCCAAATAAATAATTTTAAAAAATCAAAAAACTTTAGAAATAAAAATGTTGAAACGGTATTTTTTTCAAAAAAAAAAAATTTTTTTTTCGAATTTAAAAAAAAATCGGGAAAAAAAGGTCAATTTGAAACAAAACAAAAAAAACGTGTTTTTCGAGAAAAAATTCCAAAAATTCGGCGAAAAATGGGCCTCCCAATGCGAAAAACGAGTGTTTGTGACCGAATGAATAAACAATGACGTCGCCGTTTTCACTATTTTTTCGAGCTCAAAAGTGCTGCTCTTTTCAATTTCCCCCCGTCAACTTTTCGCCTTTTTTCGCGTTTTTGACAAGAAAAAAGGCGGAAAAAATGGAGAAAAATTGAAATTACCGTTTTTTAGGCCTAAAAAATGGGATTTTTTATGGAAACAGAGGGAAAAAGGGAATAAAAAGAGGAAAAAAGGGAAGATTACAAGTGGATTAGGAGCCGAAAAGAATGGACTCGGCCCAAAAGTGGTTTGTTTGTCGGAGAAAATGAGAAAACTCCTCTGTCTTCTTGTGTTGATGAAGCAGAAAGTAGTGAGGATTTGGGAGAAATGATGGAATGACAAGTTGTCGGATACAGTTATATTTTACAGGGGGGATGTGGAGGTTTTTAGCTGGAAAAGAGGAATTGTCGCAAAGAGGGATCGAACCCGAGTCGACTGATCGCCGACAAAACGCACTAGCCGCTGCGCCACGGGAAGCCACCCGAAATCGTAGCGCGGGGGCGTTGATATCCACGCCTTTTCCAACAAACAACTGTGACTTTTTCGAATTGAAACAATAAAAAATATATTTAAAAAAACGTGGAGCGGAGCTCAAGATCACTTCAAAATGTGCAAAAAGGCAGAAAAGAGAGAGAGAGAGAAAGTCGTATTTTTCCGGTCGAAATGCTCATCGTAGTGGGTGACTCCCGTGCTGCTAATCGCATTTTCGAATTTCGCCGATTCACATTCCCTTCTCTCTCTCTTTTTTTGGGGGCATTTTTGGAATTCCGAATGTCGGATTTGCGGTTTTTCTCATTCTCAGATTAGCGCATTTCTTTATTCGGAAACGTTTTCGGAGAAAATGGAACTAGGAACCAAAAATGGAACGAATCGAATACGGAAATAAAAATGATTTCTGTTCTGGTTCTGGTCAGAGCAGAAATCCTGAGAGAGAGAGAGAGAGAGAGAGAGAGAGAGAGAGAGAGAGAGAGAGAGAGAGAGAGAGAGAGAAAAGAAAGAGAGTAAACAATTGAGTGACGAGAAACGGAAGCTCCCCGCAAAAATCGACCGAAACAGTGTGGGACTCTGAGAGAGAGAGAGAGCGCAGAGAAAAAAAAAAGGATTTTTGGGGAGATGGGGAGGTAGATCAAATAGTGATCGATCCGGGAAGAGAGCGCTCGTTTTGGCGGGGAAAATGGTGGTATACTCGATATTTGAAAAGTGAAAATGGAAAATGGAAAATGGAAAAAGATGATGAGACGAGAAAGCAGCGAACTGGAGAATAAACAAACTTTTTCTTTCGATTCCATGTCTTTTTTGAAGAGAACAGTGAAAAAGTTCGCTTTTTGATGCTCAAAGGAAAAAATGGGCGGCGGAACGGCGGGAGGAAAACAATAATTATAGTGTTCTTAAGAGTCGTTTATCTGTAATTATAGCGTCTAGGACATTGGGAGGGGGGGGGCAGAAATAAGTGGTGCTTTCAGTGAAAAAGAGAGAGTGATAAATGACTGAGCAGCCTAAAAAGGAAGCCGTTCGCCGCGCTTTTATCACCGCCCACACTGGCGCAAGGAACTGGAGGTCTGGCGTGGCGCAGTGGTAGTGCGGTCCATTTTCAGTTTTCCACTCGCTGGTTCGACTCCCCACCTGGGGCAAACGTCTTTAGCGCGAAAGGATCATCTACACGACACACAAGAAAAATAAGTGGGACCGGCGAGGAAATTGAGTTGTCGGCGAAAAGTCGATTTGCATGTGAAAACGAGGGGGAAAAAAATAGGCACAGGAGGGTGGGGAAATTGGCATTATTGTGTTTTCTTTTTATTATACAGGAAATTGGTGGCGATGAATGAAAAGAGGGGAGCACATGAACACCAGTCACACGGAAAACTCGAAAATGAAAAGAGAGGGAGCCGGAGCAGCTCTTGAGAGCTCCGCGGAGCCAAAAAAAAAGTTGTGATCCGAAGGACTAATTCGGTTCTCGTGACCATGTTAATCCCCCCGCTGAGAGCCCGATGGCGCAACTGAAAGAAGAAAAAACGGGGGATTTGGCAGGAAATGGCAGGCTTCTGGTTGCAGAGAAACGGCGAAAAATCGCGCGGTGAAACGTCTATTTTGGGGAAATCGGCCCGGGGAAATTCGAATCGTTTGCAGGGTCTTCGCAGTTTCCCGCTCAAAATAACGTACGCGGGGTCAAAAACTAAACAAATGGCAAAGTGGCGGAAAACTCGAAAACTTGCTCTCTTCTTCTTCTCTTGCTTCCATTCAATTTTATTTTTACGACTGTTCGGTTTCTCTTTCTTCTTTTTCTTTTTCTTTTTCTTTTCTTTTCTTTTTCTTTCACTTATCACTTTTACTGCCGCCATCTGTTTCCCACAAAAAATGCTCATTTGCTCGGTTTCGCAGTCATTTTTGCGAGGGAATGAGAGCCACGTGGCGCCGAGTACTTGTACGCACCTGCGCGGCTTGCACAAGTTTGGCTAGATGGCGCAGGTGGGAACGCGCTCGCCTGCCGCACCGCTCGACGCGAGTTCGAGCCCGTCTGAACGGTAAACTTCTCAAAAACGAGAGAAGTTCGGAAAAATGCGCGGGAAGCGAATGGAATTGGCATGGTCGGCTCTCTGGAATGCTAATTCGCTTTGCTTTTTCCTCTCTCTCTCGTTTTTCGTTGAACCGGCCCCGACTCGTCTGTTTTTTTCCCCTTTCTGCCAGGCGGGGCGGACCAACGTCTTTCCTTCCGGTGGTCCGTCAAAACAAGAAGAAAGAGGAGAAGAAATAGAAAAGATGGTGGGAGGGAAGTGAGCGGAGGCCAAAAGTTGAAAAGAATCCGATTATGACTGCGTTATGCAAATCAAATCAACATGTTGTGTTTTTCTGTGCTTTTTTTCCGCTTCCGCGCTCTTTATTTGGCAAACCGAACTCTCAATTTCAACGCCACCACTCCAATAACACGATAGACAAAGAACGAGGCGAAGAGAATGAGCACGTTCACGGAGAGGGGCGTGACGATGCCGCGACGCTTCAGAATATCGTCTCCATTGAAGGCCGGACAGAATTCGGAAGTGGACGACGACGCGAGAAGCGAAGAAGAGTTCGAAGACGCCGTGCAACCAGGAATGGACGAAATCTGAAAACAAAAGATAGTTAGAAGGACCGGCAACTTGTATGCACCTGCGCGGCACCTTTCAGCTTTCGCGGCTGGCGCAGGCGGTAGCGCGCCCGCCTCCCGCGCCTTCGACCCGAGTTCGGTCCCGCCCCCCACACACTGCTTCAATTCTTTGAAAAAAAAATGATCACCTCTCCCCACTGGTTCGCTTCCAACGCCTCAAAGCCGTGTTTGAACCAGGAAATGTACGAAAACGGGCGGAAATGATCGGGAATGTTGTGCGAGTTGATGTAGAAACCTGGAATTTGAGAGATAGAAAAGTTTGGGAGACGTCAGACTGATCACCTCCAAAAACGAGCATCGGAAGGACAAACATTGGCATGAAGGTGACGACGAGGCCCTCGTCGCCAAAGACGCAAGCGCCGACGTAGGCTGGAAAACGGGAAGTGCGCTCTATTGGACTTGGCTCGAAAGTTGAAAATTTGAAAACGGCATGTCACCAACGCGTGGAACCACGGCCATGGCCTAGAATTTCACTTAGCCAATGGTTCATGAGCGCGGATTAGCGACAGGAGTACGAGTGACAAACTTGAAAACCAAATATCTCGGAAACTAGAAGAGCTATGAAAAAGTGGTCAACTATAAACTTGATCAGCGTAAAATTTCCTATGCTTTTGTAGTTGACAACTTTTTTCCAACTGTTTTAGTTTTCAAGATATACTCGGTCAAAACTAAAACTTTGCAAGCGGTTTTTCTATCAAAGGGTTTACGGTTGGTTCCTGGAAACTCTCATTTTCGGCCGTGGCCTAGAAATCCGCTCTTCCATTTTTTCATCGTTTCAAAACTGTTTCTAAAAATAACATTTAAAAACCCCTTGAAACTGATGAGCTCCCAAAGAGTTTAAAGGCGCACACTTTGGATATCATTTTCGTTGCGAGACCTTTTATTTGCAAACTGACACGGATGGTGTTGTTCGTGAAAAAGCATGCGAGACATTAGTTTTGTGAGGGATTTTCAGTTTTTTCGAAAAACTCATGAAACAGAAATGTGAGTCAGCGTGTTTTCAAGGAGGCGGCGCCCGCCCAGCGTTATCAGTGGAGCGCGTTTGCTGAGATTCTTTTAAAATTTCCCCTTGGAAAAAGAGTGCTTTGATACAGTACACAACATCATTTCTGCTCAATTCTTCTCGTTGTAATTACACCTCAAGTGGTAGCGCACAGTCTTCCGAATCGTTTTAAGGAAAACCTTTTTATTGTGGGGTATATAAATTTTTGAAACGTTCCGCGGCCAAATGACTCTCGATAACATTCAAATTTCAACCCAAAATAACAGCTCCTATTTTAAATGTAGCTCCCCTTTAAGAGTTTCACTTTAGTTTAGTGTGCAGAAAGGCCGTAGCAACTCTGGTTTTCACACGTTGATCAAGGTCAAAGTCCAGAATCCTTTGCTCCCCGGCTCTTTCAGCATGTGTCGCGCATTCTAGTCGATTCTAGTCAACCTCCATGAATATCATCATAGCAGAAGAGCAGTGCTGCACCGGTTTCAGAAGGGGGGGAAATGATATTTGGTGTGTTTACCAAACTGCGATCGGAAGTAACGCAAAACGTGACGCCTAGTCCGAACAATGTTCCGGAGCATCGTACAGTGAATACAACTGGTGCTTGATCTCATTTGAAATTTCTCATTTTTCCGATGAAAATGTATCCTTTTCGCGGGGGTTTTGGTAGCAGCTCTATCCTAGAACCCCCTTATAACCAAACTAGTCATGCGCCTTTAAACTCTTTGGGTTCCGGATTCCAAAGACAGTTCTCAAATTGATACCGTATACCGGAGAGTTTAAAGGCGCATGACTAGTTTAGTGTTTTTCTCTTCGGCAACTAACCGACAGAAACGGCGACCCAGGTGAGCGCGATGCACACGAACAGAAAGACGAGAAACGCGCCGAACGAGGCGGTGAGACCGGCCATCCAGTAGACGATCGTCGCGTAAATCATCGGAAGCACCGTGTACTGCGGCAGTTCGGCCAGACTTTTCGCGAGGAAATACGCCTCCACAGAGTAGATGTTCGACTTGTGCTCGCGAAGGAACACTGGCAGTTCGGAGGTTATCACCTGAAACCGGGAACTTTCAATGATGGTATCGGGAGCCGTGGCCTCACTTTTCTTACTGAGAGTCGTGGCCTAACTTTTGTGATTAAGAGCCGTGGCCTAACTTTTCTGATTAAGAGCCGTGGCCTAACTTTTCTTACTGAGAGCCGTGGCCTAACTTTTCTGATTAAGAGCCGTGGCCTAACTTTTCTCATTAACAGCCGTGGCCTAACTTTTCTTACTGAGAGCCGTGGCCTAACTTTTCTTACTAAGAGCCGTGACCTAACTTTTCTTACTGAGAGCCGTGGCCTAACTTTTCTGATTAAGAGCCCTGGCCTAACTTCTCTGATTAAGAGCTGTGGCCTAACTTTTCTCATTAAGAGCCGTGGCCTAAATTTCCTTACTGAGAGCCGTGGCCTAACGTTTCTTATCGAGGCTGTGGCTGGGTAACCTAATTTTTATCGGAAAAAATCTGCAAAATACATTGCTGGTGGAGAGCGTAGAACTCACATTGACCGACGGAAAATAGAAGAGAAACGTCATGTCGCGTGCACAATTGTACATGACTCCCTCCAAATTCTGAATCGTCGGCCCACTCAGCTCGGTCCTCCAGTTCACGATTCCGACGAGAATGGCCGTGGCCTAGAAAACCCCCCACTTGCTGCAGCTCTTCCATTTCACAAATCCCTTCATAGAAGGGTGGACATCTCGAAAACTAGAAGAGTTGGAAAAAAGTTGTCAACTACAAAAATGTGGGAAATTTTACGCTGATCATTTTTGTAGTTGACAACTTTTTGATAGCTCTTCTAGTTTCCGAGATATTTCAGTTTAATGTTTTGACAGTGTAGATTACCACAATTTGCGCGAACCGAACGCGGAGGAGAAGCGGATCGCGGAGCGTCGTTTTCAGCGATCTTCGCAATAGAACTGTGAATTGTGTGGCGAACGACGAGTTGTAGCGAGCGCTGAATGAATGAGGATTGTCAGCGCACGCGACGCGCGCACGCGACGCACCCCCGACTCTCCTCGCTCTCATCGCCGTAACCGCCGAAATCGTCGATCGTTTTGCGCGTGTTTTGCAACATCTCGTGGCCAATCTCACTGCTCTGATACTCGGCAATCAAAAACTGTAACAGAGACGCGTTGCGGTCGGTGCGTCGCGTGTCCTCACCTCGACTCGTCGCACATCCTCTTGCTCCGTCTCGCCGCTAATCGATATCTGTGACATCACAAAATCCGCCGGATTATAGCTTTCCGGGCAGCGGAATGCGGCGCCGAGCGAGTCGAAAAACGGGCAGAGCGCGTCGATTCGACCGTGGTAGACGGTTTTACCGGTGGCCATAAAGCACACCTTGTGGAACATTCGGAAGACCGTCGACGACGGCTGATGCAGCACGACGATGATCGTCTTGCCGGCGGACGCCAACGTCCGCAACGCCTTCACCACCTCGCCGGCCATGAAGGCGTCGAGACCCGACGTCGGCTCGTCGCAGAAGAGCACTTCTGGGTCGGTGAGCAGCTGCAATCGTCGTCGTAGTTGGTGTCGATTCCCTCCGTAAATCGACACTGCTCACTCTTTGCGTCTTTTCCTCGCGAGACCCAATACCAATAGCTCTTGGTGAACTGTGTCGATTTACGGGACACCCTCCGTAAATCGACACTGCTTACCCAATGGTAGTTGGGTCTTGGTGTCGATTTACGAGAGAACACGCGAGACCCATATACAATAGGATGTCGATTTACGGGAGGCTTCATCTCTTTTCATCACCGTAATATTTTATAGGTATTGGGTCTCGAACGGAAAAATCAAAACAAAACGTGCAGTCCCCTCGTAAATCGACACAGAAACTTCTCTTCCGTTCGAGACCCAAAATCTGCGATTTTTGGTTTTTAAAAAAAAAATTTTTTGAAGAGCTTAGTGATTTCCAACTCAAGAGAGCAATTTTAATTTTTTTTAATCATAATCGAAAACTGAAAAAAAAATTTTTTTTTGGTAAAATCGGAATTTTTTTTTTTTAATTGAAATTTTTTTCAGTTTCTCCTTTTTCACAAAATACTGTTAATTTTTTCTCGAATTTCAATTAATGCCTCGGAGATTCTTATTCAGAAAAATGGTAAAAATTTGAAGAAAAAAATTTTGATCACGAAAAAAAAATTTTTTACTGTTTCAAAATTTTTTCAAAACTTTCACCAAAAACAAAAAATTTCCAACAAAAAAAGCCCACTTCACATGCGAAAGCGAGTCGTTTTTTCTCGCCAATCGATATTCCTTTCATTCGATTCGGGATTCCTGAAAAATGGTCATTGTTCCAGGACACGCGACGCGCGACCGCGACGCGTCCTACCGATGAGTGTATTCTGACAATCGACGAGATTCATCTCGTGCAAAACGTTCTCCACTCTCGCCATTCTCTCCTCCGCACTGCAGTCTTTCATTCGCATAAACGCCTGAAAAGGGGAGAGCACTGGGTTACGGTAGTTTTTTTGAATGACTACTGTCACTAAAAGGAGAGAGGTAAGGGTTACGGTAGTCGTTTTCACTTTGTCAGTTTGACCTAGTTAGTGAGAAATAAAAAGTTGCTCACAGTATAAGTGAGCTGCTCCCTGACAGTCAGTGTTCCACAGAATAGGTCAACCTGCTGGACGTAGGCGCACATTTGACGCATTTTCTGCTTCGAAATCTTCTTTCCGTTCACTGTCACGTCACCGCGGTACTGAAAAACAATGAGAACGCTGATAGCCGAGTTTGGCGCCATTCGGCTCATTCTTCCGATTATTTTCGTGAAAAATAAGTTTTCAAAAATCAAAATATTATTGTTTGAATCAATGCAGAATTTTAAGCTGAACAAAAAACTCTCTTGACGCAATGTCTGAAAATCACTCTGGAGCGAGTTATCTGCTCAACAAAGTACAGAAGAGCCCTGAAATGATGTTTTGAGCAAATAACTTGCTCCGAAATAATTTTCGAGTGTTCTGCCAAGAGAGTTTTTTGTTCAGCACAAAATTCTGCGTTGATTGATGTACATTATCAATGCGTTCGACAAAAAATTTTCGGCGCACCTCAACTCCGTTCGTGTCCAAGTGCGCCAAAATGTTCATCAGAGTCGTTTTTCCGGCTCCACTGCCGCCCATCAGTGCGAGCACTTCGCCTGGCTCAGCGACACCGCTCACTGTAACCAATTTCCCCCTCTTTCCCACGAAAAATGACGTTTTCTCAATGGAGCGCACTTGCATACACAAAGAATCTTACCGTTTCGGATCACTTCTTTGCGCCCTCCGCCCGCTTGTGGAACTGTCGCCACAATTCCATTCCACGCGATTTTCTTCTGCTTTTCCGACGGAACCAACTGAAAATCGGCTGAAAATCGAGCCGAAACCCGAAACTGTGCGCTCACTGAGGTCGCCGATTGCGATTTTGTCGATTTTTCCGTTGATTTCTCGAATTTTTGCATTTTTATGCTTTTCGAGTAACAAAATAAACCTTTTCTCTCTCTTTTTCTGTGCTTTTCACGCTGACCTGTGCGGAAAAACTATATTTGAACGTGGCGCCAATTTCGGCCGATTTGATAAACAACGCGCACCGCGTTATTTCGGAGCATCGTTGTTTTTCGCTCGTTCTCATTTTTTTCCGCTTTTCACTCAGAAATCTTTCATTTTCCGTCGATTTTCTTGGTTTTTTCTGCTAATTATCAGGAAAAAACATTTTCTTTCAATTTCTTCGCATAAAAATCGATAATTTGCAGAGAATGGGCACTTTCACCACCACCTACTTCCTCAAGACCGCCTTCTGGGATAAAAAGGGATTGTGGGCGGCGACACTCGGCGTCGCGTACTTTGCCCGTTGCTGGGAGGCCGCCGGATACAATAAGGCCGAAATGATGAAGGTAAATCGTTTAAAATCGATGAAAAATTGAGAAATTTGAAGATGAAATAGTCTGAACCCCAATTTTGGCTGTAAGTCAGGCTGTAGTAGTTCGATTTGGCTCAAATTTGACAGAGAGTCATGTTTCAGACGGTTTCTCTTATTTTGACTCAATCAGCACCCCCTGGCCTAGAGAGTTGCTCTCGGAGCCGACCGCCCGTCCATATCTCTGAAACTCGGCCGAATTTCCCTCGCGATTATCAATTTTTCCCCTCAAACTTCCAATAAAAACGGACGAATTCGTTCTTTTGAACCTTAAACCCTCGAAAATCTTCTGATATCCCGTCAAAATATCGATTTTTCAGGGACACTCCCGCATGTACGCCGAGCGAGCCAAGCAGCTGCCGCAGCACGCCGATTTGTGGAAATATTGATCGGGACCCATCTTAAAATCGACTAGAAACGCCTTATTTTAGCTGGAAGACGGTTTTTTCCGCTGATTTTTCATCATATTCTCGCGGAAGCGCCGATTCGATAAAAATGTTCAATTTTATCATTCTTCGATCGAATTCACACATTCGCAGACGTTTTGCTCGTTGCAATGAGCCTTGTTTTCGAGACAAAACTGCAAAAAATCGGAAGATCCACTGGAAAAGTCGGGTTTTAGTGGAAAATCTGAAAACTCAGAGTCTGACTGGAATTTTCTAGCTCACCGTTCGGAAAAGAAGATCGCACAGGGCTGAGAAGCAAAATCCGAACGAATCGGAAGATTTTATGAGAAAAGTGACGAGAAACACCAGAAAAAGCCTCATTTTACCGGAAATAAGCGAAAAGGAACGATTTTCACGTACTTTGTGTTGTTTTTAGGGTTTTTTTTTTGAATTGTTTGTTTTTTAACTGTAAACAAGTAGTTTATCAACCTGAAAACCCATTGAAACTCTAAAAAACCACTTTTTTTGTCGTTTTCCGATCTAAATTAAAAATACCGCGCAGAACGACACTCCGAAATCCCGCATCCGCACTATGTTTATCGTAAATCGACATCAATTTTTCGCCCGATTTTTGCACTTTTTCCAGTTTTTCGACCAAAATTAGGTCATTTTTCGTCCGATTCTCGTTGTTTTCATATCAAAAAATTGATTTTTTGCAGACATCTCGGGTAAAAATGCTAAGCAGACATTTGTCGATTTGTGCGCGGGTCTGGCTGGCTCCGTCGACGAGTCAAGCCGTTTTCCACACTTCCGCATCGAGTTCAGTGCTTCCCAGGGTGAGATTTTGCTTAAAATCGCTGAAAAAAGCGAGAAAAACGTATGAAAAACCTGAAAATCGGCAAATTTCCAGGCGAAACCGCTCGACGAGGAAATGCCGGCGACATCGACGTCTGTCGGCAAAAAAGCGCGACCAGACGCGCAAATTTTGGATTTATCCGGCAAAAAACACAAAAAAGACATTGATATAATCGGTAGACGGCTGGGAAATCATCGAAAACCACAGAAAATCGCGAAACATTTGCAGTCTCGGATCAATATCTGCAAGAATGGTACAAAATGGAAACGAAAAGCCTCGCGGGCGACTATTTGGCGTTGGCAAAGTCGAAATTGAGCTTATTCGTCGCGTCGACCGGTAGGAAAATCGATAAATCGGTTGATTCGCCCAGATTTCTGTTACGGACCCGGAAATGCTGGCACACGGTTTTTCGAGCATAAAAAATTTCAAAAATATGCTGAAAAGTCAGTCGACCTCTTGAATTGTAGGTATTTTTACGGGCAATTCGGTAAAATTCACCAGAAATCGCTCAGATTTTTCTGCGCTTCAAAAATCCCCGACCCGTCAACCGACGATGATGGTTCGGCGATTTTTAGAAAGCAGAGAAATTTTGCATTTTCCTAGTGAATTTTATCAAATTGCCTGGAAAATTACCTGCAATTTGAGTGGTCGAATGACTTTTTATCACTTTTTTTCTGAAATTTTTCATGCCCGAAAAGCTTGTAATGAAATTTTCCTGACTATTTTCCGAAAAAGTTCCAGTTTTTAAACTCGAAAATGATAGATAAACTTCTCTAATCCGTATTTTTTGATTTAATTGGAGAACTAGAAAAATTTTTCAAAATTTCGACTAGGCCCCGACCCGGCTCGTTGCAGCTTTAGCTATAGCTCTGGACCAGCTTTGGACAGGAAAAATGTTTCGAATAAACGAAAATTTCCAACTTTCTTCGGATAATCGGATGATTTCGAGAAATTAATGCTGTTTTTCAGACCAAATAGTACTTTTGACGAGTCGAAAATCTAATTTTCAAAGTTTTTTAAGGAAAAGTTTGACTTTCGAGACACTTTCGAGCTCCACAAACAGCAAAATTTTAAATGAAAAGTTTATCCGACAAAAAAAGAGTTTGGAGAACCCAGATCGTATATTATAGGCGCGTGACACCGTGTCACGCAGTCACGCCGTTGCGTGGTCTCGCAACGAACGGGGAAGGTACGGTAACAGTGAAACACAGTTGAAACCACTGCTACAGTACTCCCTCCGTTCGCTGCGAGACCATGTGAGGTGACTCGATATCGCTGCGCCTTTAACACACGCCACCAAGTTTTTTCTCAGCCGCCTGTGGTTTTCTGATGGCTCCGGTGCCGGTGGCGGCCGTTCCGATGGCCGCGTGCACACTCGGAACGTTTCTGCTCTCCTCGGCCGCCAACTCGTGTAATCAGCTGCTCGAGGCGCCGTACGATGCTCAGATGAGGAGGACGCAGAGCCGAGTGCTCGTCGTTCATCGGTAGGCTCGCCAAAAATCCGATTTGCTCATCGAAAAACGTGTCAGATTCTCTCCACTGCACGCGTTCTCGTTCGCCGGCGTGGCGGGTCTCACCGGCATCGGACTGCTCGCCCACTTTGCGAACCCGCTTTCGGCGGCTCTCGGAGCCGTGAACTGGCTCCTCTACGCGGGCGTCTACACTCCCATGAAACGGTCGCACATCGGATGCACGTGGGCGGGCGCCGTCGTCGGCGCCATCCCGCCGCTCATGGGCTACTCGGCCGCCACCGGCTACCTCGATCCGGCCGCCTGGTGTCTCGCCGCGATCCTCTTCTCGTGGCAGTTTCCGCACTTCAACGGACTCTCCTGGAACCTTCGCGGCGACTACAGCAAGGTTCGCACTTTGAAGCATCGTGACTCGCGAAACTTTCGACTTTTCCCGGAAACTGGAAGCTCCTGACTTTTTTTTTGCGGTGACCTGGTCAAGATGGTCCAGTTACTGAAATCATAAGGCTTTAAAAAATCTTTCTGATGGCGCAAGAAGCGTCTGAAAATGTTGATTTCGCTAGTTTGCTCGGAAGTTTGGCTAGAAAAACGGGCATAACTTGGTTCAGAATCAAAATTTTAAGACGCTCGTTTCACCATCAGAACGATCTTTTCAAGCTCTATAAATCTTGTAACTGGACCATTTTGACAGGATTCAATACAAAACGGTTGGGAGCCACTTTCAGATTCCTACTCGGAATCACTCTCCAACGACGCTATCAGTGGTGCACGACACCGTGTTACTATGCAGAAACGCCGCTGAGTGGTCTTGCAGCGAACGTAGAAGGTACTGTGACAGTAAAACACAGTTGAAACGATTGTTACAGTACTCCCTCCGTTCGCTGCGAGACCCTTTAGCAGCTTGTCTGCGAGGTGTCACGGTGTCACGCGCCTATTTTCAATATTCTCATCGAATTCCTTCTCATCGCGCGTGTTTCCAGGCCGGCTACCGTGTGATGTGCGTGACCAACGAGCGTCTCTGCCGTGTCACGTCGATCCGTCACTCGGTGGCTCTTCTCGGATTGTGCTCCGTCGCTGCTCCGCTCACCAATCTCACAACACTCACTTTTGCCATCGGTAAGACGACTTTGCTGCACTTTTACTTGTCTTTTTTGTCCTGAATGCCTAGAAAAGTTCTCCAAATGCTCCAAAATGCTCCAAATAGAGAGAATGCTCCAGAAACAGAATGCTCCAAAATGCTTCAAAAAATGCTCCAAATGCTTCAAAAAGTGCTCCAAAACGCTCCGAAAAAGCTTCAAACGTGTTAAAAAACGCTCCAAAATGCTCCGAGAAATGCTCCAAAAAGAGCTCGAATCGTTGCAGACTCGCTTCCAGTGAACGCGTACCTCGTCTACCTGTCCTACAAATTCTACAAAGCGCCCGACGCGAAAAACAGCCGCAAGCTGTTCTTCTTCTCGCTGCTCCACCTGCCACTAATCATGCTCCTGATGGGAATCAGCAACTACGGCCGGAATGATGCTCAGAAAGAGCCCGTCGTCGACAGGATTACGGTAGGAAAACGAGCTTTTTTTGGGAATTTTTTGAAATTTTTTTTTGCAGAATGGCTGGAATAGTATGGTTGGAAAAGTGCAAGCGGCGGTGAATTGATCGAAAAAAAATTTTTTTTTAATTTTTCCGAATTTTCCTGTAGATATTGTAGTTGTTAGCCTGTTTTTTTCCTTCATTTTTTTTAGGTTTTCAAAAAAAATTTTCTATTTTTTCTGGTCGTTTCGTTTCCCATTTCGCAGTTTTCTAGAAAAATTGTATAGAAAAAATATTTTTTTTTTGTTTTTTTTTTTCTTTTTGTTTCTCTTTTCTTTTTTTTCGTATTCATTTTTGTATTTGTTTGATTGAATTCGTTTTTCAAAAAAAAAAAAACAATTTTTCTTGGAAATTTTCCATTTTTTATTTTTTTTTCACCAAAACGTGGTGCTCGTTTTGTATCTTTTCTCCCTTTTTTTTCGTGAAATTTAGACAAATTTCATTTTTTTAATCTGAAAAAACGTGAAAATATCTAAATTCCCAAAAAAAAATTAAAAATTGGAATTTTCACGTAAATACGTGGCAAAAAAAAATTCAAAATTTAGAAATTAAAAAAAAAATTCAATTTGAATTTTCTAGAGAAAAGGTAGATAAAATTGTGAGTTTTTAAGTTAAAAAATATTTGAAAAAAATAATTTTTTTGAAAATCCCGTCTGAAATGCTAGAAATTCGAGATTTTATTTTTTGTCTCCAAAATTCGAAAATGCTCGCGGAGCACACTCGGAGCCCTCGCGGGTAATCCGATTCGGAGCATACATTTCCCACCAGCTCATTAGACGGGGAAAAGAAGAAAATTCGCAGAAAATTTGATTGGAGCAGACGTGTATATGGCGCTTATGAGCACACAATTTTCGGCTCGCCGAGCACGCCGAGCCATTTTAACTGGTTTCTATACCAAAAAAAAAATTCGAAAAAAAACATTGAAAATTGACGGAAAACTCATGTTTTTCTGAGAAAGTTTCTGAAAATCGCAAAAAATTAATTTTGATTTAAAAATTAATTTTGATTTTTAAACATTAAAAAAACGATTTTGAAATTTTTTTTTTCAAAAAATATTTTTACTTTTTTTTCGTTAATATAAAAATTACAGTTTAAAATTCGAATTTTCAAAAGAAAATTTAAATGTTTGAATATTTTTTTTAATTATTTAAAAAAATGAAGAAAAAAATTTATATAACTTCTAAAAAAAATAATTTTTTTTCCAAATTCTAAATTTTAAAAAATCAAAAATTCTGAATAAAACCATTATTTTTATTGGAATTTTAAATTTTAAATATTTTTTTGACAAATTTTATAATTAATTTTTGAAAAATTATTTAGCGCAGTGAAAAATTAAATTTTAAAAATAATATTCAACAAAAAATCGCAAATTAAATTTTTTTCAACCCGAGTTTTTTTTTTCTTGGCTCAGTCAAAATTTTTCTCTTTTTTTTTGCATTTTGCTCTTATTTTTCTATCTCTCATTCTTTTTTTTTCTTTTTTTTTCCTTTTTTCCCGTCTTTTCCTCGATTTTCGTTGAAACGACGAACAAAAAAAAAAAAAGAAAAAGAAAAAAGAAGAAAATCCCGAGGAATTAGAAATAAGTATTGAATAGGAATGAGCGAAAAACAAGAGTTTTGTGCCAGAATTTTAAAATTTTTTCACAATCTTTAAAAACAAAATTTACAATTTCTCTCCTGATTTTTAAATTTTTTTTTGCAGAAAAAGCATTAAAATAGGCGTAAAATTGAAATATTTTTTAAATTTTTATTTTCGAAAAAAATTTTTTTTTCAAAATTCCCATTTTCCCACAAATTTCCAATGCAATCCCCCCACCACTTTTCGCACTTTTTCACACGAATTTTAAAGCGGATATGAGACGGGGAGGGTGAAAAAAAAACGAAACTTTTTTTTCTCGCGAGGAGTAGTAAACTTTTCTCCAGAGACCACTTCTCCTCGCCCATTTTTGGCGGTTTTTATGGAAAAAAATCGGCCGAATTTCGATTTATCTCCATTTTTTCTCCCCACTTTCTCGCCTCTTTCTCTCTTTTTCCATTCTTCGTGTCGGAATTCGAGGAATTTAGAAGAATCGGCGGATAATTCGATCAGAATTGATAAATACCGACTCTTCCGGTTTTTTCATCCCTTTTCTCAGGAAATTTTGCGCCAGTGCTGGCGGGGTTAATGACCATTGGCCGATAAGTCAAGCAAATGGCGCGTAGCCGCCTGACAGCGGCCAATCAACCGCATGACATACGCCAAAATAAGCGCCCCCGGCCGCCAGTGGCGCTTCATAATCGGCCAGTGGCGTCGGAATAGCGCCAATGGCGGACTTCACAAATCGCTTGGCCGACTTTCTTCGGGCAAGCGATTTGTGGACCCGCCAAAGCGCGCAACATTTGCTGAGTAAATTCGACCCCCTTTAAAGAGAGAAGAAGGTGCCAACTTGAAAAAAGTTTGCTTAAAAAGAAACTAGAGGGGTTGGAAAAAGCAGCGCACAAGGAGCGATGCTCTAAAAATAAGTGCAAGTATTTTTAATTATCGATTTTAGGCCAAAATTAATATTCCCGGTGGCCGTGGCCTAACTGATGCTTTTCGCGGGATTTCTAGGCCACGGCCTCGATGCATTTTCGAGATTTCTTCGCGAAAAGAGGAGTTCCGAGCGGCCGAATAATACGCAACAAAATTTGGGTTTCTAGGACACGGCCACTGAGAATATTGTAATTTCGGCCTAAAATCGATAATTAAAAATACTTGCCACTTATTTTTAAGGTGTTGCTCCTTGTGCGATGCATTTTCCCACGCCCTTAGTTTGTATTGAAGCAAATTTATTTCAAGTTGGCACCCCCTCCCCCTTAAAGGGGGTCGAATTTTGGAAATTTCTGGAAAACTCTCCGTTTTTTTCATTTCATTTTATTATTATTATTTCTTTCAAAAATTCATTTAATGGAGAGGATAATCGGGTTAGGATGGGTCACAGTCGCAAAAAAAAGCACACGGGACGCGAAAAATGGATGCGCACACACGCACACAAAACACTTGTTTATTTGTTATTCTGAAAGAGAAGAGAGCGGGAGAGGACCTTTTTTCCTCCTCCGCCGTCGCTTTTATTCGCTTTTTGCGTCGCCGCCGTCGGATTAGCTCACTTTTCGGCTGAAATAACGCGGTGCTCCCTTTTTGAGGTTTTTCGCCAGGTTTTTTCAGTCGGATCGGTTTTCGTGGGCTCGAGGAGCCATTCAAAGGGTTTTGATAGGCTAGTAGACAGATTAGGCTCACATTCCGAGAGATTATCAGGTTTTTGATGTAGATTGTGAGTTTCCGGGCTCGGAGAGCTCGTAGGGAGTTTCTGAGCACTTCAGAGATAAATTACGAGTCTCGGCTGAAAATAGGGCTTTCGAAGGTATTAAAATATATCCCGTGTCTTTAACTTTCTTCGCATCCCGTCAGAATTTCCAAGTTTGGACTGAAAAAAGGGCAAGAAAAGCTCTAAACGCTCAAAACTCTCAGCGCGAGCATCAAAATGAGCCAAGAGCTCTCTCACGGCTCTGTTTCGTCAAACCTCTCTGAAACTTGAGAAAGTTTGAACTAAAAAAGTCCAAAGGTCACGTGACATCGGAAGAGGCCACGCTTCTCCGCTTCATTAGGTTGTTTACCTCTGCCCCCCCCCCCCCTCCTTCTTTTCTCGATGTATTTTGGGTGTTTCTTTCCCAGCCGCTCCCCTTTATCATCACTACCACGTGACACTGCCCATCGGCACGACGACGAAACGAAACAAACAGCGGCACTGGTCTCTTCGCGTTATCAAAAAGCGCCAATGAGTAACAGCGATTGGAATCGAGAGCTCGCCGGCCATTCGCCTGTTCTCGGCCGTCGCCGCGCGTCTTTTCGTCCTTTTCACAAAGTTTGCTCTTACTGTCTGCGTTTCTCTCTCTCTTTTCCTATCTTTCTATCTCTTCTCGTGGGGGCTCCGTTTTCCTTTCCGCCGTTTTAATGTGTTCCTAGGCGAGGCGAGGCGCACACACACACACACCGCTATTCTCTTTCCCAAGCACAAGTGTTCGGTCTCTCTCTCTCTCTTTCTCTCCATATGTTGCAATATTGCACGTGCCACGTCACTTTCATGATTCAGTGCCACGTCACTCTTTTTCTTCAACTTGACATGTTTCGGCGTCCGCTTGTCGCCTCATTTCGATGCTCAATTCGGTTTTCAGCCAAGAAGAAATTGGATGAAATGGCCTAGTTTTCGCGTTCGCGCCCTTATTTGTTCTGCTCCTTTCTTTTCTTTCTCTTTCTTCGTTTTCCACACTCTAAACCTCTAGGTTGAGGGTACTCTATCGTCCTCTCGGTGAGAAAGAGAAAGGGAAAGGAAGAAAAAGAAAGGAAAGACGGTTTTTCGGGATGAGACACACTCATTTGCGTCCGCCCGGAACACGAAAAACAGGTCAAAGGTCTCCGAAAAGTCCAAGTTTTCTCTCTTTTTTCGACAAAGCGAAGAATAGAGCGAAGTTTGCGATTTGAGTTCGGATAACTTTGAACTTTGGGCTCACTTTGATGCCATTCTATCAGCATGTTTGAAGTTTGCTCAAACTTGAGTTTCTGGAGCAGTTATTGATTTCCAAACTAAACTGAAAACCAATTTGAGGCTCGAAAAGCTATTCTCAATTCCGAAACGTTTTGAATCGACCCTAAATTTGAGCCAAATGAGCACTGAGCCAGTTTTTGGGCTCTAAGCTGGGCTGGAAACAAGGTAATCAGTTTGATCTGGAAAATGTAAAGTCTAGATGTAGTTTTTCCATTTTTCCGATTGAAGAAATTACCAGCTACCAGCTACCAAAATATCAAGCTCCATTATTATAGGATCGCGAGAAGCGCGGAGTCCATTGACACGCCTCTTTTTGAGTCTCGCCACGAAAATTTAAGAAATCAGTGCTGCGCCTTTGAAATCCGTTGAGTACGGTATGCATTTTTTCACCCTTTTTTCCGTGATTACGACGAAAAAATGCATACCGTACTCAACGGATTTTAAAGGCGCAGCACTGATTTCTTAAATTTTCGTGGCGAGACTCAAAAAGAAGCGTGGCTGCGGACTCCGCGCTTCTCGCGATCCTATAATACCGTTCTTCGAAGTCAAACTGAGTTTCGAACACATTTGGACATTTTTAATCAACCAACACCTTCGAAAGTTACCATTCTCAATAGAGCGCACTTCCTTTTCTCCCCCCTATCCGAACCGTTCTCTCTCTTGTTTTCCGACTGGTAGTAGTAGTCATATTGTCAAAGAGCGCGGCAGTGATCATCCGATTACGGTTCGTCTATTTTCTCTCTCTCTCTTTCTCTTATTGCGTACACGGATTACGCGAGAGGAGAGAAGAAGAAAAAGAGAGAAAGAAAGAGAAAAGACCCGTTTTGTTCGGCTACCTTCCTCCTCCTCCTCCGATCGAATCGCATTTCTTTCTTTCTCTAACCGTCTCCTTCGTGAGAAAATCTCTTTCGATTTGAAGGTAATCTAGACGAAATCTTTGGTTTTCGACGATTTCCGGTTGCTTTCCTAGGGGTTTGATAGGAAATTTCATGACATTTTCACAGAAAACGAAATCATCGTAAAGTTGTTCTCTCTATCGCTTTTGAAATAACGAATTATCGTTTCAAAACCACACCCAGCTATTTTTCGTCATTTTTCAGACTCCGAATGAGCCGTTTTCCGGAAACGAGACGAAAAAACGATGAATGATCAGAAGCACCAACAACAGCACCAACGGGACAGAACGAACACGATCTACTACGATGCGCAGACGAATTTGTAGGTGTCCGGACACGGAGAATCACTGCGAACGTGTCGAATTTTGCAGCGGAACACCGCCATCGTCGGAGGGAATCGGCGGAGAGTTCAAGATGACGATGCGGAAGGCGTCGGGCGATGAAGACGTCCTCTACGAAAGAGTGCACACGGTGAACATTTGGATAGGACTCGACGAGGAGATAGTCTCGGAATTCGAAGAAAAACGGAATTCGGAGTGTTTATGTGCAGTTTTGAAATGAAAACTGACACATTCCGCTCAGAATTGCAGTTCTGAGAAGGGCAACTGTGGATTGAATTGGTTTTCAAGCTGTTTTCTCGGCGGAATCCGTCATGAAAACAGGTTTTCCGTACGGAAAACTTGTGGCAGCTATTCAATAGGGAAAAGGCAGCTACCTCAGTTTTTTGGGCTCGGAATTCGTAGTGTTGCGCTCGAAGTGTGTTCTAGATCTTTTCTAGACTCTTCTGACCAATCAGTATCGCTAAAGCTCAACTCCACTTCTTCAGGAACGCCGTCAACACCACTCGTCCTCGTCCGCCGGCCAACCACAATACCGTCGCGCGTCTGACGCCCCCCACGACTCGTCGCCCTCGGTCGTTCGATCGCCGGTCGTCATTCATCCGATCCGCGGCTCACCGGCCACCCAGCCAGTCGTCATGATGGCTCCGATGACCACCTCCTACGACTACTCCATCGGATCCTCGTCGCCGTTCCGAGCCGCGTCGGGAGCCGACGAGCCATCGAGAAGGTGGCACGGCGGAAAACAGCAAAATCATCTCGGACACGAGGATTTCAGGCCCGGGTCCCGCGCGAAGTGAGCGTTTTCTCGCAGTTTTGGCGTGAACGCATCGAAACCGAACGGATTTTTCAGCTCGGCTGCCAACATCGACGCCCTTTTCGCGCCGAAGAAGTCGTCACGCAGTCACTCGTCCTCGTCCGGAGTTGTCCCACCGCCCTCATCGCGAATCGGAGCCTACGCGGATCAGGCGTACTCTAGGAGGCTCAACGAGGCGACGAACACTCCCAACAGAGACTACGGCGTTGTTGGAGGTAGGAAGAGCTGGGAAATCAGCTAAAACTGAAGATTTTGCCGTTTTCCCACGAAGTATACGAAAAAAAAAAGCGTAGAAAGGTCAGTTTTCAAACAAAACATCGGGAAAATGACCAGTTTTAGCGAGAAAATCGATCAATTTTCCGATTTTCACCGTTTTCATCGGAGAAAACAGAGAGCAAGTTGAATTCTTATCAGTTTCTACACAAAAAATGAGCCCAAAAGCTAGTTTGACTAAAAAAATCGGACGATTCTCGCGATTTTCAGCGTACTCGTCCGACGGTCAGATGCTATTCGGTCGACAACAGAATCAGCGTGACGGCGGATCGATACGAGTTCACTCGAACGACTACGAACTGGATCCCCGCCTCAACGTCACCTATCCGCAGTTTTATGTCGACGATTGGAAAGAAAGGC
Source organism: Caenorhabditis sulstoni (assembly GCA_963966605.1). Taxonomy (NCBI): domain Eukaryota; kingdom Metazoa; phylum Nematoda; class Chromadorea; order Rhabditida; family Rhabditidae; genus Caenorhabditis; species Caenorhabditis sulstoni. The sequence continues at coordinate 8,560,413 of OZ016476.1, forward strand.
ACTCGCATCAGAACCGGGACACTTCTCACGGTGAGCTCATCACGAAAGGTCATGATGATCGATCGAAAAATTGCGAAATAACTCGACGGAAAATCACGTTTCTCGAGTTTCCAGGCTACTCCCGTGCTCCCCGTCAATCGCCGTCATTTTCAACAGCTTCTGGAGCTCCGGGAGCCCAGACGAACGTTGGAAGACCACGATTTGCGAGTGACGCGCATTCGAGGTGCGTTTTCGTTTTTTTCTGGTGAAAAACGTGGAAAACATGAGAATTTTATTGATTTTCTAAGATTATAGCGGTAATTGAATGATTTCTTTCGTAATTTTTCGCGAAACAATGCTAAAAATGAGGTTGTTTTTCGGGCGCCCCTAACCGCGAAAATCTCGTTTTTCTCTCGTTTCTTCTTTTTTTTTCGGGCTCGCGAAGAGACTTAGAGAGAGAAAACGCTTGCTCCGCTTCCTATTATAGACTTGCGTGCTCTTTTTCTTTTTTTCCGACTGCTCTCGCCAGTTTTTCCGCTTTTCCCGTCGCCTTTTCCAAGTTTTTAGTGGTTTTCGGTGGAAAATGTCGGGGTTTTCTGAGTTTTTTGAAATTTTTCTAAGCTTTTCTGCAATTCAACATCAATTTCACCGAGTTTCTCAATAGATTTCACACGCAAAACGCTTGAATTTTCAATTTTGCAGACATTTGTACGAGGAAGTTCCGATGGGCTCACCGGTTCCACCGCACTCGAGCAACATTACCGCCGCCGCTGCTCCTGGATATCGGATTCTGAGCACTTCTGGAGCGGTGGCATCTGTCGGAGGTGCTCACGGAGCAATTTATGCTCGAAGTGCTCGCGGCAGTGGCGGTGGCGGCGGCACGAAAGAGACGGCGATCATCGACGACTATGATAATGTGCCGAACGAGTTTATTGTGGCGGAAAACGGAAGGCCGCACGGACAGGTGAGCTCGCCGAGCAAATGAGCAGAAAAGAAGAGAACGAGTGGGAAATAGAGAGGAAAAGAGAACAGAAAGAGAGAAAATGAAATGAAAAAACCAACAAAAACTCGAGTTTTGTCAAGAAATCGAGGAGCGATTTGCAAAATTTTCGATTATTCGAAATAATTTGATCTTTTTCAAGCTTTCCCGTCTGATTTCGCTGAAATTTTCGCAATTTTTCGTCGAAGAAGCATAAAACTCGGATTTTAGGCCAAATTGCAAAAAGTCGCCGTTTTTGAGTGGAAATTTTGAGTGTGTCTTCGAAAATTTTAAAATAACGAAAGAATGAATCGCTTTTCGAGCTTTTACGCCTGTTTTTACCAGAAATCTTTCGTTTTTTGACAGAAAACTCGATAAAACTTGGATTGTAGGCCAAACTGCGGGAAATCGCTATTTTTGAGTGAAACTTTGGGCGTTTTTTCGAAATTTCAGTTATTATTATCTGTTTTTTTTGGAGTGATCCCCCGGTACGAGACTCCGGACATAACGCGCCCCGCCGCGCGCTGTTGTTTAACGAAATATTCGCCGCGCGAGATTTGAAACGAATAATTGCGGAAGAAGAGATTGACAAATTTTATTCGTTTCAAATCTCGCGCGCCCAACATTTCGCTAAACAACTACGCCTGGCGTGGCGAGACCCGTTATTTCGGAGTCTCGTCCAGGGATCACTTCAAAAAAAACAGATAATATCGGATTTTTTTGAATGCAATACGCTGCGGAAATTTTTTTTTTTCGAAATGTCGATTTACGGGTTGGTCCCGCCACGAAGAGAAAGAGACGCAGACGACGAGAGATGAAATTTCTTCAATTTTTTCAAATTTTTCCATCTCTCGTCGTCTGCGTCTCTTTCTCTTCGTGGCGGGACCAACCCGTAAATCGACATTTCGAAAAAAAAATTTCCGCAGCGTATTGCATTCAAAAAAATCCGATAATATTTATCAAAATTGTCAATCTTTTTTTCAATTTTTAAAACAGGATTTTGTGAAATCTCGGCATTTTGCGACGATTTATGGTGAAAAATGAAGAAAAAACGGAAAAATTGAGCAATTTCCGAATTTCAGTCCAATAGAGCGCGTTTGCATTATTCATGGCTGCGTCTCTCGATTTCGCACGCTCTCTCTCTCTATCTCGCTTCTCGAAATTCGACTTTTTTTTCGTTTTGAGGTTTTCGCTGTTTTTAAATAGACACTTATTTCTCGAGAAAACAAACTTTTCACCTGTTTTTAAACAAAATGAAAAATTGAAAATGAGCGAAACTCCACGAAAAATCATATTTTTAGAGAAAAAAATTCGATTTTTTTCGGACTTTTTTATTTTTGGAAAAAATAATTTTCCCCTTGAAAAACTCGATTTGAAAAAAAAACGGAAGAAGAATTAATAACTTCAAGTTTTTTTTTGAATGAAAAAAAAAGAATGAAAAAAGACCCTTTCCACTTTTGAATTCATTAAAATATTCTTCTCTCTTTCTCTTTTTTCTCTCTTTTCTTTCTTTTCTCTTTTTTTTCCTTTCTTTTCTCTTATTCCCCGTTTTATTTTCTATTTTTAGGCACAAATGGGCGGAGCCGACGAGGACGGCGAGTCGGCGATCTATCAACCGGGACGGTATCAGCCATGTTAGTTTCCACTCTTTTTTCCAGGTTTTTCAGATTTTTTGAAGTTTTTTTAGAAAGTGTCCCAGTTGAAAAGCTCAGAAATGGAAAATTTTTCGAAAAATAGAAATTCAAAAATTTGAAAAAAAAAAGTTTTTTTTTTTAATTTGCAGCAAGAAATATTTTTTGAAGGGTGAAAATCGATCGAGAATTTTTTATTAATTTATTATTATTTTTTATAATATAGTTTAATTTTAATTTTTTTTTCATGGAAAATTTCAAAAAAATGGGATTTCTCTTAAAGTGCATATTTTGAAAATATTTTTTAAAAATGCAACAAAATTGCGTTCCGATAAAAAAGACTTATTTTTAATTAAACATTTAAAAAAAATTTCCCGCGTTTCGAGAAAATAAAAAAAATTTTTTTTAATTTTTAGCTGAATTTGTTGTAATTTTTCCGTATTTTTTAGCGTTACAAGAAAAAAATACATATTTTTCTAAAAAAAAAAGAAAAAAAAAATCGGGTGGAGAAAATTGATTCTTTGGCCGCTTAACGCGAGATTAGTCTCGTCGGACCTTTTTTTTTCTCTCTCCATTTTTTTGTTCGATTTCCGCCGCGCGCAGCCCATTTTTTGGTTTTCCACGGAAATCGGGTGTTGAATTTCTGGCCGGATGGCGGAAAGAAAAAATGGAAGACTCTCATCGAAATTTGCACTCGATTCAGGCCTTTTTCTTCTGTTTCTCGATCTCATTTTGCACCGATTTCATTCGTTTCGTGGACTTTTATAATGGAGAAAGCGCACACACGGTTCAATGCGTTTTGTCGAAGAAATCGCGACGGAGGTGCGAGAATGAAAGAGAGAAAAGGAGCCCACTCGCGATGCTCCATTCTTGTGCGGCTCATCTTGAGCTTGTGAGCCGTTGCAGAAGCAAAAAGTGCACGCACTTTGAATGAAGAGCTCATTTCGAGCTGGTATGAGCTCGCCCGTGGCTTGGTTCGCCGTCGGAAGAAGACCTAGGCTCGCGGAGCACAATACTCTGTGCTGAAACTTTGACATTTGAGCTTCATGCTCTTTTTGGCTCAACACGTGTTCTGTGCTCGATTTCGCTCGCGGAGCACTTTTGAGACACTGCGCTCTTATCGTAGTGTCTCGTCTGAAACCGATACAATTCTAGAAATTTCCGCTGGGTCGCAGCTAGATCTGAGAGAGTTTTGAGACAAGCAAAAATGCTCCATATGCTCCGATCTGAGCACTATCCGAAACTTTTCCGAGTTTTGATGTTTTGGATGCTCCAAAACGCTCCAAAGCCTGTAATCGGCTCTATTTGGCTATGATCTGAGCATTTTCTCAAGCGTTTCTCGAGTTTTTGCTGGAAGTTTTGACGGTTTGGCTTCTCCGAGATGCTCTAATCGGAGCTCGTCGCGAGAGCAAATCGGTGGGCTCAATTCGTTCGAAAACGACGCGAGTCACTTGCTATTCTTCTTTGAAAATGGCAAGATTAAAAGAAGCATTGTGCATGTGTGTGTGGAAATTGGTTTTTTTTATTTTGAAAAACAACAATACCACTCGCGTGCCATTCCGCTCGATTTTTGTCTGAAAATGACGAGTCGAAGAAGTGTGCAAAAAAGAGCACTTTCTCTCTCTCTCTCTCTCTCTCTCTCTCTCTCTCTCTCTCTCTCTCGATGCTCTTTTCTCAATTTGGTATTCTTCGCCGAGCACCCATCGGCTCTCGCTTTTCTTTTGTTCTCTTCTCGTTTTTAATTTCCCCCTCCAATTCACTCTGATGGCACCGAAAATGAGGCGGAGAAGGGGGAAATTGAAGAGAATTGGACAGCTTCTTGTTATTTTCCAACCGGTTTTTTTCCCCCTCCGGAAACGCCATTTCGAACGAAATCGAGCACTCTCCGTTTTTGGTGCTCCGTGAGCCCTCACTCACTCATTTTGCTGCTCGAAAATGACGTTGGTCGAACCATAAAATCGCATTTTGTGATTGATTGGAAAGAAGAAAAAGAAGAAGAAGAAGAAGGAATATAGGAAACGCGGAGCCCTGAGCCAGCTCATTTTCTTTTCCCTTTTTCACAACGATTGACAGGAAATTGGAGTTGCTCGCCGAGCCCACGTGGTGGGGGGCGGATTATCTCGTTCTCTTCTTTTATTGTCGCTCTAATCACGAGTAGAATGAGATGAGTATGATGTTTCGGATTTGGAGCCAATGGCTTCCTTGGGCTCTTTCTTTTTTTTCCCCCCGTTTCTAGCTCAGTTTGGAGCATCTGAAAGAGCTCAGAACTCCTTTCCGACGATTCGCAACTTGGAAAATTTCAAATGAAAGATGCTAGCGATCTCTTTGAATCCGAAAGACAAAATCTAGAGTTTGAGCTCGATGAGACCAGCTCTTGACAGTTTGGAGCATTTGGAGCAGATTCGGGAGCTCGGAGCTCTTTGGTGGCACTGATTTCGGCTCTGAATGACAGAATCCAGGTCTCAACCTCGCGAGCTCGGCTAAGATCGTTTAAGACCGATGAGCCGCTATTTGAAGACAATTTAGGAGCTTTGTTGAACGAACTCGAACTATAATTTGACCATTATCAGTGATTTGTGTGACTCCAAACTGACAAATCTGGCTTTTTTAGCCTGAGAGCTCGATGAACACCTTAGAAAGTGTAGTTTTGAAATACATAGTTTGAGGTCGAATAGCCTAGTTTTTGAATGTTTGGAGCATTGAAAGTGCTCCAAACGAAGCTCTGTCCAACTGTTTCTCGGATCTTCTTCACATTTTCTCTTTTCCCCCTATTCCTCTCTCGCTCTCTATGTCTCCCGTTTGTCGATTCGCTAACCATCGGCTCTCGTCAGATGCTCTCCTCGACCACTTCGCTCGTCACGTGCTCCGCCGCCGCCGGCTCCACGTCATCGCCGCTTCTGACGCGTCGCAAGCACAGCGATCACCCGACGAGTCTCAACAATAACGGCACGTCGACGCCGACGGAGACGCTCTACCGAAAATGGTCGCATCTCGGCACACCACCGCGCAGCTCGACGTCCGCGACCATTTCCGGTGGCGGCGCGGAAGGCGTTCCGCGCGGAACACCGTTTCCGACGACACTGTCAATGTCGGCAAAGGATCGCGCCAGAAAGTTCTCCGAGCGAATCGCCTCGTGGGTCTCGATGAGCATTTGTGAGTTTTGCTTGTCCCTCTCTACTCCGGAAATTGATAACTCGGAGCTCGGGAAGTTGCTCCGCGAGCACGAAAGAGTAGGAGTGTGGGGGTACGCTCTCACGAGTCGCAAGACCCCCGACGCATTCAGCTCAGCAGCAGCAGCAGTTGCAAAATGTATTCGTTTTTTGTTTCTTGATTCGGCTCATTTCTCGCGACTCATTTCGGAGCTCTTCAGGAATGCTCAATGAGCACACACACACGCGCTCTTGCGGATCTGTCAATCAGCACGCGATGATCAATCTATCTATTGGAGGGGGCTCGCGGAGCCATGGCAACACACACACTTGCATCTATTCGTATTCCAGGAAAAAATATTGACACTGACACAAACTGGGATGAAGAAAGAAGGGAAGCAAGTGATGCACCACAAAATTGGAGCATCTACGGGCTCTTTTTTCTCGTTTCTTCCTCCTCTTCTTATCTTGTGTGACACTGGTCTGCTTTTGTGGTTTTCTATTTCGGCTCATTCGGAGCAGGATGACGTCAGTTTTAGAACTGAAGTTTTTAGCTGAAAATCGGAGAGTACGGTTCACTATTCTGAAAATGCGAGCCTCGTAGAAGACGAGGATGTTGGAACTTTTGCAAAAACTGTCAGACTCGCTTCTTCTTTCGCTTCTTTTCGTCTTCGTCATTCGGATGATTTGGACGGTCCTCACGAAGAAATACCTTCCACATGTGTTAGGTTTAGGTCAAATTGCACACAACTCTGCACAAATTGACTAGAAGATTCTCTATCGATCCATCTCTGTCTCTGTGTCTCTGACTCTACCGTTCGAAGTTCCTCAGAAGCTGGAAGTGCTTCCAGATGATGGTTCCAGACTTTTTGACAATTTCCGTATGCTTTGAAATCAAAGTTGCACAGACAGAACGTTTTTTGTTCGATTCTCCCTCTAAAATGTTGTGTTTTTCACTTCTAAACCGTGTGGATCTGCTCGAAACTCATTCCGGCAACACTTTTGAACATCTCGAACTGTTCCAGAACGTTTTGAGTTCTCGGAGAATCTCAAACTCGCTTTGGTTTCAAGATTTCCATCAGATTCACTTGTGAGAACTTTGAGAAACGAGCCGAACGATCAAGAGACCGTACTGGATTCATGAACATCCCAGTCATCGGATCCTCGACGTTCACAAGATCCAGACCGTAATCCATCGTCAACTCGTCCTGCTCTTGCTCTTTTTCGCTTCCAGCTTCTCTGCAACTACATTTCAGCTATTCCGTCGACTTTTTTCCCCCGAAAGAAGACCCGCACAACTCTCTTCCTTCCCTTTTTCTTCTTTTTCTCGCCTTATCCACCATTTCCGAGTGTCTCGTTCATTGCTTTTTAATTGTTTTGATCCCCCCCCCCGTTCTTTCGGTTTTTTTTTCTCTCCGTCCAATTTCTCTTTTCCAGCCCGGCGAGAGAATTGAAAACTGAAAATAGTGGAATACGAAATGGCGGGAAGCGGGCGGGGCAATAATGAATGGAATCCTAATTTGTTTGGGTTTATTTTTCATCGAAAATTGATCTCTCACTTCATCCATAACCAACTTGTTAGACCTTGCCGGCGAGTTGGTTTTATTTTTTTTCTGAAAACAAACGAGGATCGAGTTACACTGCCACCTTTACGTATGTCTATGTGTGTGTGCTCCGATGCTCCAATGAGCACAGCCTTTTCCCGTCTTTTGAGCTCGGCGAGAGGTCTGAAGAGCTCAAAATAGCGAAGAATCGGACACTAATGGGTGGGAGGGAGGAGATGTTTGTGTGTCACATCGAGTTCCGTGCATCTAACCGGATGCGACAGGTACACGTGGATTGGTTGAGATGAAGAGCATTTTGAGCCCACTTCTCGCACTAATTCGATTAGTCGATGCTCTCCTTTTCATCCGATGCCGAGCTCCGCCCCGGCACGTCCCTTGAAACATGGGTTCGAGGCAGCTCGGCCGGAGCAGTAGAGCGCACGCAAACACATACACATGTTTCTCTTTTTGCCCAGCCGAAAAACCCAAAGTTTTAATTAAATTCCAAAGGGCTTGAGCCGGCGGTCACTGAGAAAGAAAGAGAGAGAGAGAGAGAGAGAGAGAGAGAGAGAGAGAGAGAGAGAGAGAGAGAGAGAGAGGGCTCATTTCGTGTTTTTCGTTCATTCCCAGACATAATTCCTTGGCAAGCAGTTTAAAAGACGCCTCCATGTTAGACGTTTTGATGTTGAGAATGTTGAATGTACATGGAGAATGCTTTGGAATACATGCGGATCGGCCAGAGCCATTCTCCGCTCGTTTTCCTTTTTTGAAAGGAGGAATGAGTTTCCTACTGTACTATTAGCTTCTGGATAATTTTGAGAACACCTGAAATCGTCCAGATTGCTTGAAACATTGGAGATTACCTAGACACTTTTGAAATGACGAAGCTGGGTGGAATGTGCACGTTTTCAATGAAATGACGCTGTTTTGGAGCATTTCGAACGCTTTTAGAGCCACTGAGCCCTGAAAGTTGGTCTGAAACATCTCGGATTGATTTGAAAAACAGGGCCTGCCGTTATGTAGAGGTCAAAATTATCTGAAATCCATCGAAGCCCCCGGAAGGTTTGGCTATTTTCTGAACTTGACGCCTTTCGGAGCATTCTCGGTGCTCGTGGAGCTCGATTCTCAGAACTCGATGGACTTGCTCCAGGTGCTCCGAAACTTGCTCCAGACAAGCTCCGCAGAAAGGTTTAGCTGTCTTGTTTCCTTTTTCTCTCTATTCCTCTCTGAGCGTCTTTCTCGATTTCTGGAAAAACGAGTAGTTCCCGTTTTCTATCCTATAACTTTATTTATTAGATCTCTCCCTCCCTCTCTCTCTCTCCTTTTTCCGCCACCCTTTGCTTCACGTCTCCAATTTTGTGTGTGTGTGTTTGGCGTATGAGAGCTCTGCGGTGAGCCTCGCTTCTCCTCCTCCTTCCGACGTCTTCTCAAGTCTTGCTCTTCCGAAGACGTCGTCGTTAATTTGTGATAGCCGCGCGCGAGAAATAAATGAGGCTGGCGGGGCGGTCTGCGTTTTTTTATTGGTTTGAATTTCGCTTTCTCGCGGCTCCGCCCACTTTGCTCCTCCTCCTCTTCCTTCCACCCCGCTGCTATTCATTCATTTTTCTGACGGCTTCAGGCGGCCATCTCTTCTGGGTAGAGGTTCCCTCGTTCGCTTTCTTTCTCGTTCTCAGTACTACCATGCCCATTTCAGCAGTTCTTTCTGGAAATAAGAGGGAGAAGAGGGAAGACGGGGGCTGGTTTTGAAAACCGATAGAGTCTCCCGCACTTTTGATGAGGATGTGTGTTGACGGATCGACGCGGTTCTTTTTCTCGGTAAAGACCTCCTCCCACAGCAGTGTAGCTAGGACAGTGACCTTTGTGTTATCTCTGTCTCGGATTATATGGAGATGAGATCTGGTGTGAAGGCTTGGAGGAGAGAGGAATTTTGGAAGTGTGGCCAAAGAAGTAGGTCAAGCTCTAGATGCCCAGAAAGAATGAAAATTCTTCAGTGGAATGTCGGAAGATGAACTTTTGCAAGTTACTGTAGAACCTGGAATAGAAGGGCGGCCGTTGTAGCCTACGATTAGGTTTTTGGGTACGCCCAGGAGTTAGGAAGTATCTTAGCACTTCCATGATCAGGATGACTTGACTGGGATGAAAGGTCCGAATCACAGGATCCTTATTTCTGATCGCAGGAAGAATCCACTGAGTGTCTAGGTGCGTAAGAATCACAAGTTCGGAGGTTTCTGAAATGTTCTTGAAGCTTCATAGATCCTCACGAGATCAACCGACTGATCTTATTTGAGATCCAATGCGTTTCTGAGGCCATTTGTCTATTCTAAGAATGCTGAGGTTTTCAACCATAACTGCACGGATCTGAAATTGTCAAGAAAGTCGAAAGTTATCTGAATGACTTCTGGTCATCCGGATGACTTGACTGGAAAGACAAGATGCGTGTGATCTTTTCGAATCTTAAGATCCTAGAAAGTTTGAAAGGTACGAGTTCCGATGAGCTCTGTCATAGAGGGCAGATTCTTGTTGAAGTCGAGAAGATTCGGAAGCTCTTGGAAGTTTTCATCCGAATCTGTTTTTTTTTTCTCTCCTCCTCCCCCTCCAATTGAAGCGCTGAATGATTCAGAAGCGTGAGAACTACACCAATTTCTCTTTCTCTTTCTGTTTCCTTTTTCTTCCTTCCTCCTTCTTCCCGCAATCTACTCGCCCATTCATCTCTGATAATCACGTATTCACGTGAGAAAATGAAAAAATGTGTGTGAAGTGGGGGAGTTTCCTTTTTTCTGTCCTCGCGCACACAAATCCGTGTAATCCGCCAACTGATAGTCTTTTTGGACTCGCCGGATTTTCGTTGGGAAATAGTGAAATTTCGGAGTTTTTCGGCCATTTTTCCGGAAAACAAGCGCATTTTTTAGCTATTCTGTCCGTCGCTTTTCTCTTCTTTTTCTTCCAGTAAAGAAAAAATCATTAAAAATGTAACACACTCGGCCCATTTTTCACTTTGTTTTCCTGTTTCCTCTCCGTTTTTTTCTTCCCCCAACATTTCTTTTCTTTTTTTGGTTCTTCTTCGTGCCTGTAGAATGATGAAAGTGCCGGTGATTTCGCTCGACGTCACCGACGACGACGACGACAGCGTTGCTCATCTGAATTCATCAGCGACGACGTCGAACACCGAATCGTTTCGACGAAACGGATCGATTCGAAAAGTGCGCGAAATTCGAATCGACGTGCCGATCGGCGATGTTTCGGGCTCGCCGAGCACACTGGACACCGTAATCTCGCGCTTCGGGCGATCCCAATCGTTGCGCCGCTCGACACCGAAAGAGACGGGCGGCGCGGAGCCGAAGAGCCCGGGTGGCTCGGAGCGAGCCGCCTCGCCGACCCCATCGTTCATTGACATCTCGCCGATGATTCGGACCGCCTCGCTTCGTGTCAAAAATCAGTTGGCGAGTCGGCTCAGTGAGCCGCTGAAGAAAGCGGAGACGCGAATATCGCGACTGCTCACCACGGAGCCCGACGAGCACGATGAGCAATTTCAGCACTATAGTCTTGTGCACGGGCTGCAGCTGAAAGGAGGGTGTAATAATAACAATCAGGGAGAAGGTAATCATTGAAAAAGTATATTGAGCTGAAGAAGGAAAACCCCGCAATAACTAAAATCAGGTAAAGGGTACCGTAACCCTGGATAACCTCCTTAAGGGGGAGGAGAACTTTGAGCCGGAATATCTTGGAAACTAGAAGAGTTATGAAAAAGTTGCCAACTACAAACTTGATCAGCGTAGAATTTCCCACGTTTTTGTAGTTGGCAACTTTTTTCCAACTATTCTAGTTTTCAAGATAGACCCTGGCAAAGTCTGTTGAAACGCCCATTTTTCGGTTTCGAGCGGAAAAGACGATGTCACGTGACGTGACGTAAAATTGCGCGTCCCTTCAAACAATCCTAAGAAATCTTCAGGAAGACCAGGAAAAGTTTTAGAAAACGATGTGAATAAAGCTGAAAATCATTGACCAAAATAAGAGAAAAATCAGTGAAAATTTTCAAAAAATTCTGAGCTTTTCAACTGAAAATCACCCATTTCTCATATTTTTTCCATTCTCTCTGATCATCATTTTTTTGTTTCCTTTCAGCCGAAGACGCCGGATCGAGCAGCGACGAGGACGATCCGGAGTATTTGGAGCTGATGGAACGCGACTCGATCATCAATCGATACGAGAAGGGGCCCGACGCGGCGGACGTCGACGCGTGGGAGAATCCGAACTTTGAGCTCTACACGAATCTCGATCGATTCGGATTTGTGCAGTGAGTTTTTTTTTTGTTTCGGTTTCGACAAGAGTTGTACGGACGGACGGCCTGAAAACCGGAGCTGTTGGATCTATCATGATGGTGCAGTTACAAAAGTATTAAACATTTCAAGACCTTTCTAATGGCGAAGAGAAAATTTGAAAATCTTGATTTTGAAGAAAGTTATGCAGGTTTTAGCTCCCTCTTTCTTTGAACCTCGCGTAACTTTCTTCAAAATCAAGATTTTCAGACACTCTTCGCGCCATTCGAAAGGTCTTGAAATGTTTTATATTTACTGTAACTGCGCTGCAGAGTTTCACGGAAAAGGAATTTTCATTTTAGGGTTTCGGAAAACGGGTAACGGAACCCTTTTTATTTTTTAGGGTTTCGGAAAAAGGGTAATGGAAATTTCAAAACTTTTTCGGGTAACGGAAAAAGGGTAATGGAAATTCTGAATTTTTTCGGGTAATGGAAAACGGGTAACGGAACGCCAAAAAACGCGGAAAAAGGGTATTGGAAAAAGGGTAATGGAAACATATTTTCAAGAAGTTTTAAAAAAAAGTTGCTCGTGTCGATTTACGGGCTAAACCGTGCGCATGCGCTATGCTGGAGAATCGTAGTGTTTAACTTTTTTCACTTTTTACTATTTCTTCTTGGAAATAATTGTGCTTTTTTCCGTGGAAATGAACCTTTTTTTTAGGGTTTCGGAAATCGGGTAATGGAATTTTTTCTAAGTTTTCGGGTAACGGAAAACGGGTAATGGAAATTCTGAAAATTTTCGGGTAACGGAAAACGGGTAATGGAACGCCAAAAAACGCGGAAAAAGGGTAGTGGAAAAAGGGTAATGGAATTCCGTGAAACTCTGCTGCGCTGTTTTGATAGGCCCGAGCTTGAAAAAGTTGGGGCGAGTTTCCAATGAGGCCCGATTTCGAGCCCGTGCAACTCTGATTCCATGATCGCGGCGGTCGTTTTGCAGCAAAAAAGGCGACAAGACGGACGAGCCGACGGATCTCCAAAAGCGGCGGATACTGAAAGAGCTCGGACGCGAGAAGAAGTGGCTGAAAATGATTGAGGTGTGGAAGTCGGGTGGGCCGTCGAAAAAGATGGAGGATCGCATCTGGAAGGGGATTCCCGAAAAGTTGCGCATCGTCGTCTGGCCACGCCTACTCGGCGCCGAACGGATGAAGCACGAGAAGAGGGACGTCTACTCGGAGCTCCTTCTCAGAGCACGTCTCGTCTCGAAGGACATCAAACAGATCGATCTCGACATCAATCGCACCTATCGCGATCATTTGGCGTTTCGAAAAAGATATGATGTGAAGTGAGTACGGTGGAATAACCAGCCCGCAAAGGGGATCTCCCCGGGTTACTGTACATGATCACTATCCATTGCGTTCTGTTTGCAGACAAAAGTCGCTGCTCAACGTGCTCGCCGCGTACTCGATGTACAACACGGAAGTCGGCTACTGTCAGGGAATGTCGCAAATCGCCGCGCTCTTCCTCATGTATCTGGACGAGGAGGACGCGTTCTGGAGTCTCCACCAGTTGATGGTCTCGCCGAAGCACACGATGCACGGCTTCTTCGTGCCCGGCTTCCCGAAACTGCAACGATTCGAGGAGCACTTTAAGCGAATCCTCAAAAAGTACAAGCCGCGCATCTACAAGTATCTCGAGAAGCAGGACATTCCCTACATCTACCTGACGAAATGGTGGTTCGGCTGCTTTCTGGATCGTGTGCCGTTCTCGTTGGCGCTCCGACTGTGGGACGCGTTTCTCGTGGAAGGCGATCCGATTCTCATCGCGATGGCGTTCAACATTATGAAAATGCACGAGAGTCAGTCAAAAATGCTCTTTTCTGTTTATCGTGTGACTTATTTGCAGAAAGCATTCGGAAACACACGATGGAATCGTTCATGGAGTTCATCCAAAACGATATCGCACTCGATTTCGGTTACTCGGACGACGAGGTGATGCATTCGTTGCGCGAGACGCTCACCAAACTGAAGGTACTGGGGGTTCTTTCGGGCTAGGTGTAGAAGGAAACGTATTTACGGGCGCTGTCGTTTAATAACACGTTTCACACGTCTCTTCCATGCGAGACCCGCCCAACGGAGCATTGTTTTGAAGAGGATCCGCCCTAGAAGACCCCCTCTCGATTCAGAGTTCATTTCCCATCTCTTCCACCTTTCAGAGCGATCGTCAACACGTGCCGCCGCCACCCCGGCCCGAAGACCTATCGGAAGTGCCGACGAAGGCGCTCGGACCGATCCTTCACAAGCCGATGGCGTCGATTCGCGAGGAGATTCACGAGATACAGTCGCGACGCTCGCGCGCCAACTGTGAGTCGTTTTTTGATCGAGACGAGTACGAGCGAAAGTACGCGCACTATCTCGACCACTTTCAACGACAACTCGGCGTTGATTCTTCGTCCGCTTCTGAAGAGGACGACGATGATGACGATGTTGATGTTGATGATGATTCTGATGGAGAATAGAAGAGCTAGGAAGAGAATTGAACTCTGCACTGCATGTTTTCTTTGTGTCTTTCCGTGTTTCTGTTTGTGATAAACCTTCCTCACCTTTCTCTCTCTCACTCTCTTTCTTCTGTCCCCCCACACCTAACCCCCTGTCTTTTCGTCGCTTTCCAAACTGTGTGTTCCAGCCAGATGTTCACACTCTCTTTTTTCCCCTCTTTCCAGCCACCGGACGGTCTCCGCATCCGAAACGAAAAGAATCGGCGCGCGGCGCGTCGAAAGGACCGCCGCCGGTGCAGCACAAGTGGAACGGAAACGCGTCGCAGGACTCGATTATCGCCAACGGACGGGAGGTGCCTTTTGAGGTGGGCGAGTTGGGAGAAAACTGGCGCATTTCGCTGAGTAGCGGCGATACGGAGTGTCGAAAGAACGAGAGCTGTCGTTCTCTGCAGTTTTGCGTCATGGTGTGCATACAAATGTGTTTTTGTCACGCCCCCTCATCTCGGGTCTCGAACGGAAAGAAAAAATGGAATGTTCCAAAAGGTGGCGCCAGTAATAACATCGACGCTCGTCTCCTTTCCGTTCGAGACCCAAACTGGGCGTGGCTAAATGCTGCGCCAGTTCCAATACATAACTCGGTTTCAGATTCCGACGCGTCGAATCACGGGCTCACCGTCGTCATCGGCGACCGTCGCCGCCACCGCCGAATACGGCTCGCACGCGATGACGAACAACGGTCAATCGTCGCACCTGCCGCCGTCCTCCTCCTCCTCTTCGAGTAAGCCACGTGACTTCAACACGTCCGCGAACACTCCCACCGCCGCCTCCCGGTATGTCTTGTCTCACCGTCGTTCTCTTCATCCTTTTTGCCATCCTTCGGCGCTTTCCCTGTGGTCCTTGTCACTCTTGTGCGTGTTTGTGTGCTCCTAACGGTTCTCCACTGGACTAACGTCGAAGACCGACTCGCTATACCGTTTGAATAACGACGCGTTCTCTAATAGTCCAACAGAGCGCGTTTCCTCGCGTAACACACAGCCATCGCACGCGACGCAACCGCAACGCGCCACCATTTCCAGCCACCACCACCACCATCCGAGTCAGACTCGTGCGGCCGCCGGCTCAGTGACGCCGTCGACGCAACGCCTTCGCGACGAGCGCAACGGACAAATGGTGTTGTTGAGTCGAGCCAGCGATTCGGAGGGCGACGTGTGCTCGCCGAGCACCAACACAAGAGGTAACGAGAGTGTTCGAGCAGCTCTCGACGATGCTCGAAACGTTGCAGACAGCGATTGGAGTCACTCGCATCAAATCTCGACGGCTTCATCGAAAATCACGCATTCCGGCAACAACATCACTCGAATCGAGCTGGACGGCGACGTCTCCGTCATCTGACGTCTTCTGAAGAATCCACCTGGTTTTGTAAATTGTCTACGAGTATCGCCACGCCCACGTTTTCCCTCTCTTCTTTTTCCGCATAATTCACCACTTTGTTTGTGATATTTTCCTTTCTTTTTTCTTTTCGTCCGCCCGCGCTCGCATCTTATTGCCTCCCGTTTTGTGCTATTTTTCCATTGATTTTTAATTTATTTCATTCATTTTTTTTTCTCTCTGTCTTTTCTAGGAATTCACTTCTTCTTTCTTTCTTTTCCTTTCTTGCGTATTGTATTCGATTGATGTCATATTATTTATGTATGGTGTGAATATATAAATTAAATTTGAAAACTGGCGTTTTTTTCATGAAAAGAAGAAAAATTATTGAGCTTGTGGAATCGAACCATCAAGCATCAGAGATAAACACAGAGCCGATGCCGGAATTTCGGAGTGTCGTACCAAACAATTTTCATGAATGCCTTCAATGGCCGCGGACTAGTTTCCCGTGGCCGCGGACTAGTCTTCCGTTATCCTCATAAAGATTACGATTTGTTGTTTCTCTTATTTTTTCCTCGTTTTTTCCAAATTTCCATTGTTTCTTCAAAGTTTCCGGAATGAGCAAGCGGAAAGCCAGCAAATACGATGCCTTTCTCAAGTCTAACGCGGAAGAATATTTCGCCCAATGTACAATGTAAAACCGATAAATGTTCATCGAAAGTGGTCTGGTGCTCGAAATCTGGAACGAACTCGTCGAGAAGATAAAGAATTCTCAAAAATGACTGTATTCGACCGATTTTTAAACAGTAGGAAAGAAGCGACGCCTCCACCAGTGGACTCGGAAAATTATCCCGTCCGAAAGGTTTGTCGCGGCACTTCCTTGCAGAAGCGCCGGCCAAACACCTCTTTTTAGCCGGAGTGCGCTAAGAAGAATGACTTCTACGAGATTCAGGTGTCTTTTTATTATACTGAGACGGTACGAAAGTTCAAATTACAAGAGATAAAGGAATTCAATGCAAACTAACGCACCAGAAAGACATCAAAAAGAATTTAGCTTGAACACAAAATTAGTAAAACTCAACAAACAGAAAAAGGTAAGTGAAAGAAAGCTAGTTAAAAACACTTGTCAAAAACAGGTCAAGAAAAAACGTCCCAAACTGCCGCGCGCGCCCTTGATCCTCGTTTTCGCGCCCTTGCCTCCTTGAACGCGCCAACAATGTGCTTGCGCGTTTCTCGATCTCTTGTTTTTGATCTCTGCAAGAATGATTTGTGCGGTGCCCTCTCGTCTAAGAGCCCTCGTTTCAGCCTGCCTTCCTCCGTCAATGCCTCTCTCTGGCCTCATTCTTCACCCTCTATGCCTCTTTTTCCGCGCACCTCTCTTTCGCGGTCTTTCTCCGCGACACAGGTTTTTCTGAGCTCTTGGATGTTTCAAAGTCACGAAATTACAGGAGATCGATTCTTACTTTTCTGAGAAACCGGAACTATTCAACGATCCGTTTCTTTTCTGGAACAACCAAAGTGAATTCCCACTATTGAAGAAGATGACCCTCAAATATCTCTCTTTTCCATCTTCCTCAGCGGAATCTGAACGAACTTTTTCGTTCACAGAAGAAATTTGCATCCAAAATAGAAATCGGATAAAAGGCGAGAACCCGGAGATGCTTGCGTTTTGTGGCATCAATTTGAAGCTGTTTGGTTGAAATGATTCGAAATGTTTTTTTTTCAAATTTTGTTATTTCCATACCGCCTTCCGTGTCCCGGCACTTCCTTGCAGAAGCGCCGGCCAAACACCTCCTTTTAGCCGGAGTGCGCTAAGAAATATATAACTTTTACGAGATTGAGGTGTCTTTTTATTCTACTGATACTATAAGACAAGTTAAATTACAAGGGAGAAAGACATCCTACAAAATTAACGCGCCAGAAAGATATCGAAAAGAGCCTAGTTGGAACAAAACATTAGTAAAACTCAACAAAAACAAACAGGATAAGAAAGACGTAAAAAACTATTTAGTTAGAAAAACACTCCTCCTGCACACATCAAAAAACCGCTGCAGAAAAACGTGCCAAACTCCCGCGCGCGCCCTCGATCCTCTTTTTCGCGCCTTTTGACTCCTTGAACGCGTCAGCAATGTGCTTGCGCTTTTCTCGATCTCGTTTTTTGATCTCTGCAAGACTGATTTGTGCAATGTCTCGTCCTGGAGCCCTCTTTTCAGCCTGCCTTTCTCAACGCCTCTCTTCTCTGGCCTTCAATGCCTCTCTTTTTCCGCGCACCTCTCTTTCGCGGTCCTTCGCCGCGACATTCCGGATTCCGAAATTTTTCGTTCCGTGCAACACTGATCGGACTGTTCAAGAGGTCGGAACGTTCCGACTCCGATAAAAACTTTCGGAAAATTGCGAGCGCATTCCGACCAGCCCTGCTTTTGAATGAAACTGTTTGAATCGAACTCTCACCTTGCTCTGCTTGGCTACCATCTCTACATCCGGATCAGCCTTGCTCGGCAGTGTTGCCTCCGGTTCGCGCATCGGTAGAATCGCAAATCAGAGGTTTCCCGATCGAAACAGTAAATAAAACTGTCAAAAAGGATCTTCTGTGCGTTCATGTTGGCGCTGCAATAATCTCGGTTATCAGGCTGACACGAAGAAAGTTCTCAGCACTTATTTGTGAACAGAGTTGCCCGGATCAGACACTTTCTTTCCAGAGAATGGGATCAATCAAAAAATGTCTCGCGGACTTCTAAACATGGAACTCAAAGACGAGAATCGCCATTAAAAGAATACATAGTTTTTTTTTTTGAAATTGAAGATTGACTTATTGAAGACTCACCTATCTCTGTTCCGATGCTACCATCTACACATCCGGATCGGTGTCCGCAGCTTTCTTTTGTGTCAGAAGCGACCGTCGGTGACTGCAAAGAAGAGACTTTCGAATAGAACCGTTCGAATCGAATTCTCACTTCGCTCTTCTCGGTTGGCGACGCGAGCACGGCGTCGTTCAGAACTCGCTGAAGACGGCGTTCTGCGCTAGCCTTCTGCCAGATCCTTCTCAGCACCGCGTCCACCTTCTTGTGGATGACGTGAACCACAGTGCGCGGAAGATCTTCGGCGTCAAGCCCGGCCCATACCAGCTCGGCCGATGACGGCCCGGTGCACGTGTGGGAGCGTGACCGTTCTCTCGACCGGACCGTCAGACGGCGATCCGTTTGCGGCCGAGCGCGGCAGTGCTGCCTCCGGTTCGCGCATCGGTAGAATCGCGTTCCTTTTCCTCCCCGACTCCACGGTCGACGGCATCGTCACCAGCATACCGAGTTGTTTTCGCGGTCCGAACTCTTTTTGCAGCTGCCTTCCGAAGTAATCGAACACTTTCGAGGTCGTCGTCGAACTCTGCTCTGTGCTGCTGAGGAGCCATCATCCGTTGCTCCATGACTTGAGTCGTCCAGTTGATGACTTTGAGCTGTCCGAGGGGCCCAGCTTCTTCCTGGAAGCGAGACGGCATTCCTTCGCGTTCTTGACCATCTCGCCTTGCCTCTTTTCCTCCCCGACTCCTCTTCCAGTCGCTTTCCATCTCATTTCGAAATCACTCCGTCGCTCGGCTTCGCTTTCTTTTCTCGTTCGAGATTTGTCTGAAAATGAATCAGATCGGCCAGCTAGAACTGTCGTTTGAAACATGTTTGAATGGAAAAAAACTGAAAACTCACCAAGAACCGAAGCGATTGATTTTAAAATAGAAAAAAAACACCGGTAAAATTGTGGAATATGTGGGAAATTATGATGTTCACGCAGCATTAATTTATTTCCGTGAATTTAATGAGCGTTTTTCGAAGTGATAAACACACGCGTAGGCGATTTCTTTTCAAGTAAAAAGAAACGTTCGCACGCGTCGCTGGCCGCGCCGCCGCCTGCGTCTCTCACTTTCGCACGCTCTCTCGCCTGAAAGAGTCGGCGGGAGTTCGAAATGCGCGCGAAACGCCGTTTCTGGCCACTAAACACAACCCATTTCGGAGTGGAAATGAGCTTCCCAGCTTCCCAAAACATACATAACATTCTTTCGTGTGCAATTTCCTACTGCACGTATGAGACCGTGATTTTAATTTTATCAATTTTATCCGAGTTTCGCAATTCAAAGGCATCCGGGTGGCCGAAAATTATTGATTTTTAACGCTGTAATAGTCGCCCTGTCGGCGATTGGTTTTTCTTTACGCCTTTGCAAGGAGTGTTCGGGATACTAGCTTATAGGTTTATTGGATGAGAATATATAAGAGATAGGGTGTAGATGGTGAAGGGAGAGTGAGTGACATGCCTTGGCTGGATGTTATAGCCATGTCACCCGGTCGGCGTGGTTGTAGCCCGACTGACTCGTCCTCTCTCTAAATTGGAGGCTCCGCCCCCTGCTTGTGCAGGTGTCAGAGTCTCCGTCTCTCGGTCTCGTGGCCAGAGAGAGGGGAAAAGAGATATAAACGCAACAGTGCTTTGAGGAGCATCTGGCGCGTTCACAAAGGTTCAATTATTGCTTATTTTCGCTTCTTTTTACCGCAAACACAACTCGTTTTTTTGAAAGTGAAAAGTACGATGTAATACAAATATTTGCGGTAAAAAGAAACGAAAATGAGCAATAATTGAACCTTAAAATTTTAATTATCATCGCCAAGAGTACGGTAAGCAGCGGCGCGCGGTGTGTGCAGACTTCTCTACGTACGCGTTCGCGGTTCGCTGTCAACCGTAGGATTTCCCAATGCAGACGGCGAACCGATAACACTTGCACTTATTCTTACAAGGGAGGTCATTTAACCCCCCCCCCCCCCCCCCCCCGTTAAAGCGTTTTCGCTCTTTGTGCACTGCATTTCCCACCCCTCTAGTTTATTTTTAAGAAAACTTATTTCAACTTGGCACTTCCTCCTTTCTATCCTTCGAATCTGAAAGAGTCGTCTTTAAAACTATAAAAAACTGAATTTTTCTCACAAATTTCAGCGAGAAAATGCCGAAGAAATAACATAAAAATGAAAAAAGTATACAGTAACATGAGTTCTCTCAACTGCCGAAATCTCGTTTGAAATTAAATTCCAGTTTCACTAAGCCCACAAAACGGTCTGCTTTCGTGTGCAATTTCGTTTTGCACGTATGAGACCGTGATTTTAATTCTTTCAATTTTATCCGAGTTTCGCACTTTCGAAGAAGTCCGGGTGCCCGAAAATTATTGATTTTTAACGGATTTTTGTCGAAGAAGTCTCATTTTCAATTTCTAAATTTATTTTTTTTCTTTCTGAAAACTGCAGATACTGATACGTTTTTATTGACAGAAATTAGCCGAAAATCCCGCGGTATTATCTGTTTTTTTTTTTGAAGTGATCCCGGTACGAGACTCCGAAATAACGGCATAGTTGTTTAGCGAAATGCTGAGCGCGAGATTCAAAACGAATAAAAATTTTCAATATCTTTTTCCGCTTTTTTAAAAAAATTCTCCGCTGTGTTTTCTTGAATAATTACTTTTAAAACATACATCAATCTCAATTTTGAAGTTTATTATTTTCTTTTTTTCGAGTTTTCATCTAAAATTATCGATTTTCCGGCGAAAAACCTGAGAAAAAAATATTTTTTTTTTTGAATTGAAAACTATGTTTTGAAAGTAAATCATTCTAAAAAACAGCGGAAAATTAAAAATATTGCGGAAAAGAGATTGAAAAATATTGTTCATTTCAAATTTCGCGCGCCGAATATTTCGCTAAACAACGCGTGGCGTGGCGAGACCCGTTATTTCGGAGTGTCGTACCGGGGGGATCACTACAAAAAAAACAGATTTTTAATATAAATTTTTCACTTCTCAAAATTTTCACTGTTTCATGAAATTTTGATAAATTTTTTTCAAATCAAATTTTGTCCGTTTACCATCTATATATCCGGATCTATGTGCACAATATTATTGCACCGAAAGTGCAGTTTTCTGAAGGTATTTTTTTTCAAAAATAAAATATATTTTTGGAAATATTCTAAAAAATAATTATTTTTTAATGTGAAATTCTAGCAAATAGCAAGTTCGGAACGTCGTTTTCAAGTGCGCAACGTCATTTTTTTCAAAAATAAATAAAAAATTTGAAACCGGAAAAAAAAGTTTTTTGCGGTGTCGATTTACGGCGATTCAACAGTTTTATTGTGTTCCACACATTAGTCATTTACTCTTCCTTTTTCAACTCGGCGATTCTCTTCGTGACGGCCGCGTGACGCGTCACGCTCTCCTCGTTGCGCTTCTTCATTCTCTTGTAGAGCAGCTCTTGCTCCTCTTTTTCCAGTCGAACACACTCCGCTTCTCGCTTCAGACAGCTCTTTTCGAGCTCCGCGAACGCTGAAAATAACTATTGTTTCACAAACGCGCTCTATTGCACACTTGGCACAGAGCCAAGAAACGTACGCAATGCCAAAGTGCTTTTTTCGTCGTTTTTAAATTTCGCGCCAAGTTCAATAGAGCGAAGTTTAGCACATCCCTCGAAAACATTCAAAAAGGAAGACTCACACGGCGTGACCAGCGGGACGAGTGACATTGATTTCGAATCGATCGGAGCGACGACGGGCTGCGGAGCTGACGGACGAACCGGTCTGACCGGATGTGAACACGGTCCAGAGGCAACTGGGAACGGCTGAAGGGACGAGTTAACGGCTCGTGTGGCCTGTTGTTGAAGGAGAAGACGAGATGTGTAGGCGAGCAGAGCTTCGTAGACAATCGGAGCCATCGGAGCCATCGGAGCCATCGGAGGATGCGGTGGAGCGACAGCAATTTGAGGCTGTCCTACGATCAGACCTGGAGCCCGTTGAGCCGGAGCCCAAGGTTGTCCCAGAGCCAGATAGTGTCCTGGAGCCGGAGCAATCGGAGCACTCTGCGTCGGTGGAGCCGGAGCATCGTTGGGAGCCGGAGCACTCATCGCTGCTCTCTTCGAACTATCGAAATTCGACTGACTGACGGTTCCGGTTCTCGCCTTTTCTACCCCTTCTGATAAACGAATTACGGCGGGAAAACGGGAGAGCGGCGCACATTTTCCCGTTCCCAGCACGAAAAAAGAAACAGATCGTGTTTCACAATTTCAGACTCTAGAAAACAATTCTGCCACGTGGTGCACGGGCGAAAACACAGGAATAGCGGCGGTAGGCAATTGCATACCGTAATCCGAGATGTTTCGTTGCGAGACCTGTCAGCCGCTTTTGTCTGCGAACTGACACGTGGAAAATGCGTTTCCCGAATTTTGAAAAAAAAGAAACTTTTGTCTGCATTCGGTTCAGCAATCAAAGGATTGAAAGCGAAACGGGCTCCGGGACGTTTCGAAACTGGACATTTCGAAACCGAAAAACAAACTGAAACCAAGCATTTTCGACCCATTTCTCATCGGTTTCGAAATGTCCCACAAACTTGCAAAATTTTTTTCCGGTTTCAAATTTTTATTTAAGACGTGAGAAAAACGAAAAAATCCCAATTGAACTACAATACGCGTAAGCTTGTCAACGTCCATTTTTATGAAAATTCTTGTTGAAATATTTAATAAAAATAATTTTCAAAATTGTTTCTATGAAATATAATTTTTTAAATTAATTTTTTGAAAATTGTATCAATAATTTTCGGCCACGCGGATAAAATTGGAAATGAAGGACGTTTTTTTTTTTGAAAGAAGTTTATAGTGATTGTGAAACTGGAATTTAAATTCAAACGAGATTTCGGCAGTTGACAGAACTCATGTTAAATACTGTATACAGTATACTTTCTTCATTTCCATGTGAGCACATCCCCCTTTTCAGTTTTGAAAACTTGAAATAAGTTTGCTTTAATGCAAACTAGAGGGGTGGGAAAACCTCGAGTACTTTTAATTATCGATCGATTTTAGGCCAAAATTACAATTTTCTCGGTGGCCGTGGCCTAGAAACCCTTTTTTTATGTTCTTTCAAAAATTCGTATACACAAAAAAAATTTATTTTCTCTGATAAGAAACTCAAAAAGTCGTTGAAATGGTTTGAAGTTCTGAAAATATTATGAGAAAAATGAGAAGAAATGTTAGAGAAACGGAAAAAACTGGAGAATGGTCCCGCCACGAAAAACAAAATGATTGCAGATTTCAAATTGTGTTATTTTCCTCTTATCGACACTCCGAAATGGGTTGTGTTTAGTGGCCAGAAACGGCGTTTCGCGCGCATTTCGAACTCCCGCCGACTCTTTCAGGCGAGAGAGCGTGCGAAAGTGAGAGACGCAGGCGGCAGCGCGGCTCGCGACGCGTGTGAACGTTTTTTTATTTGAAAAGAAATCGCCAACACGCGTGTGTTTATCACTTTGAAAAACGCTCATTAAATTCACGGGAATAAATTAATGCTGCGTGAACATCAGAATTTCCCACATATTCCACAACTTTTCCGGTGTTTTTTTTTCTATTTTGAAATCAATCGCTTCGGTTTTTGGTGAGTTTTCAGTTTTCTTCCATTCAAACATGTTTCAAACGACAGTTCTAGCTGGCCGATCTGATTCATTTTCAGACAAATCTCAAACGAGAAAAGAAAGAGAAGCCGAGCGACGGAGTGATTTCGAAATGAGATGGAAAGCGACTGGAAGAGGAGTCGGGGAGGAGAAGAGGCAAGGCGAGATGGTCAAGAACGCGAAGTAATGCCGTCTCGCTTCCAGGAAGAAGCTGGGCCCCTCGGACAGCTCAAAGTCATCAACTGGACGACTCAAGTCATGGAGCAACGGATGATGGCTCCTCAGCAGCACAGAGCAGAGTTCGACGACGACCTCGAAAGTGTTCGATTACTTCGGAAGGCAGCTGCAAAAAGAGTTCGGACCGCGAAAACAACTCGGTATGCTGGTGACGATGCCGTCGACCGTGGAGTCGGGGAGGAAAAGGAACGCGATTCTACCGATGCGCGAACCGGAGGCAGCATTGCCGCGCTCGGCTGCAAACGGATCGCCGTCTGACGGTCCGGTCGGGAGAACGGTCACGCTCCCACACGTGCACCGGGCCGTCATCGGCCGAGCTGGTATGGGCCGGGCTTGACGCCGAAGATCTTCCGCGCACTGTGGTTCACGTCATCCACAAGAAGGTGGACGCGGTGCTGAGAAGGATCTGGCAGAAGGCTAGCGCAGAACGCCGTCTTCAGCGAGTTCTGAACGACGCCGTGCTCGCGTCGCCAACCAAGAAGAGCGAGGTGAGAATTCGATTCGAACGGTTCCATTCGAAAGTCTCTTCTTTGCAGTCACCGACGGTCGCTTCTGACACAAAAGAAAGCTGCGGACACCGATCCGGATGTGTAGATGGTAGCATCGGAACAGAGATAGGTGAGTCTTCAATAAGTCAATCTTCAATTTCAAAAAAAAACTATGTATTCTTTTCATGGCGATTCTCGTCTTTGAGTTCCATGTTTAGAAGTCCGCGAGACATTTTTTGATTGATCCCATTCTCTGGAAAGAAAGTGTCTGATCCGGGCAACTCTGTTCACAAACGAGTGCTGAGAACTTTCTTCGTGTCAGCATGATAACCGAGATCATTCCAGCGCCAACATGAACGCACAGAGGATCCTTTTCGACAGTTTTATTTACTGTTTCGATCGGGAAACCTCTGATTTGCGATTCTACCGATGCGCGAACCGAAGGCAACACTGCCGAGCAAGGCTGATCCGGATGTAGAGATTGTAGCCAAGCTGAGCAAGGTGAGAGTTCGATTCAAACAGTTTCATTCAAAAGCAGGGCTGGACGGAATGCGCTCGCAATGTTCCCGAAAAATTCCGATATTCATCGTGATTCCGAAATTCCGAATTTTTGTTGCGAATTTCAAAACAGAATGCCGTACAGTACTCTGATAATTAATCGTTGCGAGACCCACGCCATGTTTTGAGCCTATTAGGAAATACCGACATCTCGCAAAATCTGTTGAATTTCAGCGTCGGACACCGATACGGGTATGAAGATGGTAGCATCGGAACAGAAAAAAGTGCGGTCAAGTCAACGCCACGGCCTAGAAATTAGAAAAACTACTGAACTAACTTGTAAATTGTATACTAAATATGAAACACTTGAAAAATTAATTTTTTCCGTGTCAACTTCAAATTTCTCTTCCAAGTTCTGTCGGTTGTTCAGACTCCAAACATTGAGTGACAATCACATCGAAAGACTAGCTAAAGGACTAATCGCCACGGATCTCTCTTTCTTTTTCGTCAACCGAAAGTCCCGTTCTTGTCTCTCTCTTAATCAACTTTTTACTCACCCCTCCACCTTTGTTTCTGTTGTTTTAAAATTATAATGAAATTCTGGTTTGAGAAAAGTCAAAAAAAAATACCGGGAGAAATCCTGAGAAGAGTTGACACCACAATCTGTAATCCTGTGATCCAACTGTAGTCCCCGTCGATATTGAGTCCATACTGAAAGAATCCAATTCATTTTGAGAAGGAATTTGGATGAGGTATACATAAATACCATTGCAAGATGCATTGGGCCATTGGTCAAAGAATCTGAAGGAGGTGTACGTAGATTAAGGAGGAAAACCTTCACCACTGGCATGTTCCCGAAGAACTGGTGAAGGTGGAAGAGAGTGGAGAGGAGAGAGACATGAATGAATGAATGAGCATGGAGGTTGTCCATATATACACACTGGGTCAGATAACGAGGTGCAGAAAGGCCTCTCCTCTCCGCGCGCGCGTGCGGAGATCAACGCGGTGGTGCAGTGTGCCGTGGAGCGCGATTGCATTCGATTTATCTGTGTCCGTTGTTATGAGCGCGCGCGGGGCAAACATGTTGTCCGCAGCCACGCCCCTTTTCAGGAGTTCGTTTTTTATGTTTTCACAATCAAGAGTGCCACCGACGAAGCGCGGTGAAAACTTTGTGTAAATACTGTCATAGGTGAGAAGTGCGGATCGATGGTGACGGTGTCGCAAAAACCGCGAGAAGGAGCAGCCCGAAAAGGGTGGAAATACTCGGGACGCCCGTCGATTCGAATCAGTAGCCGTCGTTCGGCGACACTTTCAGCTCGACCGAAACTGGCGAGTGGGTGGTTGCTCACTGGTTGAGCCGTCTTATTTAGCAGCAGACTCCAAAAATTAAAAAGTTTGAAAGTCGGCGGAACCTCGAGATTCGCCCTAAATCCGACATTTCTCATCGTTTTTCCCGTCGATTCTCACATTTCCTCTTCACTTATCCCAAATGTTTGTCATAATTTATTCTCGAAAAATTCAATTCAATAATATGAAACAGAAAAAAGTAGACTAGAAGAGTTTCGAATAAAACGTTCACTGTGCAAATTTTAAAAAGTCTCACAATCAATCTTTTTTGATGTGGCTCCATTTGTATTTCATTTCTCTGTCGGGCCCGTAGTATTGATCGTTTTCGCGCTCGTGTTGAGTCGCGTGCGCCGCTCTCACTTGAATCGTCCGGTGCGCATTCCGCGCGGTAATCCAAGGCGGAACACGCGGAAGGTTGCGGTCCGCGTCGGTTTCCGCGCGGACACGCGCCCAATAGTTTTGCCAGTTTTTGAAGATTTGCGGATCGGCGAGAGCCGGCACCTGACGCTTGGCCAACTCCAGTTTGCTCATGGGCGCGGAAGTGGACGCGGAAGGGCACGCGGAAGGCTTTCCGCTTCCGGATCCACTGCTAGTTGCTTCAGTTTTTCTGTTTTCCACTGGTTTTTGAGATGCGGAAAGGTACGCGGAAGGGTTTCCGCGTGGGATTCCGCTCGTTTCCGCTTCCCATCGAGAGCGGAGCATCACTTTTCCGCAACTTTGCGCGCGGAAAGGTCTTCCGCTTGACATTCCGCATCCAAGTCCAATCGGGGTTTCCGCGCGGTTTCCGTCCGGATTCTCGAAACGGCTGATTCTTGATCGAGCCAAATTTTCCGGATTTTCCGCGCGGATTCCGCATGGCACGGAACACATCTCGAATTCACCAAATGCTCGAGGCGGCGAGCGCGCGGCAGGAGTCTTGCTCCGGTAGCGGTATCCGGAAGACACACCGCGCGGTTCCTCGCTCGCGGAAGATGACGCGGAACGGCTTCCGCACTCGTTTCCGCGTGTCATTTGACTTTCCGGAAACTGTCCAAACTCGACGAATCCGTCGTCGCTGCCGCTTCCGCTTCCGCATCCGAGTCCCGCGCGCTCGTCGAACGTCTCCTCCTGGAATGAATTCTGGAAAGCGGTGAGAAGCGGAAGAAGGACGTCTTCAGCTAACAAAACACTTTTTATTGATGCTTTACAATGCGAACAGGATGGAACAAAGTGTGCGTGTGCGTGTATGTGTGTGTGTGTGCATGGGAATGGATAAAAACGAGAAGAGAACGGCGATTCGGGCAGGAAGTCGTCTCAGAAGCGACGTCTCACCTCGTTGCTGCTGCCCGACTTTCCCCAGCTGCATCTCACTTGGATGCCCTTGATCTCCTGATTGTTCATGTGCACAATCGCGCGCGCCGCCGACTCTTTCATCTCGAACTTGACGAACGCGTAGCCGGCCGCCTTGAACAGACGCACCTCGATGATGCGACCGTACTTGTCGAACGCGCCGCGGATGTCGTCGTCTGCAAAATTGGCATCAGCTACGAATCTCGCTTGTGAATGAATATCTTGTGGTGCAACTGATCTACGTCGTCAATAAACGCGCGGAGAATCTTCCATCAACTTTTCTGATGACTATTAAGGTTTCCCTTGACTTTCGCATAGTTTTCATGGTTTTCGAGTGCTTCCTGACGGTTTTCCGATCCTTTTCCCACTCACCATTGAGCACCGAGATGTTTCCGACGTAGACGCTGGTGTTATCGGGCGCCGACTGAGTCATCAGCTCCTCGAACTTCTGCTCCCAGATGCGCTCCTGTCGTTCCTGTCTCTCGCGATCGTGCTGACTGTCGCCGGGCTTTCGCGACGCCCAGTTCGTGCGGATCGTCCGTCGGCCGAGCCACTGTCCGTTCATCTGCTCGATGGCGCGCTCCGCGTCGTCGCGCTTCGGAAACGACACGAATCCGTAGCCCTTGGACTTGTTCGTCTGCGTGTCGCGAATCACTTTCGCCTCCGACACGTCGCCGAACGGCGCGAACGCCTCGCGCAGCTTCTGATTATCGATTTCTGTCGAGAGGTCGCCGACGAAGACGTGGAAGTGGCGCGAGTCTTGTTTTCGTTCGCCGCCGTGCTGCTGATCGGCGGCCCAGTTGATGCGCAGCTCCTTGCCCAAAAGTTCGCGCTTCTGCATCACCTTCATAGTTTTCACGGCGTCGTGATGGTCGCGGAACTCGATGAACGCGTACGGATCCGTGAACGTCTTCATCTGCAAACAATATCGATTTCCCAACCGACTACTCGAACTTTCTCACGTCGTAAATGATCTTGGTTTTGGTGACGACGCCGACATGGTTGAAGAGTGTCGACAGAAAGTCGTCTGTGATCGCTGGATCCAAGTTTCCGACGTAGCTGAACAGAAATATCGA
Source organism: Caenorhabditis sulstoni (assembly GCA_963966605.1). Lineage (NCBI taxonomy): Eukaryota > Metazoa > Nematoda > Chromadorea > Rhabditida > Rhabditidae > Caenorhabditis > Caenorhabditis sulstoni. The sequence continues at coordinate 8,589,227 of OZ016476.1, forward strand.
TAAAATCGGCGAAATTCGATCGGAAAACTTGACAAACTCACAGCGTTCGCGGCTCGTCCGACATGTTGCTCACGGCGAAACCCTCGCGATCGGCGACACGCGAGTGCAGACGCGGAACGAATCCGCCGTCGTGATGACGTTCGCGATGGAACATCTCTTTCTGCAACCCGAAAAACCTGTTTGTTTTTCGGAAAACTCGCGAAAAAACCGCGGAAAATGCGCGGAAAACGGCGAAAACTTCGTCAAAAACAACAAATTTCAAAAAATGTGCGGTGGAGCGCGTTTGCTGACCTCGTCAATAACATCGATTTCCTCACATTTTCGGTCTATTTTCACCGATTTTTCGATGATTTTCAGTGATTTTTCTACTTTTTTAACTTGAAAATTTTAAATAATCTTGTTTTTCACAATATTCTCTTGCATAGAGCGCAAAAAATCCAAAAAACCCAGAAAAAAAATGGTGTTTTACCGTGTGTTACGAAATTTGGCGATGAATCATCACTTTTTTCAGCGTACAGTCATGGATTTTCTGTTCGGACGCCGCAAAACGCCGGCAGAGATGCTCCGACAGAATCAGCGCGCTTTGAATAAGGTGATTCGGGCGGTTTTCGGTGAGAAAAATGGAGATTTTCAGGCGATTCGCGAGTTGGACCGCGAAAGAGCTCGTATGGAGGCTCAGGAGAAGAAACTGATTGCGGATATCAAGAATATGGCGAAAAAGAATCAAATGGTGGGTGGAAAGTCGATAGAATCGGGAAAGAACCACAAATTGCAGGATTCGGTGAAGGTGATGGCGAAGGATTTGGTGCGGACTCGTCGTTACGTGAAGAAGTTCATAATGATGAAAGCGAATATTCAGGTTTCGATCGGTTCCGATCTCGAAAATCGATAATCCGGCTCGTTCAGGCGGTGTCGCTGAAAGTGCAGACGCTGAAGTCGCAGGACGCGATGGCGTCGGCGATGAAGGGCGTGACGAAGGCGATGCAGTCGATGAATCGGCAGCTGAACCTGCCGCAGATTCAGAAGATTATGATGGAGTTCGAGAAGCAGAGCGAGATAATGGACATGAAGGAGGAGGTGATGGGCGACGCGATCGACGACGCACTCGGCGAGGCCGGCGACGACGAGGAGACCGACATGGTCGTCAATCAGGTCCGAAAACCCGCCGAAATCGCTGAAAGACTGAAAAACCGCATGCAATTGGTTGAATTCCAATGGAAATCACTCAAAAACCACAAAACGAATCGATTTTCACGCGAAAACCATGTTTTTCGACGGAATTTGTGCGAATTCACTGCAAAACGTCGCCAAACGCCCAAATATGGCGAATTTCTCCGCTTTTTCATATGAAACTAAACGAAAACAGCCTAATTCTCCCGTTTTCGACACTTTTCTCGCGAAAAACTCGTTTTTCAGGTGCTCGACGAGCTCGGAATACAAATGGGCGAGGAGATGGCCGGATTGCCGACGGCCGCCGGAGGACTGAATGCGGGCGGTGAGAAGGTGAGACAGAAAACTCAAATTTATCGATTTTGCACGATTTATCAATGATTTATGTCAAAAAATGACTGAAACTAACGATTTCCGGATTCCGGGAGTTTTCAGCGAAATTTTGAGAAAATTTGCGCGAAAACTGTCGTTTTTCTTTATTTTTTTCGACAATTTCACAGAAATTAGATCAATTTCCTTTTTTTCCACCATTTTGGGCTTTTTCTGCTTTATTTCAGTTAAAATTTGCATTTTGACTAGACCACGCCCACTTTTGCAAGTGCCGCGCGGGATTTCGCAAGTTTGCGGCGCGCTTAAATTTTTCCTATTTTTTTCCGGTTTTTGCATCGAAAATCATCAAACTTAATTAAATTCAGCATTCTTTTCAGATAATTGGGTTTGAAAACGCAGTTTTTAACAAAAATTCGATCTTAAAGTTGATTTTCGACGCCAATTTCAATGTTTTTGCAGGTCGGTCGTCAAGCAGTGGCCGCCGGTGGATCTGGAATCGGCGGAGGCGGCGGTGGAACCGGAAACGACGTCGACGACGATCTTCAGGCTCGACTCGACCAGCTCAGAAGAGAATGAGTTCGAAAAACCCGTTGGAAATCTCCCCAAAAACTCGATTATTCCAGTCGTTTTCCCCCTTTTTGTGTAAATTCCTGTATTATCGTCCCTTCAACAATTGTGAAATTATCGGTTTTTCGGCAAGCAGATACATTTATTGAATGGAAAAACGTCGAAAAAGTAAGAAAAAGCTGAGTTGGAGCAATAATTTTTGAGAGCGGATGAAAGCATTTTCAGAGCAAAGGCGTTCGGATTACGGTAGGATTACGGTAGGCTCAGACTGCAGTTGTGGTCGGGTAATAACGACGAATCGTTTCCTCTTTCTCGTACTTTTCCTTGATATGGACCACCTCCTCGTAGGGCCCTTTTCCGGTTTTCGGCAAGCTCTTGGAGCTCGGCGAGTGGGCTCGCGGAGCACTTTTTGAGGAAGGCCTGCAAGGATTACGGTAATTAGAAAGAGGGACTACGGTACCTTTCGTAGACAACTGACGGAGCTTTCTCGGAAGGAAGCGACGGTTTGGAGGGTTGATAATGGGTGTGGGGCCTGGAAAAAGAGCACTTTGGAGCTCTCCAAAAGTTGGATTACGGTACCTTTCGAAATTCGAAGGGGTCCTCTCGGATGGAGCCGGTTTGTGCGTTCTGAAAGTGAAAACGCGATTTTCAGACGTGAAAAGGCTCTTTTCAGCGCGAAGCGCGCCATTATGCTGACATTGGTAGTTTTTCACTTTTCAAAAGTGCCACCATGGCTAAGCGTCTAACTCGTCTGATCTGGCAAGTTGAGCAACGCCGACTATGGTTAGTATTTGGTTCGGTTCCGCGCCTATCAACAGTTTTTTTTCGACACTGTACCTGCTATAAACAGACGGCGCTTTTTCCGAAACATTAGATTTTCCGCCACAAATACTTTGGGTCCTGCAACGAAAACCGTTGAACCCCCCACAAATGTGCTAATCTATATTTCTCACTTTTCATTGTACGACGATCGAACCGACGGGCTCATCGTTGAAGTGCCACGTGGATGAGCTCTGAAAGATTACTGTAGTCCGGGTTACTGTAGGCTTACTGTACCTTTCTTTGTCAATAGGATACACGGGGATATGGACGGAGGAGGAGGATTTGGAAGGAGCTCTGAAGTGAAGAGGGTTACTGTAGCAAGGGGGAGAGGGGTACTGTAGGTTACTGTACCTCTCTTTGAAGCTGGGAGTTTTGGAGATTCCGCGGGTGTACGGTAGGTCGACGATGCTGCTCTCGCGTGGTTGGAAATGGGATTTCAGCTGCGGACTGCTGAAATTTCCCCTTTCTTCTGCGACCCGATCGACCGAGACACACTCACTTTCCGTAATTCAGTTCCCCAGGGCTCTGGCGGCTCGACGGAGCTCTGAAAGTGGGTCAAACTACAGTAACCCTCGCGTCTCCCCCTTTTATACCTGTTTAGACCGTCTTTCGGTTGATTCTTGATCACGTACTCCGTTGGATGTCTGTAAATTGTCGTCAAATTCGATGTGACTGTTTGCAAACCACGCTCACTTTTCGGTTGTCGAGCTCTGAGTGTGCTCCGATGGAGTGCCACGTGGATGCGGATGGCTGAAAGTACAGTAACCCTTCGACACATACCGTAACCCGTGTGCTTACCCCTTTGGAGCCGGCATTTTCGGAAAAACGGCGTCCAAATCGACGCGAACCGGAATTTCGCGTTCGGAAGAGCCGCAACGTCTGCGAAAATATACTTTTTTTAATAATAAAAATGTTTCGACTCACTTTGGATACGCGTGCTCTTCGGGGCTCTTTCGGCTCTTTGTCGCAGCGCTGAAACGGAAGGATTACTGTAGGCGCGGGAGAGTTGGGGCTCACCGAGCAAGTTGGACAGAGCTCTGGCTGCGGCGGCTCAGTGGCACCGTCACCAGCTCGTGCTCTTTTCTCAAAATCGACGTTTTGACGGGGAGGGCGGACATTCGGGAGGCGTCGGAAGAGGATGCTCTCACGGAGCTCCGGTGCGGTAATATAGGCGATGCGACGGGTGGGCGGAGTTTGCAAATGTGACTGAAAAAAAGGGGGAAAGAGGAAAGGGAAGGGCCGCTTTTAGTCAACAAAAGTAGAAAAGAGAGAAGGAGGGAAGTGACTCACGCTGCGCCGTTCTGCTCGATTTCAATTTCGTCCAACTGGTAGACGGGCACCACTGGAGGCGGCGAGCGACGCGAAAAGTACACCTGACGAGAAATGGAACAATACAGTTGCCAGAAAACATAATTCTTGCGGCCTCCTGCCCATCGAAAACCCTACAGCTCACCGATTTTTAGTGCGTGACCTTGAAACCGGGATATCTTGGAAACTAGAAGAGTTATGGAAAAGTTGTCAACTGCAATCATAATCAGCGTAAAATTTCCCACGTTTTTGTAGTTGACAATTTTTTCCTAACTCTGCTAGTTTTCAAGATATACCCCGTCAAAATTCAACATTAGAAACAGCTCTTTTATACGGTTTCAAAAAACCCGCTTGGCCAGCTAAAACTGAGAAACACTGGTTGAAAATTGTGTCAAAATTTTTGGGAAAACAAATTTTTAGTTTTTAAAAAAATTATATTTTCTTCTACGTGGAAAGCTCTTGAAGTCCGTGTAAATTGTAAAAACAAGCAAAATTTACGAAACTCCACACAAAAATAAGCTGAAAATGGCTGAAACAGACTCTGAAAGCGATTCACAATGTAAAGTTCCAATAAAAATCCCACGACAAACAAAATGCACACTTTTCTACTAAGACGAGCCGTAGAAAACGTAAAAACTCTGATAGAGGGACCCTCTTTAAGAGCGTGATATTCAAACCTGAATATCTCGGAAACTAGGAGAGTTATGAAAAAGTTGTCAACTGCAAACTTGATCAGCGTAAAATTTCCCACATTTTTGTAGTTGACAACTTTTTTCTAGCTATTCCAGTTTTCAAGATATACCCTGTCAAAGTTCAACTTCCATAGGAATCCTCTTATTAGAGTTAACACGATCTCAATTTTTGCTGTTTCATACTCATTTTTTAAATGGCAGAATAATGGCAATTTACTGACAAAACTTTTCTGAAATTTTCAAATACGAAACTAAGGCCGCGCGTGGCGGTCGCGTCGCGGTCAACTCACGTTGATTTTCAATTTCTCGGCATTTTGCGGCTCTTTGGAGTGCGCCGAAAACGGTTTTCCAGTGTTCGGATCGACGAAGACGTCGTGCGAGTAAACGACGCGCTTCTGCTGGCCGACGTCATCATCTGGCGCCGAAGAAGACGTGTCGAGTTCAGAAGATGACGACGTCGACGAGTCGATGTGTCTGAGGCCGACGACGTCGCGATTGTTGTTGTTGTTGTTGTTGCGAGCGTCGTCGGGCTCACGGGCTCCGCGAGCCCGCACCTCTTCCAGATACTCTTCGTACATCGGAAGCGGCGGTTTTGGGACGTCGGAGGCGGTCGACGACGTCACCGTCAGCGAAATGCCTTCAGAAGGCGTCACCCGTCTTTCGGGCGTCGCCGGCGTCACTTTGTACGATGGCGGCGGTTTTTTGAGTGTGTCACGGGACATGTCGCTTTTCTCGATGGGTTGGTACCTCAATTCGGATTGTCTCCGCAGTTTTTCATCGGCTGGAGACGTCGCGCGTCGCGTGTACTTCTGAAAACGTTTGTGTTCCGTGGCTGAAAACGAGAGACGAGCTGGAACCTGGACTTCGCGATAATCGTAGAGCTCCGAAAGTAGGTCAGTGAGCTCGGCCGACGGAACGCGAACGATCGGGAACTGCTCGGAAGTCCACGCGTTTTCGCGACTGGAAAAATGTTTCGAATAGGGGATTTTGAAGAAAACCATTTTTTGTCACACTGGGAATCATGTTTTGGCGATGAAACAGGGAACATTTGTACTGTAACGGAAGTTCTACTTTGACGGGGTATATCTCGGAAACTAGAACAGTTAGAAAAAAGTTGTCAACTACAAAAATGTGGGAAATTTTACGCTGATCATGTTTGCAGTTGACAACTTTTCCATAACTCTTCTAGTTTCCGAGATATCCGAGTTTGAATTCTACGGGCTTTCTATCAGAGCGCAATGAGTGAAAACATCGCACTGCAGCACCCGTTTCGAACACAAAAACATTGTTAATAACTTCCTTTTTTTTCTGTTTCATAAAAACCTTGAAATCTTCGAAATTTTAAATAAAAATTGATATTTCCCCTGTTGTCTGATAAACTCCTCGTATTTTCCCAGCTATTACAGATTTCAAGAACATCAAGAGTCCACAGACGAACGGGTCTCGCCACGAAAAACAAGAAGTACCATAAAAGTTTATGCTACCTCTTGTTTTCGTGGTGGGACCCAGCGCCCCGTTTGACTGTGGATTCTCGCTAAAAACGGTGAAAACCCCGAAGTCTTTTTTCGTATTTTCTGATTTTGAGAGTGAAATTATGATTTTGTTCTTTTTACCGTCCTCTAGATCAGATTCTGACGATTCGATTGATATCCCAACTTGACTGTTTTGGACCCTTGGGAAGGTTTTTATGGAAGTTTGAACTTTGACCCCTTGTATCTCGCTTCCTAAAAGTCGAAAACAGTCAAGTTGGGGTATCAATCGAATCCTCACAATCAGATCTATCACATCAACTTATTACAAGAAGTGTCTGAGCTCTCTGCTCAAAGTTATGGCTCGAAGAAGGAAGCGAACCTTCGGATGAGTGGCGGCGAGTGGCTTCCGTCCCTGATCGCCTCCACCACTTCCGTCGGAAATTCGTCGACGAATCCGAGCGGCCGAGTCGTCACTTCCTTCGAATAAGTGGTCACCACCGCGTGATACGGCTCGTGAGCCGACACTGAGCCTGCAAATTGCTCCTCTTTTTTTTCAAATTTTTGAAGTTTTTTCGTTTTCAAATTTTTTTTAATTGAAAGAGATTTTTTTTTTCGAAATACAACTGACTGGATTTAAAATATCAAAATACAAAGAATCAACCAATATGGTTTAAAGAAATTTTGACAGATTTTTTTTTTTTTGGAAATTTAATTTTCACTTTCGCATTGGTACTTGTCGTATAAAAATTTAAGAAAATACCAAAAAAATGGAAAACATTTTTTAAAAATTTTTTACTACAAACTGTTAAATGTTATCGCTTCTTCATGTTAAAAAATCGGATTGATTGAAATTTATTTCGAATTTCTGCATTTTTAGGAAAAATTTGAAACTGAAAAATTGATTTTTCTTCCAAAAAAAATTAATTTTTTAAAACTTCCAAATTTCAAAAAATTAAAAACAATTTTTTAAAATTTTAATTTTAAATATTCTTTTCAAATAATCTTATGAAAATCATTTTTAATTCAGACTCTATTAAACAAAAAAAAATACTCAATAAACAGAGCAAAAAAAAAATTTTTCATAAAAATTTTGAAACAGTAAAAAAATTTTTTGTTTTTTATTTTTAAAACTGTTTTAAAATAATTTTATTATTGTTTTAAAAAAATATTTTTCTACATAATTCCATTTTAAATCTACTATTTTTCCGCGAAAAACCAAAAAAAAAACGAACGTCTTCCAATTGGAATCCTTTCTTGATTTCTAATCGATAATCTATCCATAACTAGGCGCCGAATATCGATTGATTTTCAGTTTTTTCGATCTGAAATTGAGAAAATTGTAGTTTATTCGTATGAGGAAAAGAAAAAGAAGAAAAAAAGAAGAGAAAAGTCACGAGAAGAAAGAGAAAAAACGGAAGAAAACGAAGAAAATGGGAGGTCGGCGGCATCGAATTTCATAAATTCTTCTGGAAGACGCAAAATTCGGAACCATTTACACTGGTAGCAACGAAGAATTTAAAATGAAAAATGAAATGAAACTAGTGAAACTGAGAAAAAAATTTAAAAAAATTTGGGAAATTTAATATTCCACTCTCAGTTTTGATTTAAGTTTCAATTTTTTTCTGTTTCTTAACATTTTTTTTTTGAAACTGTAAAAAATTTTTTCGTTCATTGGTGTTAACTTCGTAATCATTTCTTTTTTTAAATCGTGGTATTAGTTTTTTTTTCAACAAAAAATTGAAAAAAATCGGGGGAGAAAAAAATTAATTTTTAAATTTTTTTAAAAATTTCAATAAATTTATTTTAGAGTTATTAGAGTTCGATCTCACATTTTCACATGTGAAAACTTTTTTTAAAAAATTTTTTTGGAAAAAATAATAATTTTTTTTGTTAAAAAATGTTTTCAAAAATTACAAAAACAGTCAAAGAAAATTAGAATTTGTTGCGAATTTTCAAAAAAAAAAAATCAATCTCATTTTCAAAATTTTCTATTTTATCGTGTTATATGAAAACAAATTTTCAAAATCGAATCACAATAAAATAAATGAATGAATCAGTAATTTTTTTTTAAAAATTGAGAAAAAAAAATAAATTTTTTTTTCTGATTTTCTGAAATTAAAAACAAACTTTTTTTGAAAATCAGTAGAAAATTTATATGAATTATTTACTTTCAATTTTTCAAAAATTAAAATAATTTTTTTTTTTAATTGAAAAATTTTTTTTTTGAATTTTTCAAAAACTTTTCGAGGGTTTTAATAATTTTCGAAAATAATAAAAGGAAAATGCGGGTGTGAGGTGTGTGTATAGTGGTGGTTCGAAGAAGTGACGACCGGAAGGTGCTCGCGGAGCCCGATGCTCGCGGAGCCCCCCGCCCAGAGCAGGATGATCCGCTTTTCGGCCGTGTACGACGACTCTTTTATACATGTCAATTTCTCACTTTTTCGAAAAGAGCACTGTTCGCGGCTCTTTTTAGTCAACATAAGTGCTGGTGGGATACACACACAAAATTATGCTTTTTTTCGATTTTTGAAAAAATTTTTTTTTTCGACGGAAAATTGAAATTTTGGAAAAAAAATGGTTTTGTTGACTAAAAATTGTGGAGAAAAATTGAAAATTTTGAAAAAAAAAAAAATTTTTTAAATTTTTTCGAAAAAATTTTTACAAAATTTCATCGAAAATTTTTAATTTTTAAATTAAAAATTTGCAAAAAAATTATTTTTTCAAAATATTTTTTAAAATCCAAAAAAAATTTCTACAATGTGATTAATTTTTCGGTGATTTTTTCAAAATAAATAAAAATAATAATAATAAATTTTCCAAATCTTTTTCCTGTAAAAATGAAAAAAAATAATGAAAAATCAGGTAAAATTTTTTTTTTGAATTTTTTTGAAAAAATTTTTGCAAAATTTTATCAAAAATTCTAAGTTTTAAATTAAAAATTTGCAAAAAAAAAAATACAATTTTCAATTTGAAAAAAATTAAAAAAATGTTTTTTTTAATCAAAAAAAAATTTTCCAAATTTTTTCCTGTAAAAATAAAGAAAAATCGATTAAAAAATCAGAAAAAAAAAATTGAAAAAAAAAATTTTTTTTCGATGTTTGACATGACAAGTAAATTCTCCGTTTCACTGTTTGTTTTTCGAAAATCGCGGGAGAAAAAGAAAAGAAAACACTCGTTTTCCCCTACTTTAAAAACGGCGGGAATTTGAAATTAAGTAGGTCAGAGGCACTTGAAACGCGAAAAAAAAACTTTTTCTGTTTCAGCGATTTTTCTAAAATAAAAAAATTATTTTCAAAACCGGTTTTCTTAGAGAAGAATACGAGAACTCGAAAAAAAAGAAATGCAACTTGAAAACGAATCACCTTGAAATGTTTCAAATGTTCCACTTGAAAACATAATTTCCATTAACCTTCTGATTTTCGAGAAAATTCTAGTGGTCTGCAAATGCGCTCCATTGAGAAAAAGTGCGATGGAGCGCGTTTTCTCACTTTTTTGAACAGAGAAAATGAGGTAAATTTATCATTTTCTGGCTTGCAAAGAGGAAAATGAAGAAAAATAGCCATTCGAAAGCGCCCTGGCAACTCGAAATTTTCGTAATGGCCATTTTTCCCGCAAAACTCCATTTTCACCCCAAAAACCTGAAGAAATCGTAAAAAGAAGCGAACATTTCCGACAAACTGTCCTTTTATGAACACCTAAAATTGTTTTTGCATGATGATTCAGTTTTTATTTTCTTTCCCTCCGTTATTCACTTTTGTTGTGTAAATCCTGACAAAATTGAAAAAAATTGATGTGTTTTTTGATCTATTTGATCTCGATCGACAGAATTTTCAGTTATTTTCAGATTTCCAGATGTCTGCCGGACTCTTGTCAATTTTCGCGAATTTCGACGAATATTAACAGGATTTTTGTTTTTTCAATTGATTTTTCAATAAATTCGTTAATTTTTTCGATATATTTTGTTGAAATTTCAGCGATTTCCAGTGATTTCAGCTATTTTTGCGCCAAATTTAGGCCCAGTCGGTTCTGGCATTTTAAAGGCGCATGCAATTTGGTGGCCGAGATATCCCGCCACGATAGTGCGGAGCTCGGCCGTGTACTCCTCTCGGACAAGCGCGCGATTTTCGAAATTAAATTTTTATGCCAATTCCCGCCAAAGTGTTCGTTTTTTTCCAGATTTTTTTAATGAATTCGAATGAAAATGTGGTTTTCAACGATTTTTCGACCAATCATTCGCTTTTATCTGTTAAAAACTTGTAAAACTGCCTAGATTTTCTACAATCCTTCTATTCTCTTTAGTTTTCATTTGGTTTCAAACCTACCGCATTTTTCTTTTTTCTCATTTCTGTTTTAGTTTTTCAGCTCGAGAGCTGGAGTTTCAGATAAGAAAATCTATGAAAGATGGTATAGATTTTAAAAAAAATCCAATTTCGAGAAAAAAATTCCGTCTTCCTCACTGTTTTTCTCGAAACCCGCCCGACAAAAGGATGTAAGTGTCTTTAAAACGTGCCAAAAGCGATAAGAAACTTGAAATTTGCCATGAACCTCGTGTTCAACCCCTATTTCGAAATAGTTCCAAAAATGCCGCCTATAACCCATTTCTTCATCTCTATTCCGGCAGAAACTGACAATTTCTCAGTTTTCTCTTGCTTTTCGCTCTTTCATTTGGAATTAATGGCTCGCATAAAAGCTTTCTAATTAGGAAGCCTCATCACGCGCGAGAGAGCAGGAAATGCTATTTCCTGACGGCCTCCGCCCTCTCTCTCTCTCTCGCCGCCTAACTTCTCGCTTTTTCGATTTTCCTCGTTGCCATTGGCTTCCAGTTGTGTTTTCTTCTTAAAATTCCCACCTTTTTCAGCTGAAAATGGACGCTTCCGCCTCCGCCAGCACCAACAACAACAATGTCTGGCTGTTCTACCCGAATCTGATCGGGTACGGCCGAATCGTGTTCGCAATCGTCGCCATGTTCTACATGTCGTCCGCGCCGTGCTGCGCGATGATCTGGTGAGTCTTTTTGTCGCTTTTCCCCTCCCGAAAACAGTCCGAAATGCTCCAGCTACGCGTTGAGCGCCGGTCTGGACGCGTTCGACGGCTGGGCCGCCCGAACCTACAACCAATCGAGCCGCTTCGGCGCCATGCTTGACCAGTTGACCGACAGGTTTGTTCAGGGTCATGAAATTCCATAAATGAGCTGACATTTGGAGGAGTTTATCGATTTCAGATGCGCTCTCCTCGCCCTGGTCATGGCTCTATGCAAATTCTACCCGGACTGGCTCTTCTGTCTTCAGGTACGCTTTCAAACGTCAAATCCCGGTTAACAACTGGAAATTCGACTCGATGTCCACTCAAAAACCCCGTCTGTTCTGTTGCAGCTCTCGGCTGTCATCGATATCGCCTCGCACTGGCTTCATCTCCACGCCACTGATCTCTCGGGCGCCTCGAGCCACAAGCAGTCGTCGAATAGGCTTCTGAATCTCTACTACACGGATAGAATGTTTCTGGGATTCATGTGTGGCGGGAACGAGGCATTCTACATTCTTCTCTACATCAGAGCCTTCTGGGCCGGTGAGTTTTTGCAAAAAATTGAAAAATCGTCGGAAAAAGAAGGGATTTGACATGGAAAACTATCATTTTCACCTGAAAATCACAAATTTCAAAAAGAATCGAGTGTAAAACGGAATTTTCGGTGAAAAATCCCCCGGAAACCCGATTTCCAAGCCAAAAACGACCGAATTTCGCCATTCTGCAGGTCCTCTGATCTTCGGCTCCTTCCACTTCTTCTCGATCTTCCCGCTCGTCGCTTTCCCGATCGCGTTCGTAAAGTCGGCCATCTCGATCGTCCATCTCTACACCGCCGCCGAGATGGTCGTCGCGCACGACGTCAAACTCCGCACCCAAGCCGCCGAGAAGGCCCAATAATGGTCTGAAACCAGAAAATCGATAATAATTCTCATTTCACCCCCAGTACATCTTGTCATTTTCCCCCTGATATTCCGAGCTTTATAGTTGAAAATAGAAGACACCCATAATCGCCCTGCTTGCTTTATTTCCATTTCTAGTTGTGACCATGTACATTTCTATTTATTTCTCTTCAATTTAATCTCAAAAAAAAACTAGCTTTACCTTTTTTCTCTCATCGTATCCCGCTCAATTCTATCGGTTTTTCAGCCAATTCCCATTATTTTCTTTGCACTTCCACGTTGTTTTCTTTTTTCCATTTCCAACCCGCCCGTTTTCGCAGGTTTTTGCAAGTGGAAACCTCTCAAGTGACACCGAAAAAATGGCTGACGAATTGGCACGAATCCAGCAGTACGAGTATCGGCAGAACTCGAACCTCGTGCTGTCGGTCGACTACAATCTGACCGATCGGCGAGGACGCGAGGAGCCGACGGGCGAGGTGCTGCCGATCACCGGAAAAGAGATGCGCAAGATGAAGATGGGCGATCGAGCTATCAAGAGCAAGGCCCCCGTTCAGGATCAGAAGAAGAAGAGGTTAGGAGAATTGCACGTTTTGCGAACGGAAATCGAGCCTGAAGAGTCTTTTCGCTCATCAGAATGCACAAAATAGGCGGAGAAACGGTCGGAAATCGGTGAAATAATTTATTTTTCGATTTGGGCTCCAAACAACTGAAAAGTTGTGCAAAACTGACACTTCTGGTTGAACAGAGTGATTCTAGTACGAAAATCGAGAGTTAAACCTTTTTTCTATCATTAGAATGCTCAAAATAGACGGAGAGACAGTCGGAAATCAGTGAAACTATCGATTTTTCGACTCGAGCCCTGAAAACCCCGAAAGAACTGGAGAGTCGGTGTTTCTGGAAGAGAAATTTGAAATACACTGCTTTCAAGGCGAGAATTCAGTTTTAATCATCTTTTTTCCCGATCAGTCATGAGGAAATAGGCGAAAAACAATCGATTTTCGACTGAAGTCATGAAAAACTAGAAAGTAGTGGATCATTAACGTTTCTGGGGGTAAAATCCGAAAAATTGGGCTAATTTCAAGATTGAGGACTTTGAAAAAGGTGGAAAAACGGTCAGAAACTGGATTTTCACAAATGTTCGAAAATAGGCGTTTCTAGTAGAAGAATGAGGATAACTGATTTGATTTCTGTTCCCAAACGAGTTCGGAGCGCATTTTACGATTAGAAGCTTGATAATCGATGGAAAAATGGAAAAAAAAAACTGATTCTTGTCAAATCTGCCCATGTTGTTACTACTACTCGCTGTTTTCCCCCCATTCTGAGGGCTTTGAGTACTTGCGATGCATGGAAAATCGATAATGATGGTCAGGTTTCTTTGAATCTCGCGTTTTCTGTCGATTCAAAGTTACAGTGCCATCAGACAATCATCTTTTATGATGTTTTTGAGCGAAATTCTATTGAAGAGCCACTCAAAACTCGCCATGTTTTCAGTAAAAAACGGAAGGATGACGATAAAACGATGCGTCAGTTCGGCCGAAACGTGCTCGGCGACAACACGGAGATGGGCGCGTACAAGCCGCGAACGCAGGAGACGAAGCAGACGTACGAGGTGATACTCGCGTTCATTCACGAGGCGATCGGAGACGTCGCGCGCGATGTGCTGTGCGGAGCCGCCGAGGAGGTGCTGATGGTGCTGAAAAACGACAAGGTGCGCGAGAAGGAGAAGCGGAAGGAGGTCGAATCGCTGCTCGGCGGCGCGCTCACCGACGAACGAATGGCGGTGCTGATCAATTTGGCGCGAAAGATCACCGATTTCTCGATTGAAGAGGAGAATCGCGGCGAGACGGACGAGATTGACGAGAACGAGGGAGTGAATGTGCAGTTCGACTCGGATGAGGAGGAGGACGACGGAGGCATCGTGAACGAGATCAAGGGGGACAGTGACGAGAGCGAGGAGGAGGAGGGGGTGGACACCGACTATACGGCCACTCTGAAAGGCGACGGACAGCTCACGGTAGGCTTTTTGGAGACTGTTTGAGGATAGAGAACGGGAATAGGCTATTTAGGCTGATTAGACTTGTTGACTCCCGAGCTGCCACGTAATTTCATTGAAAGTCTTCTTAAGAGCACTGAATGGCTCACTTTCAACACTTTAAGCGCCAACGAGCGAAAAAGCCCGCTTCCAGTCAGTTTCACCTTCCCAACGCCTTCAATTTTCCAGGAAGACGAGAAGAAAGCGGCTGGAATCTTGCACCCGCGCGATATCGACGCTCACTGGATCCAGCGATCGCTCGCCAAATACCTAAAAGATCCGCTCGTCGCACAACAGAAACAGACCGAAGTCATCGGAATTCTGCGCAACGCGAAGGACGATCGCGAGGCGGAGCATCAGTTGGTCATGTTGCTCGGCTTCGACCAGTTCGACTTCATCAAGTGTCTTCGCGAGAATCGCCTCATGGTCCTCTACTGCACACTTTTGCGGCAGGCCAACGAGAAGGAGCGCGAGAAGATCGAGGACGAGATGCGATCGCGACCCGAACTGCATCACATTCTCGCGCTGCTTCAGGAGACGGACGACGGACCGCAGGTGCAGGCCGAGAAGACGAAACGCGACGCCGAGCGGTCGAAGAAGGCGGCGGCGGCGGCTGACGAGGCGATCAGTGCGGGACAGTGGCAGGCCGGCAGGAAGGTGTTGGATCTGAACGATCTGTCGTTCACTCAGGGATCGCATCTGATGAGCAACAAGAGGTGAGGCCACGTTTTTGATTCTGAGCAGAAACATGGAAACTGTTATTGGGCGGGTGCGAGAGCGGTCGGATCGAATCCATCGTCGAGTTCGGGGTTCGATGGATCTTGCGCCGAACTTACTAGACGCATTTGGCAGGTCCACAAGTAGCTTGAATGGGGACAGTCGGCCAAGCGGTTTGTGGACCCCGCCAATGCGCCGCCAGTGGGCAACTTTGAAGACACCACTGGCGGTTAGGGCGCTCATTTTGGCGCATGTCTGGCGGAAAGCTGTCTAATGTCAGGCGGCTACCCGCCTTTCGACCCGCCAACTTTATCTGAAAACCTCTTGAGCAGGGTTCTGCGAAATTCGGAGAATGTCGTGAAACATTCAACGAGTCGGAAATGGGTATCACATAAAGCTAATCAACAATTTTCCAGATGCGAACTGCCAGAAGGCTCCTACCGTAAGCAAAAGAAGTCGTACGAGGAGATCCACGTGCCGGCTCTGAAGCCCCGTCCGTTCGCCGAAGGAGAGAAGCTCATCAACATCTCGGAGCTGCCGAAGTGGGCTCAGCCCGCGTTCGACGGCTACAAATCGCTGAATCGAATTCAGTCGCGACTGTGCGAGTCGGCTCTCAACTCGAAAAAGAATCTCCTTCTGTGCGCTCCGACAGGAGCCGGAAAGACTAACGTGGCACTGCTCACGATGCTCCAGGAGATTGGAAAACATTTGGCAGAGGACGGAAGTGTGAAGCTCGACGAATTCAAGATCATCTACGTGGCGCCGATGAAGTCGTTGGTGCAAGAGATGGTTGGCTCGTTCTCGAAGCGACTCGCTCCGTTCGGCATCACCGTCGGCGAGATGACCGGAGACGCGCAGATGAGCAAGGAGCAGTTCATGGCGACGCAGGTCATCGTGTGCACGCCCGAAAAATACGATGTCGTGACGCGAAAAGGCGGCGAACGCGCCTACAATCAGCTCGTGCGCCTGCTGATCATCGACGAGATCCATCTGCTTCACGACGACCGCGGGCCGGTGCTCGAGTCGATCGTCGTGCGCACGATCCGTCAGATGGAGCAGAATCACGACGAGTGTCGGCTCGTCGGACTCTCCGCCACACTGCCCAACTATCAGGATGTGGCCACGTTCTTGCGCGTCGACAAAGACCACCTCCACTTCTTTGACAACAGCTATCGGCCCGTGCCGCTCGAGCAGCAGTACATTGGCGTCACCGAGAAGAAGGCGTTGAAGCGATTCCAGGCGATGAACGAGGTGGTGTACGACAAGATCATGGAGCACGCCGGAAAGAGCCAGGTGCTCGTCTTTGTGCACTCGCGCAAAGAGACCGCCAAGACGGCGAAGGCGATCCGAGACGCGTGTCTCGAGAAGGACACCCTGTCCGCTTTCATGCGCGAGGGCTCCGCGAGCACCGAAATCCTGCGAACCGAGGCGGAGCAGGCGAAGAATCTCGATCTGAAGGACCTGCTTCCGTACGGTTTCGCCATCCATCATGCCGGAATGAATCGAGTCGATCGTACGCTCGTCGAGGATATGTTCGCCGATAGACATATTCAGGTTGGTGAAGAAATGTTGTAGAGGCAGCTGAGTTTCAAACTTACAGGTGCTCTTCTCGACGGCCACTCTCGCGTGGGGAGTCAATCTTCCCGCTCACACGGTCATCATCAAGGGCACACAGATCTACAACCCCGAAAAGGGCCGCTGGACGGAGCTCGGAGCACTCGACATCATGCAGATGCTGGGAAGAGCCGGTCGTCCGCAGTACGACGAGCGAGGAGAGGGCATTCTGATCACGAATCACTCGGAACTCCAGTACTACCTATCCCTGATGAATCAGCAGCTACCCGTCGAGAGTCAGATGATCTCGCGGCTCACCGATATGCTCAACGCCGAGATTGTGCTCGGCACGGTGAGCAGTGTGTCAGAGGCGACCAACTGGCTCGGATACACGTTCCTCTTCGTGCGAATGCTCAAGAATCCGACGCTCTACGGAATCACCCAGGAAGAAGCGGTAAGTAGCTTGATATCCTGCCCGAACACCATTGAGAACCATCATTTTGCAGCGCGCCGACATCTACCTGGAGAAGCGTCGTGCGGATCTGATCCACACCGCCTGCGTGCTTCTCGACAAGGCCGGCCTCATCAAGTACGACAAACGATCGGGACTGATTCAGGCGACGGAGCTCGGACGAATCGCGTCGCACTTCTACTGTACCTACGAGTCTATGCAGACGTACAACAAGTTGCTCATCGAGACGTGCTCCGACATCGATCTGTTCCGCATCTTTTCGATGAGCTCCGAGTTCAAGATGCTGTCGGTTCGCGACGAGGAGAAGCTCGAGTTGCAGAAGCTCGCCGAGCACGCGCCGATTCCGATCAAGGAGAATCTGGACGAGGCGTCCGCCAAGACCAACGTCCTTCTTCAGGCCTACATCTCGCAGCTGAAACTCGAAGGGTTCGCCCTCCAGGCCGACATGGTCTTCGTTGCCCAGTCGGCGGGTCGTCTCTTCCGCGCGCTCTTCGAAATTGTTCTTTGGCGCGGATGGGCGGGACTCGCGCAGAAAGTGCTCACGCTGTGCAAAATGGTCACCCAGAGGCAGTGGGGATCGCTGAATCCGTTGCATCAGTTCAAGAAGATTCCCAGCGAGGTGGTCCGTTCGATCGACAAGAAGAACTACTCGTTCGATCGTCTCTACGATCTGGATCAGCATCAGCTCGGCGACCTCATCAAGATGCCCAAGATGGGCAAACCGCTGCACAAGTTCATTCGCCAGTTTCCGAAACTCGAGATGACCACTCTGATTCAGCCGATCACGCGCACAACGATGCGCATCGAGCTGACGATCACGCCCAACTTCCAGTGGGACGACAAAGTGCACGGCAACGCCGAGGGCTTCTGGATCTTCATCGAGGACACCGACGGCGAGAAGATCCTCCACCACGAGTTCTTCTTGCTCAAACAAAAGTTCTCGACCGACGAGCACGTCGTCAAAATGATCGTGCCGATGTTCGATCCGATGCCGCCGCTCTACTACGTTCGCATCGTTTCGGATCGTTGGATCGGCTCGGAGACGGTGCTTCCGATCTCGTTCAAGCACCTCATCCTTCCCGAAAAGTACCCGCCACCCACCGAACTCCTCGATCTTCAACCACTCCCGATCTCGGCCGTTTCGAATCCGGCGTTCCAGTCGGTCTTCTCCGAGAGCGGCTACAAAGTGTTCAATCCGATTCAGACGCAAGTCTTCCGAACCGTCTACGAATCCAACGACAACGTCATCGTGTGCGCTCCGAATGGCTCGGGAAAGACGGCGATCGCCGAGCTCGCCATCCTTCGACACTTTGAGAACTCGCCCGACTCCAAAGCGGTCTACATCACTCCGATGGAGGAGATGGCGACGAAAGTGCTCGCGGACTGGCAACGTCGGCTCAAACCGGTCATTGGAAAGAACGCGATCGTCATGCTCACCGGAGAGCAGACGATGGATTTGAAGTTGGCGCAGGGCGGAAAGCTGATCATCTCGACGCCGGAACGATGGGACAACATCTCGAGACGTTGGAAGCAACGGAAGAGTGTGCAGAGTGTCAAACTGTTCATTGCTGACGATTTGCACATGATTGGAGACGCGGTGAGTTTGTGAATCGTCGATTCGGACTAATCCGATTCTTTCAGCCAGTCTTCGAGGTGGTCTGCTCGCGTACCCGCTACATCTCGTCTCAACTGGAGACCTCTGTCCGTGTCGTCGCTCTGTCTTCCTCACTGACGAACGCTCGTGACCTGGGAATGTGGCTCGGCTGCTCGGCCGCGGCCACCTTCAACTTCATGCCCGACACCCGTCCGGTGCCGCTGGATCTCGAGATCAAGTCGTTCAATCTGTCGCACAACGCGTCCCGCTTCGCCGCCATGGAACGCCCCGTCTACCAGGCGATCTGCCGTCACGCCGGAAAGCTCGAGCCGAAGCCGGCGCTCGTCTTCGTGCCGGTCCGCCGTCAGACGCGCCCGGTCGCCGTCGCGCTTCTGACGATGGCGCTCGCCGACGGTGACCCGACGAGATTCTTGCGACTCGCCGAGCAAGACGACACCTTCAAAGCGCTGCTGGCCGACATCGAGGACGAGTCGTTGCGAGAGGCTGTCTCGCGCGGAGTCGGCTTCCTGCACGAGGGCACGTCGCCACGTGACGTCGACATTGTGCAGCAGCTCTTCGAGAGCAACGCCATCCAAGTGTGCGTGGTGCCACGTGGCATGTGCTATCGCATCGAGATGAGCGCCTATCTGGTCGTCATCATGGACACGCAGTTCTACAACGGACGGTACCACGTGTACGAGGACTACCCGATCGGAGACATGCTTCACATGGTCGGACTCGCCAATCGGCCTATCTTGGACAGCGAAGGTAGGTTTTTGTGGCGATTCTGTGGGGGTGAAATCACCATTGGATCCTACACGAAATTCGCAATGATCTTGTCTCTTTTGCAGCGAAATGCGTTGTGATGTGTCAATCGTCGAAACGAGCCTACTACAAAAAGTTCCTGTGCGATCCGTTGCCCGTCGAGTCGCATCTGGATCACTATCTCCACGATCACTTCAACGCCGAAATCGTCACCAAAACGATCGAGAACAAGCAGGACGCGATCGATGTGAGTCCCATTTCCCTATGACTGCCTGGTTCTTCTTCTCCCTTTTTCGATTGAGACCCAACATGCTCATGCTCATTTCCAGTCAAAAATCTGGAACGTAGAGCTTGTTTCGCGAGATCCAGGGCACCGTTCGCGGTGTGTATGTGTGAAACGAAGCAAGTTTGTCGGATGCCCGCGTGGCCTAATGGATAAGGCACCGGACTCCGGAACCGGGAATGGGGGTTCAAGTCCCCCCGCGAGCTATAGCTTTTTGCCTCTTGGCGACGTGAATTGGAAGAAGCCTCGAGTTGCCTAGGTCAATTTTAACCCCCCGTGATACCGATTTTCGCGGCAAAACACGATAAACTTGGAGTTTTCTCGTTTTTTCGATAATATCCTCTGAAATTGTCGCTGTTTTCAGTACCTGACATGGACGTTGCTGTACCGTCGAATGACTCAGAATCCGAACTACTACAATCTGCAAGGAACCACGCATCGTCACTTGTCCGACGCGCTGTCGGAGCTCGTCGAGAGCACGCTGAAGGATCTTGAGAACAGCAAGTGCATTGCCATCAAGGACGACATGGACACGGTCTCGCTGAATCTCGGAATGATCGCCTCGTACTACTACATCAGCTACACCACAATAGGTTCGTTTCTGATGGGAAATTGGTATTCCAGAGAGCGCGGGGCTAAGAAAGACGACGGGAGCTTCGTTGTCAGCGTTTCGTGATGATTTTCGGCCTACTGAACGGCTTTCTCATTTCAGAACTCTTCTCAATGTCGCTAAAAGCAAGAACGAAGATTCGCGGGCTCATCGAGATCATCGCCAACGCCTCCGAGTTCGCCACGGTGCCGATGCGTCACAAAGAAGACGTCATCCTTCGTCAGCTCGCCGACCGTCTTCCGGGACAACAGAAAAGCCAAAAGTTCACGGATCCGCACGTCAAAGTGAATCTGCTGATTCACGCGCATCTCTCGCGCGTCAAACTGCCCGCCGAGCTGAACAAGGACACGGAGCTCATTGTGCTCCGCGCGTGTCGGCTCGTTCAGGCGTGCGTCGACGTGCTCTCCTCGAACGGATGGCTCTCGCCGGCGTTGCACGCGATGGAGCTCTCGCAGATGCTCACGCAGGCCATGTACCCGAATGAGCCGCATCTGAAGCAGTTGCCGCACTGCACACCGGCTCTTCTGGAGAGAGCCGACGAGAAGAAGGTCAGCACGGTGGATCAGTTGCTGCAGGCCGAGAACGACGAGCGCGCCGAGATTCTGCAGATGGAGGGCAACAAACTGGCCGACGTGGTCACGTTCTGCAACAGCTACCCGGACATTGAGATGGAGCACGAGCTGGAGAACGATGTGGTGACGAGTCAGGACAATATGATGATCACGGTGAACTTGGAGAGAAACAACGCCGACGAGCAGGGACTCGCGCCGCCCGTCGTCGCGCCGTTCTTCCCGCAAAAACGGAAGGAGGAGGGATGGTGGCTCGTCGTCGGAGACCTCGAGACGAATGCGTTGCTCACGATCAAGAGGTGAGTGTTTGTTATGGTGGACAAATCATGGATGGGCTCTTGCTCGCGGAGCAACAGAACAGCTTCTGCTGCATTCATCTTCCTTTCTAATGTCTCAGAATGAGCACAATTGTCTCACTCTTGCAGACTGATCATCAAGGAGAAATCGACGGTCCAGCTCGACTTTGCCGCTCCGAACCCCGGTCGCCACACATTCAAGCTCTACTTCATCTCCGACTCGTACCTCGGCGCCGATCAAGAGTACGACGTGCCGTTCCGAGTCGAGGAGCCCGGACGGAGCAGCAGAAAGAGGAAGCACGAGAGGGAGGAAGAGTGAGCTCACTTGGCTCCGCCCGCTTTCCGACGTGCTCTCCCATCATTTTTAACCGACTCTTCTTTCAATTCTATGTTTCCTTCACTTTATCTCTCTTTCCCTTTTCTTTCTATTTATTCTTCACTCAATTATGATCTTTTCTCCATCTCCTCTCAAAAAAAAGAAACAATGTTTATTCTTGTTATTCCTCCCCTCCTCTTCGTCCATTTTTTTGAATGGTTTTTTTTTGTTTTTTGGGATTTTGTAAAATGAATTACTGCGATGGTGTAAGAAATGAGTTTATAAGTTAGGAAACCGATTTGTTCATTCCTCTCCCTCAAAACTTCTCTTTCTCTTTCCTTCTCTCTCTCTCTCTCTCTTTTGTTGTCTGCCAGGTGGGAACAGAAGTGACAATGGAGAAAGAGAACACCTGTCCTCCATCACCGGTTTCCTCGGTGACGTCCTTCACATTCTCTCTTACTCTTCTTTACTTTGCGCCCTTTTCTCTCCTCCCACATTCTGAGAACTGATAGTCCGATGTAGGTCCAACCGTCCATAGTGAAGAGTGTGAGGATTGTAGTCCGAAACGGATAATTGACCAGAAGACTTCCCCTCTCTAACTCATCGTATCAGAAGTCCTTTTAACATTGCTTCCCCGTATCAGTAGAACTGTTCCAAGTCCACTCCAAAAACAGGCCTACGCCACCCGAATCGCTCTAACCGTCTCACTCTCTTCATTTCCCACACACTCTCTCTCTCTCTCCCTCGTCCCTCGGATACGTCTCATTAGAGTTCCGAGCTCCGAGATCGATCCGATACGTGAGCCGAAAAAGTGCGGTTTCGAGCCGGGAAAACGAGCCAGAGGAAAAAGAACCTTTCCGAGAGATCTACCCGCGATTTCCGATCGATAATGTGCGAGTGTGTTGAGGGCGGGCGGAAGGTAGATCATTGCGGAGGGCGCGTGCCTCCTCCCTCCCCCTCTCTCTCTCCACTTTCTCACGCCCTTCTTCCGCTGTCGATCCGATTCCCCTTCCACTCTTTCGTCTCACTATTCCATTCCGAGACCATCCTCGATTCTCATCAGTGCTGATGTCGTCGTCGTCTCCATCTCCATCGTCACCATCCCGATCGCCGAAGAGTCTGCGCGCGCCGCCGCCGTTCGACGAGAACACCGACTCGTCACGTGACTCGGGACTGTCGACGGCGAGCAGCAGAAGCAGTGACGGCGGAAGTGCGCTCCATCGCGAACGTCGTCCTCGTCGTCCCGTCGATTTCAGCCAACTTGCGGATAGTCCCAGCACTTCTCGAAGGTGAGCTCGTTGCCGTTTCAGCCGCCCGATGGGTCTCGCACGGAAGAGAAGAGACGACAACGTTGTGTCGATTTACGAGCGTCGACTCTTCCGTGCGAGACCCGCGTGTTTTTGACGACACTCCGTAGTAACGGAGTTTTTTTAGTATCATTGTCATCCCTTTTTTTGAAGACGCGCAAATTTACTCGTGAAATGAGCCCGTTACGATGGGGTGTCGTTGAGGGATCAACACTATGCACCGTTCTGAAGTTTAACTTTGACGGGGTATATCTTGACAACTAGAATAGCTAGAGAAAAGTTGTCAACTACAAAAACGTGGGAAATTTTACGCTGATCATGTTTGTAGTTGACAACTTTTTCATATCTCTTCTAGTTTCCGAGTTCCGGTTTGAAGTTCAACACTAGAATGATAGCAACAGACGCCGAGGGTCTCGCATGGAAGAGACGACAAAACGCGGTGTCGGCCGTAAATCGACACCAATCCGATCGTCTCTTCCGTTCGAGACCCGGACGCACCGTTTTCAGCAGCCAACACTGCGAAACGCCGCCGAGTCGACATCACCAGCGTCGGACGCTTCTCCGCCAAAAGTCGGACAGGGCGGGCGTCAGCGGTCCGCATCCGAAGCCGATGCGCGCGATGAGCGATCGAATCGACGAGGGACAGTTGCCGTCGATTCTCGAAGTGGTCAGTCGGCATCCGGTGCTCATTTGAGCTAGACTTTTTGAAAGCTAACTTTGAAACGCTCATATCTTTTTTGTGCTGAGAGCTGTCAGAATGGCTCAGTGACCGAAATTATAGAACTGTTTAACAGCTTTTGAACGGTTCAGAGATCATCTGAAAATCTTGATTTTCCGGCGAGTTATGTAAGTTTTAGTGTTAGCGCCACTAAAACTAGCATAACTCGCCTGAAAATGCATATTTTCAGATGATCTTTGAACCATTCAAAAGATCTTGAAAAGTTCTTCATTTTTTGTTCTTGCACCACTCTGAAAACTCCACTTTCAACAAAGTTATGAGCGTTTTCGTTTCGGATAACACTGAGAAGCGAAAAGATGGCGGTGAACAATTGCAGAAATACTCACTGCCGGGCGTCGATTGTCCGCGAAAAGAGTCGCAAGCGTACCGGAGCATCTCGCCGCTCACACTGCTCGCCGAGTTCGAGCGGCTCGGCGAGCCCACGTTTCACACCACCTACCTCGTCGTCGACTGCCGCTTCCCGTACGAGTTCGCCGCCGGCCACATTCGCGGCGCCGTCAACGTCTACAAGAAGGAGCAGATCAAGGCGACGTTCTTTCCCGACGGCGACGTCGTCGCGGAGCGACGCATTCCGATATTTCACTGCGAGTTTAGCCAGAAACGTGGACCCGCCATGTTAGTGCTTCTTTTGTTTTTTTCTGAAATTTTTGCATGGGCCTACGAGTTTGCAGCGCAAACGCGGTCCGATCGATCGATCGAGTGCGGAACGGTGCGCGGTATCCGCACGTGGATCATCCGGTGATGTACCTTCTGGATCTCGGCTACAAACAACTTTGGAGCCTTCCGGAGTGTCGTCGGATGTGCGAACCGTGCAACTATCTGCCGATGAACCACAACGACTACATTCCGCATCTGAAGGCGTCGCTTCAGGAGTGCGAGCACTCGAAAGACGCGGTCGACGCGAGCGGCGAGCTGAAAACCGACGACACGACGGCGTCGACGATGGCGGTCGGCAAGAAGAAGAGGTCGTTGCGCGCGTTTCGCAGCACCACATCGCTTCTCAGAGTGAGTCGAGAAAAAACCTTATTCCGTTGCGGGGAATCGAACCCCGGCCTTATGGGTGAGAGCCATAAATCCTAACCACTAGACCACAACGGAGATGAGGCGCATGCCAAGGGAGGGCAGTGACAAGATGGCGCGAGAAGAGACACATTTCATTTCAGACGTCGAGCACGTTGAACACGTCGCAGCCGTTGCTCCAGTTTCCGAGGAAATCGCATTCGGCGTCCGACGTGCTTCTCGCCTCGCCGACCAGTTGTTTCACGAGACCGACGCCGATTCGGGAGGCGGTGTCGCCGCCTCAGCAGCAGTCCAACAACGAGAACGCGAGCCCGTCGAGACCGCCGCACTTCTCCTAGAACCGTTTAGGCCCCCCGGTTTGTTGTTTCATTGATCTCGAGTGCCACGTGTCATTCCCCCAAAGGGGGCCCAGACGGGTTACTGTACCTCCAATATAATAAAACAACTGTAATTGTGTTAATAACGTATTTCAACTTATTACTATTTCTAGCTAGGCCGGATAATTGTTAATTACATTTTCTTTGGTTAACTTTCACTTCAATAAATATTTAATTTATTTAAACCCTTGTTTTCCCGTATTTTACTAGTTTATTGGAAATTTTTAAAGTGAAGCAGAAAAGTGCGATTTTTCGAAAAGATTTGTGAAAATTTGGTTCATTTGGCCTCATAGCTTGTGATTCGGCATTTCTAGATTTATTCCAATATTTTTTCTTGGTAGATCTAATTGTCAGGATTCAATTGATACCCCAACTTGCCTGTTTTGGACGTTTTTGAAAAAAGTTACAGTCTCGCAAAGTTTTTTTTCAATTTCTGGCGTTTCCTGCCCGTATCTCGCTTCGGAAGAGTCGAAAACAGTCAAGTTGGGGTATCAATCGAATCCTGACAATCAGATCTATCATTTGAAGTTGATAGTTCTACCGGAAACGTAATCGTTTTCGAGCTCGCCGAGCCGAAAAGTAGACGACACCTGAAACAGACAAATTTCGATTTTCATTTCTACATTCATAGTGGTTTTTGGTGTATTTTCAATAGTTTTCCTAGCGTGAATCAGAGACGAGATTCATCAAAACATCGGAAAAGTGGTTTTGGGCTTGTGGGAGTGGCGCCTGCGGCGAGAGCACGGGCATTCGGCCGTCGGGGTCTTCAGAATCCGCGACGTCTTCTCCCATCTGACGTTCCGCTTGGTTGTCTGGAACAGCGGTCTGAAACTCTCGTTTAACTGAGCCACTCATCGATCGAACGCCCATCCTAACCTTCGGAGGTCCATCCGGTTGGATCGGATCGAAGGAACCGAAGAACGACTCGTCCCGATCGCTTCCTCGACTGTTCGAATCGATAACCGGCATCGCCACCAACTGCATCCACTTGTAGGCGTCGAGCACGTCTCGCGACGGAATCGGCCGGAAGCCGTGCGCGGTGGCGTGTCCGAGCACGCCCAACGACGGCACGAGCAGCGGTATCGTCGGAATCGCCACGAGACGGTAGTCGACGTCGGGCACCGGCTCGAACGAGCCGATCGTGTTGAGAGCCGCGTAGTTGCCAAACACGACGACGAGCTCTTCGCGGCTCACTGCAATTCGACTCGATACGGTCACAGTCACGCGTTAGCCGAGCCGTGACACACAAGTGGCCACAACTTTTTTGTGATTAACTCTACAAGATTGACTTAAGAGGAAGAAATGTAGGAAATGTTGAGATCTTTTGATTGGTGCAGAGAACGTGTGAAAATCTTTATTTTCAGAAAAGTTATGAAAGTTTTAGTGGCAATTGCAATTGGAACCAGTGATAGGGGCTACTGAAATGAGCATAACTCGCTGGAAATCCAAGATTTTCAGAAGCTCTTTGCGCCATTCAAAAGCTCTCAAAAAGTTCTACATTTTCTGTGTTGACACTATTTCCATCAAGTCAAGCACAAAAAAGTTAGGCGCAGAAGTAAAATTCGACCCCCACACTCACTGAAACATTCGCTCATCTGCGCCGCCGTTTTCATTGTTTGGCACCGAAAAAAGTGGTCTGAAAGTTCTTTTTAAAAAAAAGAAAAGGGATGATTGATAAGAGGCGGCGAGAATGAGTGGAATAGACAGTGAAAGGTGGCCAGAGAAAGAGAGAAAGAGAGAGAGGGGGAGCGTTAAAGGGGATGATGATAAGAACGGTGCACACTGAACAATCAGAAGCGGCAGGACCCGGAACTAGGCCCGAATCGACTTTTCTCGGTTTCGAGCTGGATCCTTTTGCCACGTGGCGGCTATGCGTCGATTTACGGGACGGGTCCACGTGGCACAGCTCAAGGATCGACCTACGTGACTTCCCAATCTGTCATCAATTCGGAAAGGGATCTAATAGTGGACTATCGAACCGCACGAATCCAAAACGGTTTAATCGGTGCTTGATCAAAAGAAATGAGAAAGAATCGGCGGTTTTCGAATCGGAAAAGGGTAAAGTACAGTAAGACACGACGTGCCGCCTTATCAGGGCGCACATTGAAACGGCGACGAAACGGATGGCGGGGCAGCGAACTATCGCGCGTGATTCTCGGTGTGATGATGATGGTTTGATTGATGGCAAGCAAAGAAAGTGAGAGATTGACATCGGAATCGGGTTGGGTTGTTAAAGGGGGTCGACATGAAATACATACATGAAGGTTTTCGAGCATAGGAAATTTCAAAAAAATGCGGAAAACTCAGTCGACCTCTTGAATTGTAGGGATTTTGACGGACGATTTGGTTAAATTTATTAGAAATATGTCCGATTTTATTTTTCTCCGCGTTTTTTTAGTACTTCGGCTCTTGGAATTCAATTCACTAAAAAACAATGATTTATTTCGTCCTATAAATGTTTTTCAAAAGCGGGAATTTGAAAAAAAAGAGAAAATCGGGAAAAAAGGGGGATACTACTTCATTGTCAGTTCCGCGTGCATATCTGTGGCCTGCCGCTGAAACAGGGCTGTTCTATCTTTTCGGATCGAGTTGACCACTTTGCGGATCTGGTAGAGTGTGGGAACGCCTTCGGCGCCGTGCTGTCGGCTCTCGAGATCGGCGAGAATGAGCTCGACGAGCCGCTTCTCGGTGATTCGTTGCTGTTCCTCGTCGGTCATTCGACCGAACGACAGCAGAATGCTGATTCTTCGGATCTGAAATGGAATCGACCTTCGAACCTGGATATCTTGGAAACTAGCAGAGATATGAAAAAGTTGTCAACTACAAACATGATACGCATAAAATTTCCAATCATTTTGTAGTTGACAACTTTTTCTTAACTATCCTAGTTTTCCAGATATACCCGGTTAAAGTTGAACTTCAGACTTTTGGTATGAAGAAAGAGTGCAAAGAGCCTAAGGGGGAGCCTAAGGGAGATTATGAAAAACAACGGAGAAATGTTGTTTTTAAAATAACGGTTAGTTACTTATAAAATTTGAGGGCTCTCTTTCCTTGTGGATATACCGTAATCCCAAGAAAATCATCTATAAGCAATAACAAAAGGGTCTTTTCTACTAGTAATACTTCAAACCAAGATATCTCGGAAACTAGAAGAGTTATGAAAAAGTGGTCAACTACAAACTTGATCAGCGTAAAATTTTCCATGTTTTTGTAGTTGACAACTTTTTTCTAACTCCTCTAGTTTTCCAGATATTCCAGGTCAAAGTCGGGTTCACGGTAACAGAGTGAAAAGAGCCCACCTCCATGCACTCGCGCGTGGCTCTTCCTTGACGAGTTTTGGCTGCGCCTTCGGCTTTTGCTCCGGCTCCAACAGCACCATCCAGCTCCTGAAATCGAAAAACGCTTCCTGAAAGAGGGTCACGCAACGAACCTGGCCGGACCGTGGCCGATCCGCTGCCGCAGCGTACACAATCGCGTCCATCATGCTGCTCCCGCGCTCCTGACAGTCCATCCGCCAGCCTTGCTGCGTTTTTCGGGCTCCGATCGACTCGGGAGACTCGACGACGAGCGCCACGAGTGCCGCGCAGAAGTGACACTCCGCGATGCGCTGCAATTTTTTCGCGTGTACATAGAAAATTTCAAAAAAATCGCAACGACTCGTTCGACCGCTCAAATTGTAGCCATTTCTAAGGGCTATTCAAATGAAATTCATTCAGAAGTTTTGCAATTCTCCTTCCCTTACCAATCGCACTTTCTCGATCATCTTCTGATAGGAGTCTTGAAGTTTCTGATTGTCGAACAAGTGCTGCGCATCCGAAGTATTCACGATTCCCTTCACATTCTGAAAAGAAAAAAAAACAGTGCGATTTTGGCGGGAGAATTAGCCGCTGGACATCGGCCAGTCATCCGCATGACATACGCCAAACTAAGTGCCCTCGGCGGCGCGTAGACGCCAGTGGCGCCGGAATCGCGCCAAACTGCCTTCGTCCAAGTTTCCTGGGATCTCACCATTTTTCTCGCAACACGTCGGATGAAATCAGAGAGACTGACGGGCTCGGCGAGCTCGAGAAGAGTTCGCACGAACTGCTTTCGAACTTCGGCAATCAACTGCAAATTTGGGACATTCAAACTGGTATATTTATAATTGCTAGCGGTTCGCCAGAACTATCGACAAAAAGGGCATCCGAGCAGAATGACGGATCACTTTTCCTACTGGACTGACACAGGTTGAATGTTTCTCGTGAAACAGAGAAGAACGGAAGAAACGCGCATCCACGGACAACTCGCCTCCTCTTCGTTGACGATCCGCTCGATCTGGTGGTCCGGACGACGGATGCCGTCGCTAACAAGCCCCAACTCGTGCGGATTCGACGCGACGAGCGCCATGAACTGTACGGCCGTGCTGGAAGAGTAAATTGAAAACGTGTCGAGGTGGAAAGTTGATCAGATCTGGACTTACATGAGCGTTCCGAGCGGCTCTTGTTTTATAGAGCCGGAGTTGGACGGGGCGGGCGACAGTGACATTTATTGCAAAAGGGGGTCTGAAATAACGGAAGAAAACGCTGCTTTGAATTCGCGATTGGCGGATGTCTGGCGGATGACTGGCGCAATACTTTTGAAGAAAATGGGATGGTAGTTTAGAGCGCTTGTTTTGGCGTAAGTCTGGCGGATGACTGGCGGATGACCTGCGCGGTCAACTGTTCAGAGGATTTCTAGGCCATGGCCGAACTTGTCTCCCAACCTTGCCGCCTATGTCAATGGAGCGCAGTGTGTGCACATACAGTAGATGATTGCAATTTGGAAGCCGAAAGACGCGAGTGGTGTGAAAAGTGCAAGCGATCAGTGACGTCTTATCAGAAACCGCACAATTTTTTCGGAAAAGTGCAAATGGCGGCGGTTTGATTCAAGGGGACTGATAACTCTTTCTCTCCTTTTTCTCTTTCTTGGTTTCAAGTGAAGAAGGAAGAAAAAGAGAAATAAGAGGGAAAACATGTCAATAGTTGGTTTTTGGGCCTAAAAAATTTCAAAAAAATGCTTCCGGGTCAGTCGACGGCTCAAATTGAAGCCATTAGAATTGACGATTTGAAAAAAATGGGCTGAAAATTTTCAGATTTTTCTTTCCCCTAGAAAAAATGATTTTTTTGGGATAGAACAGAAAAATCCTTCTAATTTAGGGTTATTTTTCTCGAATTGCCCGTAAAAATAGCTGATTTTTGAAAAATAAAAAAACAATTTTCTTTTTTTTTCGTTGAAACAGTGAAATTTGTTTGGGGGTTTTTTTTGGGAATATTTCGAAATTTACAATTAAAAAAAATTTTTTCAATTTTTTGGGCTTGAAATTGACAGCACGGGTTTTTTTTTTGCATTTTTGGTTGAAATAAAATTTTTGAAAATTCCTGGTAATTTTTTTTTTGAGTTTGAATAAAATACATAAAATTCGAGCGATCCACTGATTTTTGAATAAATATTTAAAAAAAAAATTTTTTTAGGCCCAAAAAAATTGGAATTTTGGTTTTTCGACATAAATTAACTGGAATGTTAATGATGAAAAAAATAATTCAGTATTTAAAAAATGTATAAAAATTTTCAGATTAAAAGTAAATTCAAAAAAATAAAAAATAAAATAGGAACAGGTATTTTTTTCGAAAAAAAACGAAACACAACACAACAGCCAAAAAAAAAACAATTTCAAAAAATTATGAATCCGTAAAAATGTTTTTTTTTTTCAAAAATCATTTATTAAATTTAGTGGAATTGTTTTCAAAAATTGAATGGATTGATTCAAATACGATAAAAAATTGAAATTAAAAATATAATTAAAGTTAAAATTAAATTATCAATGCATAAAAAGAAAAAACCAACGACTTTGATGATAAAAAAATGAAAAAAAAAAACATTTTTTTTTAAATTTGGAAAATTTGTAAAATCAATCAAAAATAATAGCAAGAATTTGTTCAATGAATGCAACACAAAAAATAATTTCCAAAAAAAAAATTTTTTTTGGAAAAAAAAATTCGCTGAAAATTTAGATAGCCGCTCAAGTTCTAGACATTCCGATGGCTAAACACAAAAAAAAATTCGGTGAAATTTTTTTGAAAATTTTCCAAGCCAAAAAAAGAAAGATTGATGTGAAACGGGTGGAAAAGAAAGAAAGATCGATGAGAGAAATGGGAAAATAATGGGAATACTGATAGAGAAAAGAAAAGATGTGTTTTTGATAAATGGAACTGATAGAGAGATCATCAGAGGGAAGGAGGACATACTGAGGGAGTGCGGTGGAGCGCGTTTGCGTTTACAATGGCCTCCGGAACTTTTCCCCTTTTTCAATCGCTCCCAACTTTTTTGTGCTTGGAGCTATAAAAATGGTGCAATGACAAAAATTATATTATTTTTTAAGATCTTTCGAATGGCGCAACGAGATTTCAAAAATCTTAATTTTGAAGCAAGTTATGCGGGTTTTAAAGAAGTGGTCACTAAAATGTGCATAACTTGCTTCAAAATCAAGATTTTCGGACTCGCGTTGCACCATTCGAAAGGTCTCAAAAAGTACTATAATTTTTGTCATTGCACCGTTTTTCTTGGTCCAAGCACTGAAAAGATAGGGCGATTTCTGTGAACAAGTCCGAAAGTCAGTGAAACGGGAAACTTTTTTTTTTGGAAAAAAGTTCGATTTGGATCACAGCCTTCTTTTGATTCTGTATTTCTTATCGTCCTCCTGCCTTTTCTTCCAGTCAGTCTGAAAAAAGAGCGGAAGAGACGGTAAGGCGGGTCCCACAGGGTTACTGTACCTGATAGGATCCGACCGGGACGGAGATGGTGTCGGAGGGAATCGGAATTCCGAAACAATTCGGACACACTTCTTCGGATCTACTGGAGATCTGGAAAAAAGAAACAACTTTTCTATTATTCAGCAAAAAAAAAAAGATTTGGTACGACGCTCCGAAATAACGGTAAACGGCTTCGGCTCTTTGTTTATCGTAAATCGACACAATCGCTCTTTTTTCCGAGACTTCGAAATTTTGAGAGAGAGAGAGAGAGAGAGTTGCCACGTGGATCGGGTCTCGCATGGAAGAGACGTCCCCTCTCCGTAAATCGACATCGACCCAAAATTGCCACGTGGCATCGAGTAGTTTTGTTTTCATTTCTCACCTGTTGGACGGGAGAAGAGGCGCGAGTCGGCGAATCGAAGACCGAAGCCGTCAGACCGAACCTCATCGTCGCGACGCGTCGGTCTCGTTTCCGAGGTGGCAATCCGGGTGTCTGAAACGGGGAAGTCGACTGTTTTTGAGCAGTTGGAGGGGGGGGGGGTAGAAAAGTAAGCAAACTTTTCTTCTTCTGATAAGGCTGGTAAGAGTGATGAACTCACTCGCCTCGCTGACAAAAACAGATGAAGGTCTTGGAACGGGAGAACAAAACAAAACAACTGAGCTGGGCGTGCGCCTTTAAACTTCTCGCGCTACAGTATTAGTTTTTTCGCAGACGTGTCCACAGTATCTCGGGGTTCGTTGCGAAACCAGCCTATGAAATTGACACGATTTTGGGCGGTACTACAGAGTTGAGGGGGACGGGTCCCACCACGAAAAGAGAGAGGTATGTATGTACCATAAACTTTTATCCGAATAATCGCACGCGCTCTTAACCTCGCTGATTGAGAAATCGCGGTTCGAGAACGATGAGGTTAAAGGCGAATGCCATTGCCCCGGAAAAGGTTATGGTACCTCTTGGTTTTCGTGGCGAGACCCGACCGCCCGTTAATTTGTCCATGGGGGGGGGGGGGTTTCGACTCGATCATAAAACTGCAAACACAACTATTCAAACTCTCTTTTCTCTGCTGATAAGGCGAGTGATGAAGCCACTCTCGCTGCCCAATAAAACTTATCACATAATGTGTTTCGCCACACATACGAAACGGGTTTCGTGATTTACCCCCCCCCCCCTTTTAACTGCTCACAAGACAAATCATTTCACCCCCGTCAGCCAATTCCATCCTACATAGCTTCGGGAATTCCCTATCGATCTGGCTAGGTCTTAAACTGATAACCGACACAAAGTGTGACATGGGTGTCACGCAGGACGGACAACTCCACGAATTTCAGACGAAAAGTTGCCGGACTTTAAAGAAAACCAAGCTAAATCGATAGGGAATTTCCGAAACTATGTAAAGATTACGCTTTTCAGGTAAATCGAGTGAAATCTAATGATAATCATGGAGATTTTTGGAAAAAAATTGTAATATGGAGTGTAGTATCAACTTTCTCTCACGTTTACATCACAGAACACTCCGATATTGCGCCCCTCTTCCACAAGGGTACTTGAAACTGAAATATCTTAGAAACTAGCAGAGATATGAAAAAGTGGTCAACTACAAACATGATCAGCGTAAAATTTCCCACATTTTTGTAGTTGACCACTTTTTTCTAACTATTCTAGTTTTCAAGATATACCAGGTCAAAGTTCAAAGGTCGTTTGTCGTTCTATGGGGGGTCCCACTGATTCAAATCTCACCGTTTCAAAGTCGACGTAAACCTCGGTGCTGACCAGCGGCTGTTGTTGTTGGCTTGCACCACCTCTCTTCTCCTCGTCCACTTCCATGACCATCGCGGCGACTCTCGTGCCGACGTTTTCGATTCGGTCTCCGATCACCGCCTCCTCCTCCTGCTCTCTTTCCTTTCCTTTCTCTTTCTCCGTCTCCTTTTCTTTTTCCTCTTTCTTCTTGCCTTCCGTCGGAATGTGCACGGTGTCTCCGTCGACTGTCGGCTGCACTCCCTACGAGAGAGAAAAGAAACCGGTTATTCGGGTCGAGTGACCTAATTACGAGGAGGGTTGTCCATGAATACTGATACGCGTTTTTGATGGAATGAATCTATCCTCTCCTAACTCTGGGATTTCGTGAGAATGAGAAAAGTAAGGCGGAAACTGTTACAATTCCATTTTTCTAGGTACCTAACTCGAAAAATAAGGGTAGAGTGCGAGAAAAAACCCGGTTTCTAGCTATTCATAATATTGCGCCACCAGATGTCGTGACTCCTTTTGTCATCCCATTGGAAGGGGTCTCGAACAGAAATGACGTCACGTGACGTGACATTGTTTAAAGGCACATGTAGTTTCACGTCGCGTGACGTGACGTCATTTCAGTTCGAGACCTGGAATGGGACGTGTCAACAGACCCCGAGTCTCGCAAAAGACTCCGAGCCTATTTGAACACTTTTGAGGCGGGAGGGGGGTCAAGTCTGAACTTAGTGGTGATACTGGCGGGACCAGGCTCTGGGAGGACGCTTCTTACCCTCCTGACCCATCTGCACTACTAACCTGTAACCTTCACCCACTCTGATCCCCGAACCAACCCACTACCGCGTATCGCTATTCATGGACCACCCTGTACATAAAGAGAGAAAAAGAAAGTGCTTACCGGGAAGAATACGTCGTTGAGCACCCGGGAGAGCTGCTCGAAGTGCTCCCGGACGTCAGCCGACGCCTCGGGCACCGCCGCACCACGCACCATTGCGTAGAGGACGGTGGTGCAATACGGCATCAGAGTAGTGACCACGCCGAGGAGCGGCTCTGCAAATTGCGCACTGACTGTAAGTTCACGGCACTCGACGGGAACCTGACTGGTATCAACTCGGTCCAGTTCCAAAACAGCCTATCTGGGCACTCGGCGGGAACAGGGCTGGACAAAGTTGGACTACTTTGGAGCTCGACCAGGACACTAAAGTCGAACTCGACCGAGTTGTTATCAATCCAGTTACCTGAACCCATTTAAATGGCTCCGTTCCAGGGAATGCCGAGTAACTAGGTAAGTTTTTTTGCGATAAATCGACAAAAATGGATTGGGTCCGAAACCCGCAAAAACAAGAATTTTCAAACGTGATCATCAGCCAGGTTTACGGACTTTACCATTAAAGTTTTACGTTTCGATTGATTTCAGCTTTGTCGCAGCAACGCCGCTTCGTGGTCTCGCAGCGAACGCCAACCAGAAGAGGTACTGTAACAGTGGTTTCAACTGTGACAGTGAAAAACAAACAAACACAGTTGAAACGACTGTTACAGTACTCCCTCCGTTCGCTGCGAGACCACTCAGCAGCTTGCAGCAGCAGTGTCCTACTCACTGAGCTGCTCGTTGTTGGTGACTCTTTCGGTCATCAGTTCCGGGTCGAGAGGCGGCGTGTCTTGGGACGGGCGGAAGAAGCGGCGGTCCACAAGATAATCCATTGTTCGGGGTGGTGGTGATGAGAGAGAGAGAGAGAGAGGAAGAGGGACTTCTGAAGAGAGTTGAGAGGTGTCAAGGAAGAAAGAGAGAAAAAGAGAGAAGAAGTGAAGTGGAGTTCTCCGTTTCAATGCGAAGCAATAGTTGACACCCGGGGAGTGCCCGGGCAGTTTGTACCACGAACTACATTGACACATCGAAGGATAATAATAAGAATGTCTTGCAGAATCGGAATCACTTTCAAAATGATGGATTGGTATCAGGTCTCTGCCCGAGTTCTGTTTCCAATCTGATCGCATGCAACATTAACTTCAGCCCAATTGTTTTTTTTTGTTGATACTCGCGCATTTGGAACTTGACAATATCTACAGAATCGCACAAGGCTCGGAGACCGTTGTCACGCCCCATCTTGGGTCTCGAACGGAATCTACAGGTAAAAAACGAATCACGATGCCTCATTTCTCAACATAACAACTTTGAAGGAACACGCAATGTCACTTCACGTGACGTTAATTCCGTTCGAGACCCATGACCCATGCGAGGCGGCCCTCGCCGGCATCGGCGTGTCTTTGCGGACGGGGTTTGCCGGCCCGGCAAACCTATCTGACGGCCCGGCAAACCTATCTGACGGCCCGGCAAACCCATTTGACGGCCCGGCAAATCTGACTGACGGCCCGGCAAATCTATTTGACGGCCCGGCAAATCTATTTGACGGCCCGGCAAACCAATCTGACGGCCCGGCAAACCAATCTGACGGCCCGGCAAATCTATATGCCGGCCCGGCAAATCTATATGCCGGCCCGGCAAATCTATATGCCGGCCCGGCAAATCTATTTGACGGCCCGGCAAATCTATTTGACGGCCCGGCAAATCTATTTGACGGCCCGGCAAACCTATCTGACGGCCCGGCAAACCAATCTGACGGCCCGGCAAATCTATATGCCGGCCCGGCAAATCTATATGCCGGCCCGGCAAATCTATTTGACGGCCCGGCAAACCAATCTGACGGCCCGGCAAATCTATATGCCGGCCCGGCAAATCTATTTGACGGCCCGGCAAACCTATCTGACGGCCCGGCAAATCTATATGCCGGCCCGGCAAATCTATTTGACGGCCCGGCAAATCTATTTGACGGCCCGGCAAATCTATTTGACGGCCCGGCAAACCAATCTGACGGCCCGGCAAATCTATATGCCGGCCCGGCAAATCTATTTGACGGCCCGGCAAATCTGACTGACGGCCCGGCAAACCAATCTGACGGCCCGGCAAATCTATATGCCGGCCCGGCAAATCTATTTGACAGCCCGGCAAATCTATATGCCGGCCCGGCAAATCTATTTGACGGCCCGGCAAATCTGACTGACGGCCCGGCAAACCAATCTGACGGCCCGGCAAATCTATATGCCGGCCCGGCAAATCTATTTGACGGCCCGGCAAATCTGACTGACGGCCCGGCAAACCAATCTGACGGCCCGGCAAATCTATATGCCGGCCCGGCAAATCTATATGCCGGCCCGGCAAATCTATTTGACGGCCCGGCAAATCTGACTGACGGCCCGGCAAACCAATCTGACGGCCCGGCAAACCTATCTGACGGCCCGGCAAACCAATCGTACAAAAATGCGATACCTTGACGACACTCCGCCGTTACGCTTACGCGTCCCGTTTCAAAGAATCCGCTCGTGTTTTATCGAAATTTTTCGAGAGGGTGAGAGAGAGAGATAACTAAAGTTCCACTGTTTCACAGAACCCGTAATTTATCGATTTCACACATTCCTACCATTGGGCTCTAGCCACTGATTCGAAGCCAATTTTTGATAATAACTCATTTTTGTTGCTCAAAATTTCAGACTCTTAAAAGCAACTCTGCACTTTCCCGACATCGGGGCGTGTCGTAACCAATATTTCGCGTACAGTAAGAGTCATTGGCGCCAATTCAAATTTGTTCGTTCTTCCAACGTTACGCCGAAGAGAGTCCCCGTGAGTTCCAGAGCAAGTAGGGTGGAGAATGTTTTCAGAAAATTTCGACGTTGGGGGGATGAGAGGAAGGGTGAAACTATGGTTAATGGTATCGATTGTCTGGCTCGGAGATACCTATGAGCAAAGGAGTCGGTGACCCGCTGAAAAGTTAGCCCCCCCCCCCCCGAAACTGAATGAGTGTGCCAGGATATGTTGCGTCTTCCTCTCGCCGTCCCTTGTCTCTGGTTTGTGTCAGTACTAATATGTAATTACAACTGACTTTTTTTCTTGTACCATACCCGTTTGGAACCTCCCCTCATACCTGGTGCAGTCTGGTGAGGGATCTTCTCTGAATCAATGAGATGGAATGAAAAATAATCGATCGGTTTTAAAGGTGCCGACTACTTATTGGTCCGAATAGTCACCCACTATTTAACTGTTTTCGATGCTTTCAGACTTTTGGGGAGTGAAGTGAAGTGGCATAATTTACTGAAATGAAACTGAAAACTAGGACTTTCCACTGGTGAACTGGTGGGTTTTCGAGCATCATCTCACTTCGAAACGCTTGGATAGTTATAAGAAATCCAAAAAAATGTCCTGTTACAAGAGCGACTCGTTACAAAGTCACAAATGTTGGGAATTGGGAATCGGAAGGCGTGCGGAAAATGGTTTTGAAAAAGGTTGAAAAGGTTGATAAAGTTGATCACACGAGTCGGGGTGGTGGTTTGCACTGAATTGGTAGTTCTTATCAGTTTTAGTGGTATGATACAGAGTGAAAAACGACTTGTTCTCTTTGTTCTCTTGCAAATTGGATCGCGTTTCAGTTATCGTGCGTGTGCACTAGGCGAAATGGTTTGTGGTCTCCGCCAATGGCGTCCTTGAGCCGCCAGGGAACGGCCACTGGCGGTCGGAGCGCTCTTTTTGGCGTATGTCAAGCCAGACATTGCGACGCCCGGCAACTGCTTTGAATGCGCCATTGGCGGATGACTGGCGGGTGACTGGCCGAGACCTACCAGTCAATTTGTTATCCTGGTGCAAAAACGTTCGCGTTGGGCGTAAGTCTGGCGGATGACTGGCGGATGACCTGCCCGGTCAATGGTTCAGAGGATTTCTAGGCCATGGCCGAACTTGTCTCCCAACCTTGCCGCCTATGTCAATGGAGCGCAGTGTGTGCACATACAGTAGATGATTACAATTTGAAGCCGAAAGACGCGAGTGGTGTGAATAGTGCAAGCGATCAGTGACGTCTTATCAGAAACCGCACAATTTTTTCGGAAAAGTGCACATCGATTCACATCTGGTCACAGGTTTCAAGAATGCGTGACATTGCGAGATGGCGAGCAATGAGAAATGGAGAGAAAGAAAAAGGAGAAGAAGAGCGCACGAGGCGGCTGCTGCTGCTGTTGTTGTTGTGGTGATCATCCGAATGCGTTGCGAGGGAGACATAGAGCCGCCGCAAAGTGGGCGGAGCCAGTGCTCCGGGGAAAGGTGTTGCGTGCTCACGACGGCTACTGCGGCTCGCGGTGAGCAGCAACAGCATGACCTAGATTCGAGAAGAGCTCTTGTGTCGAGACGCAGACGTGGGTACATTGGTCGAGTTGAAATGGGCTGATAAGTTGAAAATTTAATACTAGAACAGAAAAAATTTACAGTTTCATTTTCTTATTTTATTTTCTTCCAAATAACCGGAATTTAAAAAAATTTAAATTTTTGGATTTTTTTTTTTTTTTTTTGAAAATTTTTTTTGAAATTTTTTTCAAAAGGCAAAAAATTGAAAAATTTCAATAAAAAAAAAAGAAAAAATCGCACTTTTTTTTTGCAAAAAAATTGTTTATTGCAATTTTGTACCCGTAAAAAAATAAAAATAAAAATAAAATCATGAAGAGATCGAAATGTGAGATCGATGATATTTAAATTTGATAAGAAAAAAAACATAATTATAAAGTGCGAATTAAAAATTAAAATAATAAAAATAATAAAGAATATACCCGGGAGGAAACGAAATTAGGGAAAAGTGAGCATGACGTGGATATTGGTGGAGCTTATTTTGACCTACTTTTCTTCTTACGTGGTTCATCTCCATTTGTGGGTTTCTGGAAAAAAAATTAATTCCTTCTCCAATTTTTTCTGATTTTTTCCATTTTTCCCGGTTTTTTTTTTCTCTAATTTTTTCAAATTAAAAAAAATTTTTCAATTTTTTTTCAATTTTTAAACAATTTTTCAGATTTTTTTTTCAATTTTTTTTCCAAATTTTTTCCAATTTTTCTGATTTTTTTCTAATTTTTTTTCTATTTTTTATATTTTTTTCCAATTTTTCTGATTTTTTTCTAATTTTTTTTCTATTTTTTCTGATTTTTTTCAAATTTTTTCGAATTTTTCTGATTTTTTTTCAACTTTTTTCTAATTTTTTTTTCAGTTTTTTTCTAATTTTTTCCAATTTTAAAGTTTTAATAATTTAAAAAAAAATTTTTTTTAACTTTTTTAAAACTATTTTCCAAACTTCCTTTCCAATCAAATTACTTTTTCAACATTAACATTTTTTAAAAATTAAAAATTAATTTAAAAAAAAATAAAAACTAACCGTTCTTTTTCCGGGCTTTTGAGAAACTGGACGAGCCGGAGCAGGAGCTGGAGCAAGAGCCCGAGCCGGAGCTGAAGCCGGAGCCGGAGCCGGAGCCCGAGCTGGAGCCGGAGCCGGATCGCGAGGCGGAGTCGGAGCCGGAGCAGCTTCACGGCTCAATCTTTCTCTCTGAAAAAAAAACCAATAATTTCCCTTCATTCCCATGGTCTCGCGACGAAAAACTGATGGATTCAGGGTATGCGCCAGAGTTTCACGGAAAAGGAATTTTCGTTTTAGGGTTTCGGAAAACGGGTAACGGAACCCTTTTTATTTTTTAGGGTTTCGGAAAAAGGGTAATGGAAATTTCAAAACTTTTTCGGGTAACGGAAAAAGGGTAATGGAAATTCTGAATTTTTTCGGGTAATGGAAAACGGGTAACGGAACGCCAAAAAACGCGGAAAAAGGGTATTGGAAATAGGGTAATGGAAACATATTTTCAAAGAAGTTTTTAAAAAATGTTGCTCGTGTCGATTTACGGGCTAAACCGAGCGCATGCGCTATGCTGGATAATCGTAGTGTTTAACTTTTTTTCAATTTTTACTATTTCTTCTTGGAAATAATTGTGCTTTTTTCCGTGGAAATGAACCTTTTTTTTAGGGTTTCGGAAATCGGGTAATGGAATTTTTTCTAAGTTTTCGGGTAACGGAAAACGGGTAATGGAAATTCTGAATTTTTTCGGGTAACGGAAAACGGGTAATGGAACGCCAAAAAACGCGGAAAAAGGGTAGTGGAAAAAGGGTAATGGAATTCCGTGAAACTCTGGTATGCGCCTTTAAACTCATCCCGACCTTTTCTGTTTTTCGCGCGTTATTTGGTCTGCAACTAATATTTTTACCTAGAAAATCAAAAGCAAAAACAAGAGCCCACACCTTATTTTGTTGCATTTCGTTGCGAGACCAGTGAAATAGGACAAGGGGGAAGGGGGGGCGA
Organism: Caenorhabditis sulstoni; assembly: GCA_963966605.1. Taxonomy (NCBI): domain Eukaryota; kingdom Metazoa; phylum Nematoda; class Chromadorea; order Rhabditida; family Rhabditidae; genus Caenorhabditis; species Caenorhabditis sulstoni. Next base: position 8,629,876 of record OZ016476.1, read on the forward strand.
TACACCGTGACGCACAAATGCAGACTGCACAGTGAATAGTTCGAGAAATGTCTGCATTTGTGCGTCATGGTGTTCACACACACCGTGACGCACAAATGCAGACTGCACAGTGAATAGTTGGAGAAATGTCTGCATTTGTGCGTCATGGTGTTCACACACACCGTGACGCACAAATGCAGACTGCACAGTGAATAGTTCGAGAAATGTCTGCATTTGTGCGTCATGGTGTTCACATGCACCGTGACGCACAAATGCAGACTTCCACTAACCTGTTTCCTCAGCTCCACGTGGTCTTTCGCATCGAAATGGTCAAGCAGGACTTTGTATTGCACTTGCAGTCTTCGGCCTTTCCTCCTGTGCTTCGTATCCTCCTCCTTCGTCAGCGTCTTGGCTCCATTCGCGAGTTGCTCAATCTCGGCGAGCATCTCTCGAGCCTCGCGTTCCACTTTCGCCACACCGCACTTTCGGCACGAGAGTCGGCACTTCGACTCATCTTCTTCGAAACAGTTCAAGTTGTCTTGAAGGCCATGCGGTGCTATCATTTTCGCGAGATAATCGCGTATCTCCTCGTTGAACTCGTCCAACGTCTGCGGTGTCAGCTGTCCGTTCGTGATCACCACCTCCTTCGGAATGTACTCCGGCTGAAAATGGCGCAAAGTTGCGGAGAGGTGAGTTGAAGACGTGAACGCCCTACGTTTCTTCGAATGCATCGCTTCAAGAGCGTCGCACAAACGACGCAGAGCTCCGTCGGCGCGAACAACGGCGGCGTGACCACTTCGGCGACGTCGGTGTGGGGCTCGACCGGCTCGGTGGAGCACGAAGCGCCCGAGGAGGAGCTCGTCGGGGAGCCTCTGGACGAGGCGGGAGTCAACGCGGAGGAGGGCACCTGGACGACGGCGGCGGCGGGAGCATCCGGAATCGGATCGGCTGGGGCCTGCACCTGCACCTGCACCTGCACCTGAAACACAACTTTTGAGAGACCGTTTGGTAGCTGTGGGGGGGGGGGGGTCTACCGGCTCTTCGCGTTCTGTTTGAGTGCTCTGCGTCGAGGCAGCCACCGGCCGACGGACGATCTGAAAGATTTTGAAGTGAGGAAACCCCTATCTTCCTTGTGTTCTCTCCTATGAAAATGACGTTTTTTTATCTTTCGAATGGCGCAAAAAGCATTCGAAAATCTTCATTTAGAAAAAAGTTATGGTAGTTTGATTTTAGGAGCTCTTGCATTGGCACCGCGGAAGTTATACTTTGATCTGGTATATCTCAGAAACTAGAACAGTTAGGGAAAAGTTGTCAACTACAAAAACGTGGGAAATGTTACGCTGATCATGTTTGTAGTTGACAACTTTTTGATAACTCTGCTAGTTTCCGAGATATTCCGGTTTGAAGTTCAACCGCTAGAAGTGGGGCTCTTCCTATGAAAAGTTTCACGGTGACTTACCCTCATGCGCGGTGTTTGAGTGCCTCGTGCGAATCTCCTCACCGGCACTGGATTCGTGCCGCTCTCCACCTGAAATACAAGAAAAAACTGCGTTGAGCCAACGAATCAGCGTGGGAAACGCGGAGAGGGGGCGGAGCCTAATCGAATGAACGCCTTACTCTTCTCACGCGCGGCGCTTGATTGTCTTGACGCAGTTCCATCTCCGGTGCTGGATTTGTGCCGCTCTCAACCTGAAAACATAAGTGTTTTCAGTGGTTCAACGAAATAGCGGGGAAAACGCGGAGAGTCAGAGTGGTTCAAGGGGGCGGAGCCTAAACAGAACGAGCGTCTTACCCGTCTCACGCGCGGCAATTGGTTTTCTCGACGCAATTCCATCTCCGGTGCTGGATTCGTTCCGCTTTCCACCTGAAACACATCAGATTTTCCATTGAACCAACGAAATAGCGGAGAGGGGGCGGAGTCTAATTGAATGAACGCGTTACCCTTGTCACGCGCGGCGTTTGGGTGCCTCGACCCAAGCCGATCACCGGTTCTGGATTCGTGCCGTTTTCCATCTGAAACACATGAGATTTTTCATTGGTCAAAGGAAGAGGGTAGAAGGGGCGGAGCCTAATCTCAGAGTGGCGCGAACCTGTTGATTGTGCTCTGTCTGTGTGCTCCCCGAGTTTCTTGTCGGCTCTGGCTCCGCGTCTGTGCCGGACTCGATCTGAAACACAAATATCGATTGGGAGTGATTTGGGAAGGCGGAGCCTAAGGGGGCGGAGCCTAAGTGCCGTGAAAATGAGCATTCGAATGACAAAAAGCGTTACCCTTGTCACGCGCGGCGTTTGGGTGCCTTGGCCCAAACCCATCACCGGTTCTGGATTCGTGCCGCTCTCAACCTGAAAAACATACGATTTCCCATTGAACCGACGAAACAGCGGGAGGAAACGTGGAGAGGGGGCGGAGCCTAATCTCAGCGTCGCGCGAACCTGTTGATTGTGCTCCGTTTGTGTGCCCCCTGAGTTTCTCGTCGGCTCTGGCTCCGGATCCGTGCCGGACTCGGTCTGAAACACAAATATCGATCGATTGGGAGTGATTAGGAGGGGCGGAGCCTAAATCCGGAGTGCCACGAAAACGGGCATTCGAATGACGTAAACACGTTACCCTTGTCACGCGCGGTGTTTGGGTGCCCTCACCCAAGCCGATCACCAGTTCTGGATTCGTGCCACTTTCCACCTGAAACACATGAGATTTTTCATTGGTCAAACGAAGAGGGGAGAGGGGGCGGAGCCTATTCTCAGTGTCGCGCGAACCTGTTGATTGTGCTCCGTTTGTGTGCTCCCTGAGTTTCTCGTTGGCTCTGGCTCCGCATCCGTGCCGGACTCGGTCTGAAACACAAATATCGATCAATTTGGAGTGATTATGGGGGAAGGGGGCGGAGCCCAAAAACATTCGAATGACGTAAACGCGTTACCCTTGTCACGCGCGGTGTTTGGGTGCCTTGGCCCAAGCCGATCACCGGTTCTGGATTCGTGCCGCTTTCAGTCTGAAACACATGAAATTTTTCATTGGTAGCACGAAGAGGGGAGAGAGGGCGGAGCCTAATCTCAGAGTGACACGAACCTGTTGATTGTGCTCCGTTTGCGTGCTCCCCGAGTTTCTCGTCGGCTCTGGCTCCGCGTCTGTGCCAGACTCGATCTGAAACACGAATATCGATCAATTGGGAGTGATTAGGGGGAAGGGGGCGGAGCCTAAAAGCCATCGAATGACATAAAGCGTTACCCTTGTCACGCGCGGCGTTTGGGTGCCTTGGCCCAAGCCTATCACCGGTTCTGGATTCGTGCCGCTTTCAGTCTGAAACACATGCGAAAACTTTATTAAATCGATGAAATTGGGGGCGGAGCCTAATTCCCCAATGACGCTAAAACGAGCGTTTGAGTACTGTACCTTTTCGATGAGCGGCGTCTGTGTGCTCTGAATGGAGCACTCCATTGGCACAGGATCGGTTCCGAATTCCACCTGAAATACAAAAGAAGGTGCGCAATGCGTCTAAAGTGATTTGTGAAGGGGGAGGGGGCGGAGCCTAATGTTACCTTCTCATTGTGCTCTGTTTGTGTGCTCCACGAGCTCATCGTCGGCTCGGGCTCCGCATCGGTTCCACGCTCGACCTGAAACAAACAAAACAGATACAGATACAGAGTTAGTTAGAGAACTATTTCAATCGATTTTGTGTACCTTCTCATTGTGCTCGGTTTGTGTGCACTGAACAGAGCTCATCACTGGCTCCGGCTCCGGATTTGTGCCGCTTTCGATCTGAAATAGCCCGCGAGAGAGTGTGGAAAACGAGGAGAGTCAGAGAAGTTTAGGGGGCGGAGCCTAATCTCAGCGTCGCGCGAACCTGTTGATTGTGCTCCGTTTGTGTGCTCCCCGAGTTTCTCGTCGGCTCTGGCTCCGGATCCGTGCCGCACTCGACCTGAATCACAATATCGATCAATTGGGAGTGATTAGGAGGGGCGGAGCCAAGGAGCATTCGAATGACACTTGTGATCACTATGTACCTTCTCATTGTGCTCTGTCTGTGTGCTCCACGAGCACGTCTTCGGCTCGGGCTCCGCATCGGTTCCACACTCGACCTGAAACAGAAAAGAGCTCAAGTCACGCTCCGAGTGTCACGTTTTTGTCCCTCCCGATTACCATCACTTTGCTCTCACACTCAGTTTGCGTAGAAGTGGCGGGCCATGCGAACTCTGTCTGAAATCCTTTGTCGAGCTGAAATTCACACTTTCAGACTTTTCCTTTTTCGCCTGACTCACAATTTCGACGACGATGGTTTCGGGTGTGGAGCAACGCGACGACGGTTCCGGCTCTTCTTTCTGAAATTGGCTGAAATTATTGTGCTTTTCTGAAACCGGAAACAAACTTTCACTTGTGAAACATTTGCCAACAGTCTATTGATTTGATCCACGGAGACGCGGTCAGATTCCTGGAATTTCGCATTTTTTTTCGAATCGAAATATCTTGAAAAGTGGTCAACTTCAAACCTGGATATCTCGGAAACTAGGAGAGCTATCAAAAAGTTGTCAACTACAAACATGGTCAGCGTAAAATTTCCCGTATTTTTGTAGTTGACAACTTTTTTCCAACTATTCTAGTTTTCAAGATATGGCCCATCAAAGTTCAAATTTCATAGAACCGCGATACCTCGCCAAAAATTTGAATGAGCTCACCGGAAAAAGAGCCGATTGAAGAGCCGCAATGAGCATCGGCAGGTGCTCTTTCATCTCTTGCGAAGCCACTGGCATCGGCTTTCCAGCTGCGGCCGCCTTCAGAATTTCGTAGCAGAACGGGATGAGGAGGTGCCAGATATCGAACAGGGGGTCTGAAAAATCGGGAATCGATTTGGCTGCCGCCTTTTTTCTGTGCTAATTTTGTTCAAATATTGTGAAAAAAAAAATAGAATAATTTTTGAGACCTTCAAAATGGTGCAAAAAACGTCTGAAATTCTAAATTTTCAATAAAGTTTTCGTGGAAGAAGAGCACATTAGTAGGTGACCTTCAAACTGAAATATCTCGGAAACTAGAAAAGTTAGAAAAAAGTTGTCAACTACAATCATGATCAGCATAAAATTTCCAATGTTTTTGTAGTTGACAACATTTTTCTAGCTATCCTAGTTTTCCAGATATACCCCGGCAAAGTTGAAACTCCGACAATCCTGTCAAAATGTTTGAATTTTAAGAAAAAACGTTTCAAATGGCATTGGATTTGAACCAATAATCTTCAAAACAATTTTCAAATATAAAACCACTTGACTACACATGCGCTTTTCGAAACAGTAACTGTTTAAGTAGGGTGTTCAGTGGTAGCCAAGGTTTTCATACAAATACCATAGGCCTCCTATTAGTGACACTTAAAACCGCAATATCTGGGAAACTAGAAGAGTTGTCAAAAAGTTGTCAACTACAAACATGATAAACATGAAATTTGCCATGTTTTTGTAGTTGACAACTTTTTTCCAACTATTCTAGTTTCCAAGATGTACCCTGTCAAAGTTAAACCTAACGGGTGCGCATTGCACAGGCCACTAAAACTGTCATAACTTTCTTGAAAATCAAGATTTTCACACGTTCTTTACGCCATTCGGAAGATCATAAATTTTCCTTCATTTTATGTCACTGAACCGTTCTGATAGAACAAGTGACAAAAAAGATACGGCGAGTTGTGTGCCACTCTTCTTCTCTTTCTTACACAGGCTCGAATCGACGGCGGTGTGACGAATTGGCGGATTCATGTAGGCGGCGAACATGTAGAGCGCGTTTTGAAGATTGAAAAACGTGAACGAACGAAGCGATTCCATCCTTTTTTTTCTCTCAAGAAGTAGAAGAAGAAGAAGGTTTTCTGAAGGTGAGAATTGATTGAAAATGTGTGGGAGAAGAGAAAAAAGAAGAAGAAAAGCAAAGCAAGGGACAGAAAGAAAAGAGAAAAAGAGTGAGTCATAGTGTGGAGACGAATGCCCGCTTCCATTTTTCTTCTTGTATTGTACACACATTCGTATTTCAAAAAAATGTATTTACATTTGCTTGTTCTTCTGTCCATTTTTGATCAAAATCACATGAGAATTTGAAATAAATTTTTGAATTCGAAATTTGACAATTTGATGGCCTAGAAATGTTTGATGGCCGAGTTTTGATGGCCTAGAAATTTTTCGGCCCTCGGGGAAATCAAGTGATTTTAATATGGCTGGAAAATAGGAAAATTTTCAATTTTTTCAAATATTTTTTTTTTGAATTAAAGAAAAACATTCTTGTTTTTGTTTTCAGTACAAAAAAATTTAAAGAAAAAAAAATATATATATTAAATTTGAAAAACAGTAAAAAAAATTGTTTTCCATTTTGTGTTTTTTTTTTCAATTTTTACTTTCACTTTTTTCGTTGTTTTTTTTTTGGAATATATTGCTTTGGACATTATTTTGAGACTAAAATAAAGAAAAATTAAATTTTTGGAACTGGGCTTTTTTTGAATTTTCAAAAAAAATTGAAACAGTATGCATAGTTGGTCCCCTTTAAGAGCGTGACCTTAGAACCGGGATATCTCGGAAACTAGAAGAGTTATGAAAAAGTTGTCAACTACAAACTGGATCAGCGTAAAATTTCCCACATTTTTGTAGTTGACAACTTTCTTCTAACTCCTCTAGTTTTCAAGATATACCCCGTCAAACTTATCCTCTCAAAGGGTTGACGGCGAATGCGGTAAACGCTTCACCTAGGTGCCTAATCAAAATCGCCGTCACCGGTTATTGAGCTCAGGTGGAGCATTAGGCTCTTGGCTGCATCCTATACTTAAAAACCGACCGGAGCACTAATATCGGGTTCGAATAGAATAGCGGATTATGGGCGCGTTTGCCGCGCTGCTCCACGGCTAATTAGCGGCAGATTTCGCGGTGATTAGGCATTCGTGTGGCACGCGCCGGTTTGACGGAAAAGTGTGGTGAGCATTAGGGGAGGGAACGGGCAAGAGATTTCGATCTGGATGGCTCTTTTTTGTGCGGTACGCACCTGTTAGGCCGGCTCCCCTTTTCAAATTTCGCGCGCTTTGGACGCCGCCACTGGCTCTATTTTGAAGAGTGAATACGTTGGGTTTGAGTTCAAAAACTGATAGACAACGCGAACGAGCAGAATGCGATAGTGCGAGCAAGCGAGTCCAATTACATTAAAAGGGGAGGGTGAGGGGAGGGAGGGAGAGAGGAGTGCCACACGGCGTCGGGCGCCAGCAGAAAGAAAGGGAGAGAGAGAGAGAGAGAAAAAGTGCACGCAGAAGAGACGCAGACGGTTAGAGGAGAAAATGAACGGACGGCGCGCACGAAGTGGCACGGAGAGACGTCTGGCCGAGAGAGCAGCAGGCGCAGAGGGATGGGGGAGGGGGAGGGGTCCACCTTCAGGTTCAACTTTGACCGCGTATATCTTGACAACTGGAATAGCTAGAGAAAAGTTGTCAACTACAAAAACGCGGGAAATTTTACGCTGATCATTGTTGTAGTTGACAACTTTTTGATAACTCTTCTAGTTTCCGAGATATTCCGGTTTCAAAGTCACGCACTAAAGAGGAGCTGTTCTGTTGTAGGTTTTGAAATTGCAGAGAGAATGGAAGTTGTAGGAATGAAGAAATATGGCGCTGCGATGGCTGGCTCGTTCATTCATTCACATCACAGCCGTCGCGAAAAAGAATGAGAGAGAGAGAGAGAAAGAGAAAGATAGCAGGAACAAGAGAAAAAGAGAAGGGGGGGGGGTCTGTTGTACCCCCCCCCCTTTTTCTCCGACCAACACCTGCTATTGATCTTCTTCTTCTTCTTCTTTTTCTTTTTCTTCATTACCCCCCCCCCCCCCTTGTCAATATCTAATCTCTTGAAGAAGATTAGAAACAAAGTGCCGAGAGAGAAAAATTCTCTCGAGAAAAAGTAGGCCCAAAGTTTTCCGAGGCGTAAAAAATTTCGAAAAAATCGCTTCGCGTCAGTCGACCGCTCAAATTGTAGCCAATTTTAAGGGCTATTCAGAGAATTTTACGCCGAGTTCCTCAGATTTTTTTAGATTCTGAAAAACAATAAAATTCCAGCGCGACTTTGATTTGGTTTCAGGTCTAGCGCGCGCCGACGGTTTTGCGAAGCGCGGGGAGAATCTGGGAATTTTCGGGTATTTTTTTTTCAAATTACCCGTTGGAATAGCTTTAATTTGAGCGCTCGACTGACTTGATACGATTTTTTTGAAATTTTTCACGTCCATCTGAAGAAAATAATTTCGTAGGCCTATGCCAGTAAATAGCTCTGCGATAGTAAATATTCGCTTTATATTCAGGTTAACAAGTTTTTCGTATATTTTCCTCTTTTTTTGTTTTTGCCCAAAAATAATTTGTTTGTTGTTGATTTACACACTCGTCCACCGACTACAAACCAAGCTCAATAAGAAAAAATTTAAAAATTTTTTATAAAAACCATGTTGAAACAGTGAAAATTTAGTGTTTTCGTGCCATGCCAATTGTGTCGATTTACGCCGTTTCGTTTATTTTATCAAAGCTTATACGAGAAATAAATGAAATTCGAGACTTTTTCGCTCGTTGTTTATCAACTAAACCAGACTGATCGCGCTCAAATTTCACACATTTTCCGGCGAAAAAAAGGAAAAAAAAACTGGCCTAAAATTGCTCGGGTCTCGGACGGAAAACACCGAAAACCGACTCGGCTATGGTAATTCTGTTCGAGACCCGAAACGAAACGCCACGTGGCAACTCTTTCCATTAAAGGAGATTGCGTCGGCTCAAAGAGATAACATCAGCTGGCTGGTCTCGCCACGAAAGACAAACTATGTAAATCAATCATGCATCCTAAAAGCCCAGTTCAGCGCTTTTTCGTTGCGGGACCAGCGAACTGACGCGATTTCTGCGCGCAGGTAATATTTGGCGGTACTCCGAAATAGAACTCGCCGGAATAGAACCGGGACGGATTGGAACTAAGTTAGGTATATTTCTTATTGTGACACAATTATCCCAAAAAATTAATAAAAAACTATGGAAAGCAAACGCGCTCCACTGATAACGGTTCCAATCCGTCCCAGTTCCAATCCGTCCCAGCTCTAATCCGGCCAGTTCGATTCCGGGGGTACCGCCTAATATTTGTTGCAAAAGCCCCCAACATGTACCGTCCGTCGTTGCAACAGACACCTCTCTCTTTCTCTCTTCCTCTCTCCTCGTTTCCTGTACTCTCTCTCTCTCTCTCGCGGTGTGTGTTTGTTAGATTGCAAACTGATAAGATGGGAAGGGGTCGCATTGCGTGTTACGGTATCTCTCCATGCATTCATTCGCGTTTGTAAGGACATAAACTAGAGGGGTAAATAGACTTGAAGAGAGAGAGAAAAGTGACTCCGAATCTCTGCCATTCTCCCATTTTTCGAAGAGTTTTCAAAAGTCGACTCGTTTTTCCCTGTTTCAATGCGAACCTTTCAAGTTTCAACGTCCGCGCAACGTCATTTCATCTGTCTGCAAAATTTGATTTTGGGCGCGTCTATTGATCCAGTTATCATTTTGAAATCCGAAAAATACAGTAAAGTTTTCCAGAAAATGTATCACTTTCCAACTTCAAAAAAAAAAAAACGATTTATGGTGCCTGAACCGCACTGCCTGTCAAAATTGAACTTCGGCCTATGTATTACAGTGAAAATCAATAAGCGCCAACGCTTCATGGAATTTGAAATTTTAGGGTTTCCGCATTCAGGTTTTGAAAAGATACGGTATCCAAAATTCCAGTCTAATTGTTTTTTTTGTCGTTTACCAGCCGAAATTCATTCACGCATTTCTTCGGACAACACTGAGAATGCAAGTTTGATTTACAGAACTTCCAGTCACATTTCATGAATCGATCGCATTTTTGAGGGTTGGTGATACATTTTCGGGAAAAGTTGACTGATTTAAAAATAATAACTGGATGAACAGACGCGCCGAAAATCGATTAATGCAAAATCACTAATGGACGTTGCACGGACGTTGAAAGTTGAAATGTTCACATTGAAACAGGGAAAAATGAGTCGACTTTTGGAGAATTGTTCGAAAAATGGGAGTATGGCAGAGATTCGGAGTCACTTTTCTCTTTCTTCAGGTCTATTTACCCCTCTAGTTTATGTCCTTACAAACGCGAATGAATGCATGGAGAGATACCGTAACACGCAATGCGACCCCTTCCCATCTTATCAGTTTGCAATCTAACAAACACACACCGCGAGAGAGAGAGAGAGAGAGAGAGAGAAAGAGAGAAAGAGAGAGGTGTCTGTTGCAACGACGGACGGTACGACGGGGTGTCATCATGTTGGGGTCCGTGCATTCCTCCAAGACACCCCCTTACCCACCACCGGACTATTGCATCAGTATTTTTACCATTTTTTCTCCCGCTTTCCTTGCTTTCTTTAAATTTGAATTAAATTTAATCTTGTGAAAAGGCGTGTCCACTTACAATGAAACCGACAAAATGAACTGAAGAATAGGTTAGAAGATAGTAGGCGATAATACAAAAAAGATTGATTTCAGTCTTGTGACGACACCAAATATCGTTGCAAATTTCCCGAAACCAGCAAGTCAAATGTTCAATTCCGTGCAGCTCTTACTGGAGAGCTCTGTTAGCTAGGAATTGACTCGGAACCTTTCTTGATAGAACAACGAAGAGATCGCAGGTTGGCAAGTGAGAAGCAAAGGGGAAGATGTTTTGTTGCCTGATATTGCATGGTTGAAAAGAACTCCTACTTAACAATATCTCTCGTTTCTAGTTCTACTCAGTTAGCTCCGGGACATTTCGAAACCGTTTTAATATAGGTCAAAAGAGGCGCTGAGAAGTGCTCAAATTTTTGAATTCCGTGAACTGTTTCGAAAAGGAACTGAACATCTCGAAGGCTGAGGAGTTCTGGCAAGAGCTAGATTTTTGAAATCTGTAGAAGCTTGCGAAAAACTTCATATACTCTAACAGTTTGAATGAATGAATGCACGAACAAGCCATCGAGAGTTTGCAGAAAAACAGGCGATGGGTCTCGTCACGAAAAAGCAAGAGACGAAAAACATAAAAGTTTTCCGAATAGTCAGTCACATGCGCTTTTTCAACCTCATTTTTTTTCGAGCCGCCACTTTCTCAGATCAAGTTTATGGTACCTTTTTGCTATTCGTGGCGGGACCCTTGGTCTGTTTTTTGGCTTAAAAATTGCATGAAAGAGACAAATCAAATTTGCAAATTTGTGTTTTTTTTTTTTTGGTCAACTATCCCATTTTTCATTTTTTTTTAAACAAACAGTCTTCCGGTTGTCCGAACAGATCTTTTTTTTTTGAATTTTTTTCTGGTGACAGCATTGAATTCAACAATTTCGGCTTAATTTGATTTTTTGAACTGTGTTTTTTGAATCGGGAATTTTTGTTTTTAAATTATTGACTAGACGCTAGATTATAGTGACCAACAGTTTTCTGTATTAAATTTTTTTTGAAACCGCAAATTTTTAGAAAAATTTTCGTCGAATTCAAGGTTTTTTAAAAATTTTTAATATCACTTTTCTGGTAGTCTTCCGCTCAACAATTATATTTTAATAGTAAGTTTAAAAAATAAAAATTACTTTGAAAAATTTTCAAAATTTTCCCAGCTCCTCTAAAAACAGCAGCCTGTTAAAGGGGGCGGGGCCTATTTTTATTAAAACGTTTTCCAGAAAAAATAAAAATCAGAGAATTTTTGAATAACTTTTTCTGAATTTTTCATAAATTTACGCACAATTTAAGTGATAGATCGAATTAAAAAATTTTTTTTTCAAAAAAAAATTTTTTTTTATTATTTGGGCCAATAATTGTGATCACCCTTTTTTTAAATATTTGAAAATGTTCTCATTTATTATCTGATAATTTTCTGTAATTTTGAAATTAAAAAAAAATATTTTTCTCCTTGACTCCGCCCACTTTTTCCCTAAAAATCAGTCAAAATGAGGGCGTGGCCTGGAAAAAATCGTTTTTTTTTTAATTTTTAAAATTTTGCAATTAATTTTTCAAAAGCTCTCGATTTATTTTTCTAAAACGGCCATTTCAGATTTATTATTTTGCGGCGGAATTTTTTTTTTTTTGAAAACCCAAATACTTTTTTTTCGAAAAAAAAAACAAAAATAGGATTGTTTTTAATTTTTAGAATAGCATAAAAATTGAAATTAGCTCTTAAAATTAGGCAAAAAACAGCCCGAAAAAAGAATCATTTTCGTTTACCGATTCAGTCCGTCCGCCTCCTACAGTAAGACAGTCGGCGCCTCCTTATCAGTCGCCTGAAATCAAACATTCAGTGTTGCAACGACGACAACGGCAGGGGAAAAAAAAGATAATGAGAATGGAAGAGACGCAGACAAAGAGAGGAAGATGACGGGCGAGTGATGAATGTTTGGAAGTGGCGACGAAAAATCGAGGGGTCGAGGGACGACGAGCTGTTTGAGAAAATGAAACTGTTTTCGAGTGGAAAATAAGCTAGTGCGATGGAGCGCGTTTGCAAATCCCTCTCCACAGGGAACTTTCTCTGTTCTGGCTCGAATTTAAATCGATGGGGAAAATCTAATAGAAGAGTGCCAATAAGTGCGCGACCTTCAAACCATAATATCTCAGAAACTAGCAGAGCTATGAAAAAGTGGTCAACTACGAACTTGATCAGCATAAAATTTCCCGCGTTTTTGTAGTTGACAACTTTTTTCTAACTATTCTAGTTTCCGAGATACACCCCGGCAAAGTTGAACCTTGGAAAAAACTGGAGTGAAAAAATCGTCCGAGTGGGGGGAATCATTATGAAACATGGTTTTAAAATGTTGTAATTGAATTACAGCCTATTTTTTTTAAATACTTATTAGTTTTGATGGCTCTTTCTTCTTGTGAATTTACCGTTATCCCAAGAAAATCATCTATAAGCAATAATAGAAGGGTCTCTTGTACTAGTAATACTTAAAACTGAAATATCTCGGTAACCAGAAGAGTTACGAAAAAGTTGTCAACTACAAACTTGATCAGCGTAATATTTCCCATATTTTTGTAGTTGACAACTTTTTTCCAACTACTCTAGTTTTGAAGATACACCCTGGCAAAGCAGAGTTTTGTAGGTAAAAACCGGGTCTCCGGCAGAGCTACACGGAACTTTTCTGGCAGTTCTAACTATGAGCATACTGTATATAATGATTGAATTGATTTTTTTTTTCGAAATTTTCAAATTTCCCTCCTCAAAAACCACTTTTCACAACTGCAACAGTGTACAGCTGCGCCAAAACTTTTCGGTTTCAATTAAAAATTAAGTGAAAAAAAAGTTTTTTTTTCGGAAAAAAAAATAAAAACTGGTATCCAAGTCGGATGTCATTTTTCCAGAATTTCAGAAAAATGTTCTCATAATTCTCAATAGAGCGCGTTTTCGACAGTTCGCTATTCTTCTGGATCGGAATGGGTGGGAATTTCGAAATGGCCGAAAATGAAAATCATTTGAAATCGTAAAAATTTTCAAAAAAATTTTTTTTTTTAAAAATTGAAATTTGAATTTGAATTTTCATTAAATAGCCACTTTTGTTGAAAATTTAAAAAATTCAACAGGAAAAAAGAAACATTAAATATTAAAAAACAATTATTTCTCAAAAAATGCTGTAGTCGGTTCGGAAATTTGAAAAAAAAAGTATTGAAATGGGAAAAAAAAATAAAATCAATCAATTTCTTTTATTTTATTTTATTAATTTTTTAAATTTTTTAAAAAATTCATTGATTTACCTGAAATTGAGAAAAATTTAATTAAATTTTAAAAAATTTCACAGCACTGCAATTTTTTGATTTTAATACTTTTTAAAAATCTGAAAATTTTTAAATAATTTTTTTCAAAACTGAATAAACCATAGAAAAAGCTATTCACAATTGCGAATTTAAAAAATTTTAAAAATTAAAATCTCGAACGGAATCGACGTCACGTGACGTGACATTTCGTGTCCCTTTAAGCAGTGTTTCTTTTCGGCTTGTTGAAAAGGACACACAATGTCACGTCGCGTGACATGGATTCCGTTCAAGACCCAAAAAGGGGCGTGGCCTACGGACTCTGAGTTTCTTCGCGCGATCTCATAATGCTATGTCACGTCACGTGACACAAGAACCCTTCCTACACTCTGAAAATTGCTCATTTTTCATAAAGCCTTCTGTTTAAAATTGAAAAAAAAATTACGGGGATTTTTGAAATTTTTTTACGAAAAAAAAAATTTTTTTTGTAACCAAAAATCTCCGAAAATCCGAAAATCGAGAAATTTCTCAATAAATTGAACGTTTAAAACGGAAAATTTTACAAATTTTTTTTTGCAAATTTTTTTTCGCTTTGAAAATTTAAAAAAGAAGTTAAAACCACTGAGTTAAAATGAAAAATACCAAAAATTTCCACAGTTTCGGGCGATTTTCGATCAATTTCCAACCGAAAATCGATACTTGGCACAGTGCCAAGTCAACAAATTCTTCATTTTCTCAACTGATTTTTGGAGTAAAGAAACGAAAAAAAGAAAAAAAGTATATTATTCTACTCCAACGCGTTTTTCACAAATTGCGGCAATACGAACGCCGCCTTGTGCACTTCCGAATTGTAGAAACGCAAGTTGAGAGCACGGAGTTGCTCGGCGCTGAGCTCGCGAGCCGGCGTTGTCACGTCACGTTCCTGGAAATTTTTTTTAAAAATTTTTCCTTGAAAAAAATGATTTCAACAAATGGGAAATTGCAGAAAACACACAAACACACAATAGCCACAAGGAACTATTACGAAACTCGCCCTAACTCTTTTGTAGTTTGACTTAGAAAAATGGCGCAGTGACCAAAAATTAAAAGCTTTTTGAGAGCTTTTGAATGGCGCAAAGAGCGTCAAAGAATATTAATTTTGAAGAAAGTTATGCAAGTTTTTAGATAGAGTTCACAAAGACCCGCTTCCTTCAAAATCAATATTTTAACTTCCTTCAAAATCAATATTTTCAGACGTTCTCTGCACCATTCGAAAGCTCTTGAAAAGTTCTCTATATCTTATCACTGCACCATTTTTCTAGGTCAAAGTACAAAAGAGTTAGGGCGAGTTTTGTAAAAGTCCGACACAAACACACTGGGAAACGGCCAAAAAACGAGCAGAGACAGGTTGCGACGGATTGCGAAATGTTGCAAAATGAGTGGAAAATATGGGCAAAAAACAATTTTACGACGGTTTTGAGAATGATTTCCGATTTGAATTCATTCATTTCTTGTCCTTATTCTTACATAAATTTAAAATTTTTTTTTTTTAAATTTTTTTTTTCGCTGAAAGTTTATCAATCTTCACGTAGGCTAGCCTAATTTTTTTTTTGGAAATTTCTAAAAAAATTCAAAAAAATGCTAAAAATCCATTCGATGGCTTAAATTAAAGGTTTTCTCGTGGAGAAAATTCCAAAAATTTCCAGATTTTCAAAAAAAATTTTGGAAAATTCTGGAAATTTTTTTCGAATTCCCCATCCTTATAGCTTCAATTCGAGAGGGGTTTTTTCAAATTTTTAGGCCCAAAAATCGGGTTTCTTTTTCTTTTCACATAGAAGGGCTGAAAAAAAACTAGAATAGAATGAGCTCACAGCACGCTTGGCACAGATCAAATAGCCCATGCTGCCGGACGGGTACGTCGAGACGATCGATTGAGCGTAGGCGACGGTCGGAAAGATTCGACGGTTGAAGGCGACGAGGTGGGCGATGAGGTTCAGGTGCAGCCAGACGGATTCGCCTGCAAAAGTGGGTGTCACGAGTCACGAGCACAAGACGACACGACACCGAGACGGCACTGCTCTCCTCCGGAAATCTCGCGCCAGGCTGGTTGGCGGTGTCAATGGCCTGACATCGGCCAGTAATCCGCTCGACATACGCCAGTGGCGCTTCAAAGTCGGCCAGTGGCGGCGCGATGACGCCAGTGGACCCTCTAAAGCGCGCGAAATTTCCGGAGTCTGTGCGGTGGAGCGCGATTAGTCAGTCACCACAAACACTATTAGTAGGCCGAAACCAACGAAAAAGGGGGGTTCACCTGCGACTTCCCGCATACAATGTACCCCATTAGACCCGACGTGTAGGTTGGCACACTGCCAACCGCGTATCTAGCGATCGGAAAGAGCTCGCGAGCCGTTCGCATCACTGTTGAGATCAGTTTCGTGTCCAACCACGGGCATTCGCCTAGAAACTCGTCGAATTTCGCGATTTTTTCATGGTTTTTAGGCTACAATATGTTTAAAACTGTGTTTTTGAGCAATAACGAGCGAATTTAGTCATTCTTGACGAGACCCAACTGCGTTTTTCCGTTTTTCTCGGTCACTCACCTTTTTAAAATTGAAAAACGCAAAAATCGAAATTTCGTCGCAAAACCCGCTAATCAAAATAAGGCATGCGCCTTTAAATTCTACCGTACTGCCTTTAAATTCTACCGTCGATTTTTCGTAGAATACACCTATATTTCTCGAGATTTTTTTGAATTTCCCGCTATTTTCTGTTTTTTCCTGGTAGAATAACTAATTTTTCCTGACTTTTTTTTGCTCTGCAAACGTAAAACTCAAATTTTTCGTCAAAAACCCTGCAAAATAGAATTTCGTTGTGAGACCTGTTGACTGAAACAAGGCATGCGCCTTTAAAATCCACCGTACCCCTCATCAAGTTTTTCGTGGAATTTGTTCATTTTTCACGGATTTCTCCGAGTTTTCCGGCGTTTTCAAGCGAATTTTCCCCAAAAATCCTCAAATTTCTGTCCCAATGCTCACCTTGCGACGACAAAATGCCGTCCTCGTTGAGCGCGTCGCGCAGCAGCTCGTAGTAAGTCTGTCCGAACAGCGATTCGGCCGGCCCAACGGGATCCGAGCTGTCCGTCACGATGACGTCGAACTCGTTCTTGTGATTCTTCAGAAACTCGAATCCGTCGCCACAGTACAAATCAAGTTTCGGGTGCGAAAACGCGCACGACATGCTCGGCAGAAACCTGGAAAATTGTCGCGTTGTCTTCCGTTTTTTTCGAGTTTCCCCTCACTTTTTCGCCACATCAATGACCATTTCGTCGATTTCGCACATTGTGACCTTTTCGACAGTCTCGTGCTTCAGCACTTCTCGCAGAATGCCGCCGTCGCCGCCGCCAATGATGAGCACCTTCAAACAAAAGTAGAGCAATCGTTGCTCGGCTCGATTCGACCCACTTTTTTCGGATTCGGATGAGCGAAGAGTGGCAAGTGAGCCAGCATTTCTTGATACGAGAACTCGTCACGTTCGGTGGCCTGGATGATTCCGTCCAAAACGAGCACATTCCCATATGTGGTGCTGGAAAAAGTCGCGGTTTTCGAGCCGTCTGGAACTCGCGCTCTATTGCGAACCTCTCGAACACCAAAACGTCCTGATATTTCGATTTTTCGTGGAAAAGCACCTTCTTCGCTTGCAGCGAAAACGCCTGTCCCGGCCACGCGCCGCCCATCTCCTTGCCGTCCGACTTCAGTTGTTTCGACTCCTCGGAGCCTGAATTCAACTGTTTTTCATCGATTTTCCGTGTCAAAACCGACACTCACCCTGGTTCCCGTTCATTTTCTCGAGATCGTCCGGCGAGAACTCGGTGAACCAGCCCTTGTGCAGTTTGTCCATGTTTGCGCTGAAAAATGGGAGAAATTAGGACGGAATTGGGGAGGTTAGAAGGTTGGTGAGTAGACTAAGACTGACCAAATAGGCTGCGAATCGTGCGAGCCGCCAACGTTAGACTGATAAACGGGAAAGTGTCGATAAGATAGCGAGCGGAGCCCGTTTATGGCTCTCGTAGTGCGAATCGGGCCATTACGCTAGAAAATGACACTTGAAAACCTTGACATCTCAGTTTCTCGAGCGAAAATTGATCTCCCCGGGTGATTTCCATAAAAAACTCACGAAAAATCGGTGGAAAACGCGAAAACCCGCCGATTTTCGGGACAACTAGCACAAAACCCACTTTTCCTCCATTTATCGCCTCCACAACGCACTCTCTTCCGGGCTTCTCGTCGCCAAATCGCAAACGTGCTCCACTGCACACGCACTCTCATGCTCTCCGGCTCGTTTGGAGCAGCTGCAGGCTGCAGACGGGCGGCGACTCCAACTGGTCAATGGTGTAGTGTGCGCGCCTTCTTTCCTCGCTATACACACGCGTGTCGCGGACAGACAGAGACGCCGAGAAAACAAGAAAGGGAACAGATGTGGGGGGCAGATGGCCCGGGTCACATGACGTCACAATGGAACCCACAAATGAACGGCGAAACAGAAGACGTTCGCAGAAGAGACGGTGTTTGTGTAGGCCTCGGGTTATTATTATTACTGGCATCTCTCCAGAATCCTGTTTCTTTCTTCTATTTGGAGCTGCTCGTAGGCTCCGAAATTCGCGGTTTTCCGACTAAAAACGCTTCGATTCCACGAAAATTCGTTGGGAAATCGATATTTTCGCAGTTTTCCGGCGATTTATCGGAGATTTCAACTGAAAACTCAGTGAAAACCTATTTTTTCGAGTTTTCAGCGAGTTTTCCATGGAAAACCGTCAAAAAACAAGGTTTTCTGTAGTTTTTCACTGCGATTCCAATTTTTCCAAGTTTTTTGCAATGTTTCCATGTCAAATTTCAAATTTCCCATCGAAAACAGGTCAAAATCATTGATTTTCAACCAAATTTCCTGGAGAAACAACCGAAAACCGGTCTGCGTCTCTCGATTCGCCGTGATATTTCCGATCATTGAGACACTCTCCTCCACAATTCGTATCTGTTTCTCCGCCGCCCGCGCCGCGTTGCCGCCCGTTTCTCGTTCCAATATTATCGATTTTCCCTCGCCTCTCTCTCTTTTTCCGCAACGCTCCTCTCACTTCCTTTTTAAAACAATCATGTGACCGAAAACCGTCTGATTGCGCAAGAAAACTGGGCTTTTCACCCGTCAAATTTGCCGATTTTACAGGCTTCTCCTCGCAATTTTCGCGCTCCCAGCTCGATTTCGCTCTGAAAATGGGTGTGCCACGGAAGGAAAATGCGGAATATCGTCCGATTCGCATCGAGGACACCGAACAATACAACAATTATGCCGAGTGAGCGCTTTTTCGAATGTTTGCACGAGCTGAAATGAGCTTTTGCAGCTACGACTTGTCGGAAAGCGGCGATGAGCTCAACGAGCATTCCCGCCGCATTTCTGTGGAGCAACTGCATCCGATGCGCTCTCGTGCCGCAAGAAAGATGAGAATGGGCGGAAAATCGTAAGAGAACCACGCGAAGTGCTCGCGAAATCGGGAATTTCCGATTCAGAATGCCTCGCTACACGTCGGACATTGACACCGACGGCGTCACCGTGAAACGGAACATGGGATCACGGAAGTGGAGACGTGTGGAGCACGGTGAGCTCGGAAACCGTCGATTCTCACCAAATTCGAGGGGTTTTCAGCTCGGATCATGCTCACTTTCACTGATCTCGACGACATCTGTGAGGACGGATCGGACATCTGCTCGCCGCCCACGACGGCGTTCGACAAGCTCTTCTCCGATCGGGAAAACATGAAAGTACGCGAGAATCCCATCGGATTCCACTGAAAACCAGCGAATTCTCAGATTTGGAACGAGTTCTGCGCCAAAGATGAAGCGGAGCAACGTCGGATTCTGAACGGAACGTCGAAGCTCGAGAAGACGTCCGACGTGCCGACGACGTCTTCCGGAGCCGTCTCTCTCAGCGGGAAGAGCAGCCCGACGAAGAAGACCGGACGGCGGTTCTCTCCGTATTCTGGAGCCGCCTGCTTTGATCGAATCGATTCGAAGGCGCGGTTGGCGTTGCTCGGAAAGAAAGTGAACTGGGTGAGTTTGTCGAGAGCGACGGATCACAGAAATCCGAGCAAAACCTGATTTTGCAGGCGTTTGTCGATTTTCTCGAGCGCGAACTGCGCAACGTGTTCCGCATCGACCACCGCAACGTTCAGGACACGGACGCCGTCTTCATAGGCCACTATCCGGCGTCGTCGGATCGCCTTCTGGCTCACATCGTGGCTCAGTGGCTCGGTCTGAGCTCGCAGAGTGAGTTCGGCATCCCGAGCGCTGCTCCGAATCGAGCCATCTTTCAGGCATCACGGATCCGAGCACCGGCGATCGCATCACCGAGATCCGCAATCGTCGGCCGCTCATCCCGCCCCAAACCACTCTTCTCGACCACCTGGAGTCGGAGGTGCTCAAAAAAGAGCTCGAATTCGTGCCGTTCTCGATGCGAGACCCCGAAGACGAGAAAACCGCGGAGACGACGTTCGACGCCGACACTTGTGAGCGAATTTCTGGGCGCGAAACGTGGAAAATTGAGATATTTCAGCGTTCCTACTCGCCGAAGAGCTCGAGGACCTCAACATCTCGTCCGAGTCTCGCAGCGATTCCGATGAGTCGTGGGAGAAGGTTTCTCACTAGAACTCCCAAATTTCGCCAAGCAGAGAACTCCAGAAACATCAAATTATTATCGGTTCGCCGTCTGCATTGGGAAATCCTACGGTTGACAACGAACCGCGGACGCGACCGCGGACGCGTACGTAGAGGACGGTGTATACACCGCGCGACGCCGCTTACCGTACTCTGGGCGATGATAATTAAAATTTTCAGGTTCAATTATTATTATTTTCGCTTTTTTTACAGCAAATATTTGTAGAAACAGATTATTTTTTTTTAAATGAAAAGTACGGTGAAATATGCGAAAATAAGCAACAATTGAACCTAAAAATTTGAATTATCATCGCCAAGAGTACGGTAAGCAGCGGCGCGCGGTGTATACACCGTCCTCGACGTACGCGTCCGCGGTCGCGTTCGCGGTTCGCTGTCAACCGTAGGATTTTCCAATGCAGACGGCGAACCGATAATATTGCATTTATCAAATACTCCCCCTTATCCATCCACCCAATTTCTGTAACCTTTTTTCTGTAACTACCGGGCAGGTCCCCCCTCTTTTCCTTTGTATTTCTCTGTTTTTTTTCGCCGCTGGGTTCTCTTGATTCTTTCGTCGTTCCAAACAACTTCCAAAAACTAAAATGACTATCGCCCGAGGAGAGGACAATAAATAGATTTATTTATCACAGCGCGCGCTACGCTCTTTCTGTCCTCGCCCCAACTTTTCTATTTTCCTACCTTCACCGCGCACTTTGTACCCCGCACTTTGTTCGACGCGGGCAACACGTGGAGAGAGGAGAAACGAGGAAAAACGGAGAGAAATGATCGGCTACAAGGCTACACACACACCGAGATTTCCGAGTGAAGACGGGCGGAAACGAGACAAAACAAATGAAAACTTTGGACTTTTCGACTTTTGCCGGGCTCGTTTTCTCATTTCTTCGCCTGAAACTTGTTAATTTTATGGTTTTTAACATTTTCAGCGGAAAGATCTGAAAATCACTAATTATCTAAATTTCCTGGTTTTTTTTTCGGAATTTTAGAAGATTTTCAGACTTTATAGTAATTTACATTACTTTTTCAACATTTTGGAGCAATTTCGACGAAATCCGCTGAAAATTGGCTGGAAATTGAGGTTTTTGGGATTTTTGTCGAGAAAAATTCAAACTCGAACTGCAAAAAGACTGCAAGGATTACTGTAGTTTCGCGATGGAGCGCGTTTGCACACCCCGTCCGTTCCACTTTTTTTCGTAAAATTCCAGCTTTTCCCCGGATTTTTTGAGATTTTCGTGCGAATTTCTCGATTTTCCGCCACCTTTTCTTATCAATTTTATGATTTCCGTCCGAAAAAACCAAAAATAACCGGGAAAACAGTCGAATTTCACAATCGAAATTTCAAAAATCATCGGAACGGCGAACACCGCGTGTTTTTCTCACTTCTCACACGTTTTTCGTCTCGGCCGCCTCGTTGTGATCCAGTTTTCGTGCTTGTTTTCCGTCGGAATCCCGCAAAATTTAGGGAACTTTGTTCGAAACGATGGAATTTTGGGAAAAGTTTCTTTGGGGACTCTAGATTTCTAAATTTTCATTGGAAATAGAAATTTCAAGAGAATTTTCGAGTTTTTCAACAAAATTTGACCATTATAATAAAATTTCTGCAATTTTCGAGAAAAATTGTTATAGAAATTCGAGAAAAATTGTTATAGAAATTCGAGAAAATTGGATTTTTCTCAAATTTCTCGAACAAAAACTCAGAAATCGATAAATTTCGGGATTTTAGGAAAACTGCCCTGAAATTTGTGAGTTTTGTTGAAGTGAAACTTGTAAACCAAAAAAAAAAATTCAGAAAATTCAAAAATTTGGGACAATCGAAGCAATTGTTGTAATTTTTTCTCTTTCTAAACTGGTCCAACCTGAAATTTAATTCAATTTCAACACTACTCTATTTAAACGATTTTTTGTCGTTTTAACAAAAAAACCTTTGAAAAACATGTGAAATTTCAAATTTTGATCCGGAAATTGGTCTTTCTTCGACGATTTCCTTCGTTGGTTCACTGATTTTTGGACCGCGGCGTCGTACTTTGTCCGGGCGCCGACGCGGTTCAGAACGCATCCACGTCTCGGCGTCTCTCGCTTCCGTACACTCTCTGACCAGTGCCGTCAGTGATAAGAAACTGACAAGCCGCCCCGGCGCCTCGTGATCGGCAATTCAACTCGTTTCCCACTTTTTCTTTACGTTTCTTCTGTCTTTTGAGAAAGAGAGAAAGAGAGAGAGAGGGGCGGGGCCTAGCGCACTTTGCACCGCCGCCAGGCCGATCGGATCGCAGCGAAGGGGAAGATGACGTGTTGCCAACGCACCTGTTGTCTTCTTAGCCTCTCCTCCTTTTCTTCTTCTACTTCCCACCACATAGTGATCGGCATTCGTCGTGTGTCGCACACACACTCACACACACACACACACGCCGAGGCATTCCCCCCATCCAGACGCTTTCCTTCCCGTACACACACACACACGCATTGCGTATCCCGGGAAAAAGAAAGGTCCCGCCCGTCTCGACGACCCGTCTGTTCGCCTTTCCCCCCATCGTCTTCGCCGTCGTCATTCGGTTGCGTTACGGCGTTCTTTGCCCCCAGGCCTGCCCCGGGGTCAGGTCAACGCAGTTTTCGAGAAAGTTCTCGCATTTGCCCTAGAATTCTGCAGAAAGTTAGGTCAGCGCACTGTTTTCGAAAAATTTTCTTCCAGTTTTTGAGATCGGCTGTCGGAATTGCTCACTTTTTGCACAGAAATCTGCTCTAAGTTAGGTGTTTGCAAGAGAAAATCCCTTTCGATTAGCACATTTGGTTTAGAAATGTGCCAAAAGTTAGGTCAAGGCACTGTTTTCGTGAAAACTCTAGATATCTTTCGATTAGCCTAATAATTTCCGGCAAATTTGGCATTTTCAAAATCTTTTTGCCTGAAAAACGTAAGATTCTCGTGTTTCGGATCGAAATCTGACGGTATCATCTAGTTTTTCCTTCGAAAATCAAGAAAACAGACAATGTTTCATAGCATTCCGAACTTTTCTAAGCAATTCCGATTCCCAAATTTGAAATTCTCGCCGGAATTTGCGATTTTCCAGAGAAAATGAGCCGTCTCATTTTCGAATTCAAACTCCGCACGAGCTTCTGCTCTTCCGATTTGTTTGTCCCAAACCCACGTGCCGATTCCAAAGTGTTCATCATCATCATCGTCACTTTCACTTTCGCTCTTGATTGTTTGACCACAAACGGAGCACACTTTGGCAGTTATCAGTGCTCATTTAGTCGACAAGACTATAAAGTGTAGTGGCTAATTATAATCGCCTTTTCTCTCTGTTTCGGGTCTTTGTCACACTTTTTCTGTGTCAGAGTACTAAAGTACAGCGGCTGGTGATAAGAAAAGCGGTGAAAAATCGCGGCGGACGAGTTCATTCGAATCAGTGTCTTCTTTGACCCAATTCCAATTCTGAATGCGATCTTCGTCGATTCTAAAAGGTGCCAATGCCCTAGGGGTACTTGAAGTTTGCGTTGGAGCGCGTTTGCAACCCCGTGGCCCAGTGTCGGATTCTCGGCCGCCGACCGCCTTGACTTGTTTGTTGCTTACCCCGCCCTCCAGAGAGCAGCGGCCGTGCAACAGAGCACTCATTGATTTTCGCCAGTGCTCCCAATCTCTGTTCTCAGTCGCGTTTTTCGTGATAATCAGATGATCACTATCTTATCTCTGATATCTTTTGACGCCTTCTGACCCACTTTCCCTCCTCGAATACTTTTGTTTGTTATTCCGATCGTCGTCGTCGGCGAAAAGACGCTAAAAGCAGCTGTTTTCGGCTTACCGAAAAAAACAACAATTTATCACGTTTTGGCAGACGAATCGGGGGTGATAAACAACACTTTACGCCATCGCGAACGTGTTTTTTTAGATGACTCTTGTGATTTTCGCGTTTTTCGGAAATTTTCTCCACTTTCCCTCCATAATTTCACTATTTTTCAGGGTTTTTTCATTCATACGGGACTCTAACACACCAAACTTGTGCCATTCTTAACACTTTTGCTGCTCAATTCGCATCTGTTTTTGTTTGAAATCGAGAAACAAGTAGAGCGATGGCTGAGGCGCGCAGTGCTGCCGCTCTTTCGTTTGCCGGTCAGTTTCAGCTTGAAAACGGGTAGAAGGGTTTCAAATCGTGCGTTTTGCAGTGACCCATGACGGCGTCTCGGTGAGCTACGATCAAGAGTTGCTCCGTGACATTTGGCACGGAGTCAATCGATCCTACAAACGGCGTGCGGGTCGTTTCAAGAATGACTTCATGAACGGCATGTTTCCGGCCAACTCGTGGACACTGGGCATCGTCGTCGGCGCAGTCGCCGTGTTCTCGGTGCTGAAGCACGATCTGTCGTTCGGAATCTTTCCGTTCATCCAGAACTACATCGTCCACTACGTCTTCGGCGACGGCGTTCTCGGCCAATCGATCTCGATCGCTGTCGCCGGCGCTCTGCTCTGGCTGATCTTTGTGCAGCTGCTCCGTCTGAGCATCAAGACGTTGCTCGAGTACAAGGGATGGATGTACGAGTCGCCGGGGAAGCCGGTGTCGAAAGCGACGAAACTGTGGCTCGGCGTGCTCCACATCATCTCGAAGGCCGGCCCGATGCTCCATTCGTTCCAGGGAGCTCTTCCCCGTCTTCCGCTGCCTAACCTGGATGATACTGTCAGAAAGCACCTGCTGTCGATGAAGCCGATTCTGTCGGATGACGAGTTCCAGGAGCTCGAGTTCCTCAGCGAGCGCTTCCGAAAAGGAGTCGGACGTCGTCTTCAAAGATATCTGACGCTGAAGTCGTGGTTCTCGACGAATTACGTCACCGACTGGTGGGAGGAGTTTGTCTACATGCGTCAACGCTCGCCGATCATGATCAACTCGAACTACTACGGATTCGACACCCTCAACGAGCATCCCACCAAGAACCAAGCCTCGCGCGCCGCGAACCTCACCTACACATCGCTCCAATTCCGTCGGATGGTCGATCGGCAGGAGGTGTCGCCGTTCTCGATCTCGCCGCGAACCAAGGTGCCGTTCTGTACGATGCAGTACGAGCGACTGTTCAACACGTGCCGAGTGCCCGGCGAGGAAGTCGATCGGCTGCTCCACTGGGACGACGCGAAACACGTGGCCGTCTATTGTCGTGGCGTCTGGTTCAAGCTCATTGTGCACAATGGAAAGAGGTGAGCCCCGGTGTTCTGTCTGAACTTTCTCATTTCGTTGTTTTTTGCAGACTTCTGGATGCTTGCGAGCTTCAGGCTCAGTACGACGCGATCTATGCGCACACGTACGAACCGTCGGAAGGCGAGAAGTATCTGGCGTCGTTGACCGCCGGCGAGCGTGCCGATTGGGCGAAAACGCGACGCGCCTACTTCCGAAGCGGCGTCAACAAGACGAGCCTCAATGACATCGAGCGCGCCGCGTTCGTCGTGATTCTAGACGACGAGGAGACGCACTATGATCCGAACGACCCGTCGAAGCTGGATCACTGGGCTCACAATCTGTTGCACGGAAAAGCGCACGATCGCTGGTTCGACAAATCGTTCAATCTGATCATCTCGGCGAACGGACACGTCGGAATCAACACGGAGCACTCGTGGGGAGACGCCGCCGTCATGGCTCACTTCACCGAGTGGTCGCTGCTCCAGGACATTGTCTTCATCGGATACGACGAGAACGGTCGCTGCAAGGGTGAGCCCAAGGAGATTCTGCAGCCGGAACGTCTCAAGTGGGAAATTCCCGATCCGGCGCTCGAGCAGATCCGCAAATCGATGACTGTCGCCAACGCGCTCATCGCCGACGTCGAGATGGCTCTGCTCGTGTGGACCGACTACGGAAAAGGGTTCGCGAAGAAGTTGCGAGTCTCGCCGGACGCGTTCCTCCAGATGACCCTTCAGTACACGTACTTCAAGAATCAGCACAAGTTCTCGCTGACCTACGAGGCGTCGATGACGCGTCTCTTCCGCGAGGGTCGCACCGAAACCGTCCGCTCGTGCACCGTCCAATCCTCCGAGTTTGTCAAATCGATGCTCGACGAGTCGAAAACCCCGCAAGATCGTCTCCAACTGCTCCGTAAAGCGTGCGACAAGCATCAGGAGCTCTACCGCGACGCCATGTGCGGTCAGGGCGTCGATCGTCACCTGTTCGCGCTCTACGTCATCAAACGGTATCTCGAGGAGGAGTCGCCGTTCTTCGACACCATCTTCCCGCCCACCTATCTGCTCTCGACGTCGCAGACGCCGATGAATCAGTGCGAGGCTGACGCGAAGGGACTCTCCGACGAGGTGCGCCTTCGTCTCATCACTGCCGGCGGCGGATTCGGGCCGGTCGCCGATCGCGGATACGGAGTGTCGTACATTGTCGCCGGCGAGGACACCCTCTCCTTCCACATCTCCAGCAAACGATCTGCTGATAACACTGTGAGTTTTCTCAAAGTTTTGAATCGGAAAATGGGCGAATAAAACACTAAAGCTCTGTTTGAAAACCAAGTTTCTGATCAATTTTCTGTGCTGAATCTCAAATTCGAAACGATTTCACCTGGTCATTTCAGAGCTCGCGCGAGTTCCGCGAGGAGCTGAAACGCTCGTTGGCCGACATGAAAAAGCTCGCCGAGGCGATCGAGGCGCCGAAAAAGAAGCAGTAATCGCGTCGCCAGTATCTTCTAATTCTTCTCAAAAACAAAAAACCATCTTAACCGCCCCTCTCCCGTAATGAAGAAAAAACCCGCCCGTAGAACCCATTCTTTCATGTAATTTTCGTGTCTCTAACCGTTTTTACTTTCTCCCCCCAACCCAATTTTCTCTCTGCAAATTCGTGTACAATGCTCGTTTTTCGTCTGTCCATCTTCTTGTGTGTCCCTCAAAAGAAAAAACTGTCGACTGGTAACTCTTAAAATTACAGCAATTTAAGCCAAACAAAAAAAGTGTTCCCCCCTCTTTCTTCTAGAAGCCCACGTTTCCTTTTCTTTTGTAAATAGTCGTCCCTTTCTCTGAAATTTTCTCGTTTTCCCTCCACTTTTTTTTTGTTGCATAATTGATTCATGTGAGGCGATGTTATAAAACGATTGTGAATCGAATCGAGCAGTATCGATTTTTCGATGGTTTTCAGCCGCTTAGAAGTTTCAATAGACCCCCCCCCCCCCCACTCCCAAAAAAAACCTCCATTTTCCGCCCATTTTCAGCATGAGAATCAGTGTTCAAAGGCTCCAGAATCTCATACAATTCCATAATCCCTCGAAATGGCCCAAAAATTTGATTGAGGAAATGCGGCAGTGTTGTTATGTCAAAAAGTGAGCACGTCTTTTCGAGAAAGGCAGAGAGAGAGGAACTCGCCGATTTTCCAGAGACTTTATCACCGAAGCCGAAGAGGAGAGCCTTTTGGCGGAAGTCGAGCCGCACATGAAACGCCTTCGATACGAGAAGAGCCACTGGGACGATGTGAGTGAGAAAGAGAGAGAAAAAAAACTGTTGGATTTATGAATAGTGTGTGAGCAGGGAGTGATTATTTCATAGTGATTCGGTCTCCGATGCGAATCAGAAGAGGTGCGACGGCGTCGAAAAAGTGGCGAAGTGAGGGATGTTTTTGGATGACGGCGTTCCGGAAGATGGGCATTCTGGAAACAGAGGCGCGAAGTTTGAATTGACCGCCTGACATCCGCCACGCATCGATTTTTAGGTCCGCCAGAGAGCGCGCAAAGAAACTGTGACGGTGGGACAGCGTGACGCACAACTCATTTCAGACTTTCCGGCAGTTTTTGCAACTGTTTGCTTCCCGAACATTCCAACAAAAAGTCCGCATTTGTGCGTCACAGTGTACATACCATAGCTCCGCCCCCTTTTTCGTTGGTTTCATCGAAATTGAGAAAGGTTTACCGTAAAAGTGAAATGGTCCGAGAGTTGGACGGTCCGTCGTCGTCGTCACTCGAACTGAATGCGATTTGAGCCACACTGTCGTCGGCGAGCAATTTGTTTCGATTCGAGAGCAGCTGGAAAGTGGGTCAGATCGGATGGTGGTGCCCGTAAATCGACACAAAGAGCGGTCGATTCACGCGACTAGACTATTCTTTCCGTCTCTTCCATGCGAGACACCAGACCGAGCGTCTTAAAACAGCCAAGAAACGTCGGGCAAGTGCCGCCTGACATCCGCCAGACATCCGCCAAACTGTGTCCAAATGTGAACTGCGCTCACTTTTTTCTCGATATCCGCATCGTTGATGCCGTTCGTGACGTGGATGTTCTCGTAGACTCTCGCCCAGCAACTCCACTCCTCGCGACCGAATCTCGCGTTTCCGCCTACAAAATTATCCGACATCCAAGTGATAAACTCTGGAATACTATCGATTTTTGAAGGGTTTTGAGACGTCCGAGCACCTTCGGAATTGGCACAATGGCGGTCAGTTTCGGCGGTGAGAACAGTGAACGCCTCGTCGATGTCCGAGAAGCAAACGAACGGAAAAGCGAGCCAGTTTTGAAGGATTCGATGCGTTCGATCCGGATTTTGGAATCGCTCGTGATCGCTGACTGAAATTTCGGGTCATTTCGGAGCTCGTTTGGCTCCGAAAAGAGCAGCACTCACTGTCGTCGAACTTCTTCTGAATCGCTTCGCCCACACTTTTGTAGCATATTCGGATCGTCGCACACGGATACGTGGATTTGGCGGCGTTCCGCGCGTTCTCGTTGAGATCCACGCAGATTCGGGTCAGATCGCAGTAGAGTTGCTCGCGGAGCCATCGGAAAATCGTCTCGAAACTCGCCGTCGACTCGTTCTCTATCACGAACACGGCGCACAATCGGCTGTCCTCGGCTCGGTGAGCACGAACGCTCAGCAGGAGGATCGTGAGCTCCGGCGGCTCGGCGAGCAACCGAATCGTGTCGAAATTGACGGTGTCCGCTTTGAGATACATGAGCGAGTGCTCGTGGTTGCCCTGAGTGAAGCACCTGATGCTCGCGTCGAGCCGAACCTCTTCAATGTTCGAAAAGTGCCACGACTCGAGCACCGATGTGCTCCGCGAGCTCGCCTCCATGACTCTGAAGTTATACTCTCTCCGTGAGACCTTTGGCTCAAGTGCTCCGTGCTCCGCCGTCTTCCGGAACTTCCGTTTCAACTGACGGTGACCGCTGCACTCCTTCCGAAGCGTCACGTTCCCGACGGAGTCCACGTAGATCGAGCCGGCGCACTCTATGCATCTGGAAATGAGCAATCGGGGGCTCGGCGAGCTGTGAAGAAAGAGCCCGAGAGGAAGGGTACCTGGCAGTGGTGACACCGGAAGTCGAGGTGTAGTTGGGACGGTAGGCGACGTGGTTGAAGATGATCAGACCGGCGCCCGTTCGGGTTTCCTTGCTGAAAATAGGACCAATGTGCTGGAAAGTTTTCAGCCGATTTCAGCCCGAAACGAGCCCAAAAACCGGTAGGCCTGACGGTTTCCACTGAAACTCACCCGTAAACCGGTCGATTCCTGATCTTCTCCCTGTCCACTATCAGTTTTCCCTTCGCATCGATCGAATAGTCTTCGAGAATCCGAAATATATCCTCGGCTCTGGAAAACTCAACGATTTTCCCGCATCTCTTCGCCCAACGTTTTTACGTCGAATTCGGCGCGTCGGACGTCTCCGTCGGCTTCTGAATCTCGCCGCCATCGTCGATTTCGTCGTACGAATAGGGAAAGTCGTCTGAATGCGGGAGAAAATCGATAATTCGCCGAGCGAAAACGTACGATCGGTGGTGTTGAGTGGCTCCGATTTCGGCTCGTTCATTTATTATCGACTATTTAGTTGAATGAGGTCTGAAAACGAGAATACGAGAATCTTCGAGGCAGGGAAACTGCGACGGCGAGACGAGTTTCTCTCTCGTTTTCTCGCTTTCTCGGCTGACGAGAGCGAGAAGCGAGAAACGGAGAGAGAAAAGACGCGCGAGACGCAGAGAATTCGACGGGAGAATCGCGCGAGAAAAGCGTGCGGAGACACTTGAAATCGAGTAGAAAGCGGCGGTCCGAGATGGAAAACTGACATTTGTCCCGAGAAAACCGAAAATTCTCGGCGAAATTTTGAAGCAAACTCGTGAAAAACTATTTAAATAAATAGCCGAGAGAGAGAGAATGGGGGAGAATGCAAGTGCGCTCCATTGAACAAGCGGTGAAATTCGAAATTTCGCCTGGAAAATTGCAAAAAAACCACCGCTAAGAGTGTTTTCCGATATGAAAAGCGATCGGATGTGACAAAGAAATGTGTGACATGTCTCCTTCAGGCAGATTTGCTCCGGCTCCGCGAGCTTGTCGGCGAACATGATACCGAGAAAGTTTCATGTGGCCATAACACAAGAAAACGTGGAATCGATCGAAAAATTTATGTTCAAATGGAAGAATTAAGTTTAAGTCTTCGAAATTGGGCGAAATTTAGAAATTCGCTGCGTGTTCAATAGAGCGCACTTGCATTCTCCCATTTTTCTCATTTTTGCTATTATCGGATTTTTTTGAATGCAATACGCTGCGGAAATTTTATTTTTTCGAAATGTCGATTTACGGGTTGGTCCCGCCACGAAGAGAAAGAGACGCAGACGACGAGAGATGAAATTTCTTCAATTTTTTCAAATTTTTTCATTTCTCGTCGTCTGCGTCTCTTTCTCTTCGTGGCGGGACCAACCCGTAAATCGACATTTCGAAAAAAAAAAATTCCGCAGCGTATTGCATTCAAAAAAATCCGATAATATTTACGTCTCTTGAAAAAAAACGTCTATTTTTCTCTGAATTCACGGTTTTCTTTCATCCAGGCGATCCACTTGTATCGAGAGCGTGAGCAGAGAAAGTGGCGAGACGAGAATCTGGAGGTGATCTCGCGAATCCGTCGCGAATCGTTCGGAGCCGACGCGGAGCACCTGACCTACGTGCACATTCTGGATCTGCATCGCGACGGCGTCATCAAACCGCACATCGACTCGATCCGCTACTGCGGCGACGTCATCACCGGCGTCTCGTTGCTCTCGGCGGCGATCATGCGATTGCGGCACAAAGAGCTCGCCGAGGAGCTCGTCGTCGATTTGTTGATGCCGCGAAGGAGCCTGTATCGATTGGGCGCCGCCGGACGGTACGATTTCACGCACGAGGTGCTCGGCGACGCGGAGAGCTCGTGGAACGGCGAGAAAGTGAGGCGCGAGCGGCGGATTTCGATCATCTGCAGGGATATTCCGAAAGCGGCGAATCGGCACGACGAGAATGAGCTGCAATTGAAGCCGATCCCCGAATAACTAATTGTCTTCACTTTTCCACCGAGAAAAATTCGAATTAGGCAGAAAAACCTGGCAAAAAAGGAAAAAATGAAATTGTTTGAAAATTGGTGTCGATTTACGGTAAACACAGTGCAGTTGCCGTCAGTTCGGAGTGTTGTAAAAAGTTTTCTTTTTTTTCGAGAAAAAAAACATTTTTTTGACTCCAATGTGTGATCTTCCAATTTCGGCGGGCCCATTCGAATTCCCAATGTTTTCCCGCTCAATTTCCTCGGATTCTCCGTCATTTCTGTGTCATTGTTCTCTCGGCGCAAGTCGAGTGTTTTTCGAGGCGTTTCATCTGCCAACTACTAATAATTAATAAAAGAAAAACAAAAAATGTACTACTATCTCGACACAAGCAACAATATTCAGTGAGTTTTCCACTTATTCCAGTCAAAACAATTGATTTTCCGCAATTTTTTTTCTTTCAGAGGACCCTACTCGACGCACGCCTACGAGAAATGGCTGGAGACCGAGGAGATTCCGGCCGGCACGCGACTTTTCGATCAAAATGACTGTCAATACGCGATCGGTGCGCCACAAAGTTGCGCTGAAACGCGATGAAAAACAGCGGTATTGCAGAAGAAGTGGTGGCGAAATCGCTGAAGTCTCGCACAAAAGTCATGTTCGAGGAGGACCTGTCGCTTCTGGAGAACACGAATCTCGACGTCACGATCAACATGAATCACACCTACGGAGGGTAAACGATATTCGCAAAGTTTTGCGACGACGTCGAATCGATCCGCTTCCAGACCCAACGAGTCGACGTTCATTCGATCGGATTTCACGCAACTCGGCGGCGAATGCGATGACGTGGACAGCGGCCGAACCACCGGCGACACCGTTCTGTTGCACGTGTCGGTGGAAGGAAGTGAGCGAGGAGAAACCTCGGCTGGAATCCAACCAATAACGTCCGAATTTTCAGTGGAGATGCAGAAAATGGTGCACGTGTATGTGGAGCGGCGTGCGCTGTTCAATCGCCGCCGCCGCTTTCCGGACAGCTATGTGCCGTTCGAGTACTCGTGGCCCGCGTGGGTTCCGCAGCCACTCGACAGTAAGTGGGCACGCTAGGGTCTCGCCACGAAAATGGACCCAAACACGCTGGCACACCACAATTATCGATTTTTTCTTTCAGTGTCGCACGCGTTGCGCGGCGCGACCAACTGGCGAAACTGGTTCCGAGAGCAGGATCCGGTCTTCTTTGCCCAGTAC
This sequence comes from Caenorhabditis sulstoni, assembly GCA_963966605.1. NCBI lineage: Eukaryota > Metazoa > Nematoda > Chromadorea > Rhabditida > Rhabditidae > Caenorhabditis > Caenorhabditis sulstoni. The sequence goes on from OZ016476.1 coordinate 8,662,735, forward strand.
CTGCGCTTCATGAACATTGAAAACCGGCCATGCCACTGTTGCCACGTGGACTTCGCGTCGGCGTACGACATGCTCGCGCACTTTCTCTCCGTGGTGCACGTCTTCAAAACGTTTGGCGGCGACGACGACGGAACAGTCCGATTCTCGATGATCGACGTCTATTGTGTCGAGAAGATGATCAAGGAGGTGGAAGCGATGACGAAGTCGGCGCGGCCGGTGCATCTGAAGCAGCTGAAGGCGCCGCCCGCCGAGCCGTCGTTCTTCGACGACGCCGACGTGGCGACGGCGTTCGAGAGTCTGCACAGCACGTGTGTGCTATCGAAGAGGGTGCCACTGATGAGTCCGCCCAAGGAGTGGAGCGACGCTTGCGAGTGTGAGTCGCTGGTCGAGACGATGGTGTGCACACCGTGACGCACAAATGCAGACTGAAAAGCGTCGCCATTTGGGCGTCACGGTGTCCCACTGTCACACTTTCTGCGGCTGAGCGACGCATTCAATTTTCAGACATCGAGGCGCTCGTGTTGTTCCGTCACCTGGAGAGCGAGTACGCGCAAACGGATCCGTGTTTCCGACGTCGTCGCATCGGGCTCATGGAGCCCGTCCGCTGCAATTACTGCGGCGGCGACGACGACGTGTTCGACGGCTCGAGCCTTGAAGAGATCGCGTGTCACCTCCTCTCGGATCGTCACATCCAGCACGCCGCCCGCATCGGCACCTCGCGCACCGAGATCGAGTACTGGATCTCGTTCTTCGGCGCCCTCGGCTATCAAAAGAATCGCACGGAGCGGCGGTGTCGCAAGAACGACACGGTCTCGTTGCAGGAGAACGATTTTCCGCTGTGCTACCGACTCGTCGACCTGGCGCCCGGCGACTTTGTCTACCAGGGCGACGACGTCGATCGGGTGCTCCGTTTCGTTCGCGAGCACGTCCGACTCCACTTTCCGCTGCTCGACGACGGCCACTACCGCACTTCGTGTCGCTGGTGCCGCGTCGAGTTAAGCTCGCGTCTCGGCGTGCTCCGCCACGTGCTCTACGACAAAAAGCACACGGAAAAGTTGCGGATGGTGTCGAACGACGACCTGCGACGTCTTCTCAAATCGCTCGACGTGCCCATAACGATGCCGCTGTTCCGCCAATCGCAGGCCACACAGATGAACGTGGTGCGCGCGATCGACAAGAAGGTTCAGATGCAGCGGCTGAAGAACGTCGCGTGGCGCAAGTACAAACAACGCGCCGCGCGATCGCTGGCGATTCAGAGCTTCCCGATGGGACTCGTCAATCGGTGCGATCTGTGTCAGGTCGACGTGGAGCACGTCGACGCCATCCTCACTCACTTCAGCTCCGAAAAGCACGGCAACAGTGTGGTGAGCTCGTTTTTCATCAAGACCCTTGTCAAAACTCCCCAATTTCAAGAGTTCTCGGTGAAACTTGATCAAATTCCGCCCCGTCGTCGGGCATAATGCTCAAAAAACGCGTCAATTTTCAGCTGAACAGCGCACGAATCGCGGAATCGGACATTGCGTGCTGGTACGAGATATTCAAACAGAAAACGCAACAACAGGCTCAAACATCGTGAGACTTGTTGTTTCGTGCTCCTCGCCATGTAGTTTTACCCCCCGTCGTTTACAATTAGTCTTGAAATCTTACATAATCTCACTTTGTTTTACCCCTTTTTGATCTATATTTTTTCCCCCAATTACCTGTTTCTCTCTTTCTCTTTCTTCCCCCTGATATTCCGACCCTTTTACGATATTTTTGATGTATTTTTGTTTTGCTCCCAACCCCCCTCTGCATCGCTCCCAAAATTCACATTCTTCTCACGATTTTTTTCGACAGTCTTCGGAAAATTAGTATTTATATCTACGAGGAACATGTCGACCAATAAATGCACGGAAAATGAGTTTTTCTTTGTTGGAAAAACAGTGCGAAATTGAAAAATTAAAAAAAAAAGTTAAGATAAACACAGTGCACTCGAGAGCAATGAGCGGAGTGTCGTATTTCATGCAGAAAATGTTTATTTTAAAGATAGCAGGGCAGTTTCAGAGAGAATAAAACGGTAAATTTCGAGTCGAGGATTATTCGTAGGCGGCTTTGATTATTTCCACCCGAAGCATGTACTTGAGACGGATGCGTTTCTCGTCGAACACGGCGTACTCGTTGTACTCGAGTGCGCCGCCGATGTGCGCGTTGCGGACGGGCTCGCCGGTCGGCACGAGGTGTCCGAACAGATGTTTGTGACCGTTCGGCGTCGAACTGCACCGTCCGATGCCCTTGATCGAGTGATAGCCGAGCGTTTCGGTGAGCAGCTGCACCGCGTCGCGGTCCATCGACGTGAACGTCGGAAAGCAGTTGCCGAGCGACACCTCGGCCAGAAAAACGTAGGCGTCGCATTTGCCGTCGGCCTGTTTTGCCGAATACATGGCGCTCTTCGTGTAGACGTCGGCGAAATAGATGCCGTCGCCGAGCATCGCACCGGTGCGGCGGACGTCGCGGGTCGGTTCGCGGCGGAGGCCTTCGCTCAGAATGCCGCACACGTTCTCTTTACGTGTGCCGTGCCACAAAAGAAGGCGTTCGCCGGGAAAGTCGGGCGGTCCGATGGGATCCTCGTCGAGCGGCTCGATTTTGAAGATCTGAAGGAGAGAAAACCGAAACTTGAACTGGTGCCAATCCGTTTTCGCTGCGTAGCGACTCGACTCCTGATTACCTCGATACGCAGCGAGCGAGACTCTGATAGCACGGCATATATCTCCGAAACTAGAATAGTTAGAAAAAAGTTGTCAACTACAAAAATATGGGAAATTTTGTGTTAATCATTTTTGTAGTTGACAACTTTTTCATAGCTCTTCTAGTTTTCAAGATATTCCAGTTTGAATGTCACGCTATTAAAGAGGGTCCTTCTATCAGAGTTTTTCCGTTTTTTACGGCTCGTCTTAGTAAGAAAGTGTGCATTTTGTCGTCACACTGGCATTTCCCTCGTTTTTTGGCTTGGTGCCAAGTGTGCAATGGAGCTCGTTTGCACAACGGGATCTCACCTCGAAGAGGCCGTCTTTGACAATGTGCGACGGGCCGCGCGTCTGCATGAAGTAGTCGTGGACGATGTTCCACTCGTCGGAGTCACGCGGCAGTGCCTGAAAGAAACATGGAAACTTACGGATTGGGTCTCGCACGGAAGAGACGAGAGGGGACTGTGTGTCGATTTACGAGCGCCGCAGGGCATTGTATCTCGAAAACTATCATAGTTGGAGAAAAGTTGTCAACTACAAAAATATGGCAAACTTTACGCTGATCATGATTGTAGTTGACAACTTTTTGATAACTTTTCTAGTTTCCGAGATATTCCCATTTGAAGTTCACGCACTAGAAAGAAACCTCAAAAAACGATAGAAACCGGGGGATTCTTCAAAACTTTCGTGGAAACGCTCGTAAATCCACACCACAATCGTCTCTTCCTGAGTATTAAACATTACTTTTGCCCCCTCCCACTCACTGTCAAATAGCATCGCAGCTCCTCGCTGAACTCCTCATAGACCTCATCATCGTCGACGAGCAACCTCTCCGGCGGTGGCTCGTCGAATCGCTTCAAGAAGGCGTCGATCTTCTGCGGCGAGTCGAGGAGTGCGAGTCGTCCGACGCCGACGTTCGTCGGAATCGCCGAGTACACTCGGTTCGAGTACTCGACGACGTCCTCCGACGTCGCCGCGCCTTCGACAATCTTGCGCCGCAGCTCGTCGCACCATCGCGTCGCCAGCTCCTTCATTCTTAGACTGACTGCTGGGCACGAATCGATCGACATGTCGATCATCACGTAATACTCAAATTTGTTCGGAAAATCCGGAAGCAGAGTTTTGAGCACGTCGCGAACCGTCGTCGGAACGCTTCGGATGTGCGCCGTCTCCTGCAAACTTTCTCCTTCATTTGCACTTTTTGAAACGTTTTTTTCTTTCCAAAACTAAGCCTAGGGAGACGATTTCGTGTCGATTTACGGATGCCGCCCGTAAATCGACACTAAATCGTCTCCTTCCCGCTTGCGTTTGCTTCAAACCAGGATATCTCGAAAACGAGCAGAGATATGAAAAAGTTGTCAACTACAAACATGATCAGCGAAAAATTTTCCACATTTTTGTTGTTGACAACTTTTCTCTACCTTCTCTAGTTTCCGAGATATACCCCGTCAAAGTGGAGACCTTCACCCACCAGTTCGGGATAATCGGTTTCGACGTAGAAACTCTTGCCGGGCTTTTTGGAAAACGAGTCGCGATTGTTCCACTCGTTGCCCGTCTCTTCGTAGAATTGCCTTCGGAAATAGTCGACGGATTCGCTCATCTCGCGTGTTCCGAATCTGGCGACGATCGTCTTTTTGCGTATTGAGGTGCCGATTCGCGAGTCGATTCGGACGAGCGCCTGACGCGGTTTCGAGTCGTCGCGGAGCAGTATCAGTTCGCTCGCCGAGTTCCGATTTTGCTCGTGGTCGACGGTGGTGAGGAACGCGGTGAGTGGTGCTCCCGACGCGTCGCGTGCCACGTGGAAGCTACAAGCCGACGGGAAGCTCGCCGGCACCGCCGTTCTATCCTTCACATAGTAAAGTTCGGGGTAGTGAGCACGGAGCAGAGGATCGAACTTCTCGGAAGCGATCTCGATGAGCTCCGGAACCGGCGGACGGCGCTCGACAGAGCTCGGAGCCACCGGATTGTACACGCGGTGCGGAAAGGTCTCGATTGGAATGGTCTCGAAGAGTGAGCGAACGTCTTCGGGAATTCGGAACGCCTGACGACGTGGATTACGGTGGGCGGTGTTGCAGCGAGTGAACGCCGATCGGAAGCCGTCGCAGAGATAGTCACGACGGGCGGGATGGAAGTGCACGGCTCCCGAGCACTTTTCGCATGGCACAGGCACACCGAAGACGGTGATGTCGACGAGACGTTCGATGCGCTGCAATCGGAAGTTCGCTCCACTGAACTGTTGGCTCGACGTGGTGTCGATTTACGGGGAGCGAGAATCGACACCATAACGTCACTGTCGTACGTGACCTAATTGCGTTGAAGATTCTCAAATGCTAAGCTCGTAAATCGACACCAAATCGTCTCTTCCCTGTGTGGTGTTTACCTACATACCTCCCGAATCTTCCGCAATCCCTTCGAGTCTTGTCCATTAAACGCGAGAATCTTCCCGATCACATTCTCCCCCTCTCGTCCATAAAACTCTCGCCACTTGCTCATCGCCGCATGTTGGCTTCGTGCCAACTCCGGCTCCGGCTCCGGCTCCGCCTCCTCTATCCTTCGCCTCTTCGCCTCCGGGCTCTTTGGCGGCTCCGTCACGGCTCGCGGCGGAAACGTCCACATGCTCTTCAGGGGATCACGTGAAGTGAGCTCATACTCGAGCCGCACTTGTTTTCGGCACTCGACGGACAACTCCCACCATTCGGGCATCATTTCGGGAACGTCGAAAATGAGCGAGGCGTATTTGAAAACGCACAAAGAGTGCGCCAATCGACCGTGATACTTGAGCACTGGCGAGCCCGAGGAGAATGGTTTCGAGCACATTGAGCACATTTCGGTCACGACTGCGGACGACGAATCGGGCCAGCAGATGACGTTCGTGATGGAGAGCACGAGAATCGGACGATGGTCCGCCGAGAGCTGGCGCAGCATCACCGGTCTCGAGCCAGTCGACTCGCCCAGCTCCTCAATCCGTTTCTCGATCGCGTCGGCGAGATACTGTTGCTCGTCGAGCCGCAGCAGCCGGAGCCCGCTGATCGTCTCGACGCCGCCGATGATCAAACCCGATTTTCGGAGCACACACTGCAGATGGCTCCAGTCGGCGGACACGAACACCGCCACCGCCGAGTGTCCGACGGCGTTGCACAGTGTGCATCGAAACGGCGGTGCGCCCGACTTGATGATGAACACACTCGACAGTATCAACACGTGCAGCTCGTCCTCCGGAATCGCCGACTGATCGAACGGGAACAGACGTCGTCCGCACCGGACGTCGTCTGAAGGCGAACGACTCCGGTTGAACGCGGCGATTCGGGCGGTGAGGCCGGTCTGCACGTCGAACGGCAGCGACTCGAAGCCGTCGATGAGCGCGACGGAGATGACGTTCGTGCCGTGTCGCATCGCCGTCCAAAAGCACTCCGAGTGGTAGAAAACGCGTTGGGAGTCGCCGGAAAGACGCATCTCGAAGTAAAATCGCTGGAAGAATTATGGCAACGTTTAAACCGAAATATCTCGGGAACCAGAAAAGTTATCGAAAAGTTTTCAACTACAAACTTGATCAGCGTAAAATTTTTCATATTTTTGTAGTTGACAACTTTTCTCTAACTATTCAAGTGTCGGAGATATCGCTCCACCGAACTTGGCGCGAAATTTGAAAGTATTGAAAAAGGCTAGCCTGGGCCGTGGCCTAGAAATCCGTGACCGTGACCGTAACCTAGTTAACGTCGCAACTCGTTTTTGAGATAGATACATACGCGCTCCACGCAACGAAAAACCTAGGCCACGGCCTAGAAACCCGACAGCCCGATTCGAATTTTCGCGCCTAGTCCAGTGGAGCGCAACACCTCCTCACCTCGCCAACGTGGTCGCCGTCGACGAATCTCCCGCACACGTCACACTCCTCATTGTCGTCCGTCGACGTCGTCACCGCCTCGTCGCGCATTCTGACGACGTACGGCAAAACGAGGCGGTCTTCGATGCGATACGGCTCCGCGGCACGAAGCATCTCCTAATTGCTGCAAACACACACACATACACAAGGAAACGGCGGGGTGAAAGAAAAAAAAATCGATAATCGCGCTTCTCACTGGAGTCTGGAGTGTTTTCGGCGATTCGAGAACAGGAAAGTCTTAGAAAGAATCGACTTTTTTTTAGGTTTTTTCAACGTTATTTCTGTTTCTTGTACCAGTTTCTCAGAATGTAGAAAACAAAGAAAACGATGAGAAATGAGGCAAATTGTTGATTCACGGTGTACTCCTAAAAATGGAGGGAGTGTTTACTGCTGCGCACATAATGCTGCCTCCGCGGGGCATTATGCTCAATGTGCATAATCCAATGTGGTGGTGCGTATGGGAGGGGGTATTAAGCAGGTGTACTAGATGAGGTGAGATGGGCAGACGAGATGAGGAGCGCGCGAAAACCCTCCCGCTCTCACGTGAGTTAGAAGACGTCAGGGGGGTCTTTGACCTTGAAGACGTGTAACTCAGCGGCGGATCGATGTTCCCAGCGTTTTTAGAAAAAAGACCCCTCAACTCATTTTCAGACGATCGAATCAGGCCCCTCTGGTTTTTCTCGACTTCATTCCCAAATTGAGAAGAGCCGTGCACTTCCATCCCGCCCGTCGTGACTATCTCTGCGACGGCTTCCGATCGGCGTTCACTCGCTGCAACACCGCCTACCGTAATCCACGTCGTGAGGCGTTCCGAATTCCCGAAGACGTTCGCTCACTCTTCGAGACCATTCCAATCGAGACCTTTCCGCACCGCGTGTACAATCCGGTGGCTCCGAGCTCCGTCGAGCGCCGTCCGCCGGTTCCCGAGCTCATCGAGATCGTTTTTTTGAGAAGATTAAAAAACGTTTTTCTGTTAAAAATACGATGAAAAACGATAAATATCGAGCAAAAACTCGAAAAATAGCTCATTTTCTGCGTGATTTGAATAAAAAACGAGATTAAAGGCGCACGTGATTATTCGGAAAAGTTTATGGTAAGCGTGGCGAGACCTGGCGCCCGTTTGTCTGAGGACTCTCGATTAATTTCAACTCTATAATATGCAACTTCACTACGCTTTCAAGAAATTTTTTTGAGTTTGTTGTTTTAGGCAGATCTTCGCAGAAGAAGACGCCGAGCTCGCTGGGGCCACCGAGGTGGTAGTCCTTGAAGGTTGTCACCGATCAGCGTCGCTCACTCTGCGAACTTTGGATGGCGAAGAGGAAAAGCGTCTTCTTCGTATGAAACAGGGTTGGGCGGGAATTTCCCGAATCGGGAAAATTTCCCGAACTTCCCGATACTTCCGGCGAAAATTTCTCGAACGAAAAGTTTCGGGAAATTCGGGAAATTTTGAAATAACTGGATACTGTAGTTTTCAAAGGATCATTGCAGAATTTGTGTGCTGGTCTTACAACGATGTCTCCTTTTTCGATTTTTTTTTCGTTTTCATTTATTATAGCCTTGATTCGTGTTTCAAACGCGCCCCATTGCACTCAAGCCAAATTTCCCGGAAGCGCCGCCGAAATACTTTTTCTCGGTTTTTGTTCATTTTTTATCGAATTTCTTCCGATTTCTTTCATTTTTTCGATGAAAATACGTTTAAAGTGTGACAATTTCGTAATGTAGGCAAAAATATCAAGATTTGCTGTGAAACCGTTTTCGTCGTTCAGCAATACAGTGATTTCACTATTTTCGGGTGCTCAAAAAGAAATTCGCCCGAGGCGAAGTACTGAGTGCAATGGGGCGCGTTTGAAACACGAATCACGGCTATAATAGCGTCTTTTTCTCCGATCGATGAATTCTACTTTTACTTAAACTCTTCAACGTGACGATGACGACGGCTCAGACTGCCCAATTCCAATCAAACGCCACCGCAAGAAACAAATTCTATAACTCCCTGTCCGACACCTCGCTCTTGCCCAGATTAAGTGCCGTGCGCACGGAAAATTTGGAATTTGTTACAACTTTGATGGCACCAAAGACGAAGTCAGCATTCATTAGTCTTGTGAAGGTAAGCGTCAGGGTTGGGCGATGGAAAAGTTCGGCAAATTTTGCCGGCAAAAAATTTTCCGGAAAAAAAAATCCGGCAAATTTTCCGTTTCCGGATTTTCCGAATCAATTTCGGCAACGAATTTTCCGGTTTCGGAAAATTTCGGCAAAAGTGCGTAAATTCGACTCAAAGTTTGAATATGAGAAGTTTTTGAGGTTTTTTCTAGTCAAAGTTTAGTCATTCATTCTTTTTGAACAGTCTTTTTGAACAGCGTCTTTAAAATTACTGTTTCCAATCCGGCAAAATTTTCGGCGATTTTCCGAGAAATCGTCCGGCAAATTTTCCGTTTAAGGATTTTCCGATCTAATTTCAGCAACGGAAAATTTTCCGGCACATTTTCCGATTTTTTGCCGAAAAAAATTTGCCGAATTTCCGGCAACGCCCAACCCTGGTAAGCGTAGCAATGGAGAAATATAAACCAACCACGCTGCTTGCAGACCGGCATTCGTCCTACTGGTCGAAAACTCCATGAGCGAACGCTCGACGCCAGTCTGATCGACGACGAGATGACGGCGAGAGCGGTCGAAGGTCAAGGACTCATCGACGCATCTCGGTGTTTCGCTCTGATCGAGCTCATCAACGAAAGGCGCTTGAAACAGGCGAAAAAGGCTCTTGACGCCTAAGGAGGTTAAGGAGACCCACGGAAACAATGAAGAGCCGTCTCGAGTTCGTCAGCGAAAAGCCGACAATCTGCACCTCCCGTCGAGAGTTGAGTGGATGGAAAAAGTGCCGAAAGGCGCTCTTCTACTCTGCTACTACTCTGAGCTGCCCCCCGTCTGAGATTATCGTTGCGTCTCGCCTCAGCATGTTCCTCATTGATCCTTCGGGGGAAGATTTGATGCGGTACGCTTATGCGACCGGATTCACACCGACGGTCGGTGTGTTGTCGGCCAACGCATTCGGGAGGCGAGGATCGGTGCCATATGCTTTGCTGATGGACGGGCGCAACTGAATCGGAGCATCGCAGAGTGGTATCCACGACAGTCTCCAAGGCAGTCAACAACCATCTCGGCGCCGCATCTTCCCGCAAATGTAAAGTGGGAATCTACTCTGTGGACTCCTGCTGGATGGGACGGCGAAAATGAGCAGGACGACGAGGAGGCAGACGCCATCTAATTTTTCTGTTCTTCAGAATGTGTGCCCGGGATGCGTTTCCAACTCGACCACCAGCTAATAAAAATTTGTTTTTTATCATAACGTTTGTAATAACGTCTAAATCTGGTGTTTCGCTAGGAGACACTGAATTCGGAAGGACAAGTCCTTGATCTCGGATTTAGACGTTGAACATCATTTGAATGGTCGCGTTGTCGTGATGAGACCCGATTTGGGTTACTGTAGGTTGCGGGAGTCCAAATTTTAGGCCAAAAATCTCTGGAAGTCATTTTTAGTCTTGAACCCTCTTGCTAGAAGGATATCATGCTTGCAAGTTTCGGGTTCTTCCGCATACAACACTCGCTCAGCCCCAGAAGCTGTCAGGTTGGGATATCAATCGATTTGGCGTGAGAAGATCTATCTGATGAGCTTAAAAAAAATCTCGGATCCATTGGAAAGCTAACAAGTTTGGAATGAATAAACCGTTTCTGTGACATTTTCACAACAGTTTCCGGCCACCGCTACCGGAAGAACGTTGTCTCTTGCTGGTCTGGTGCAGGATTTGAAAGTCATGGACGTGAAAAACTGTTTTTTTTTTTCAAAAAAAGATTCATTTTTCCGATATTCCGGTTAATTTGACACTGAAAAGTTAGTGGCAGAGCGATGAAACACTGCATTCCGTTTTTGTTGAGGGAATAGAGAAGATCGGAGTTGAGGACTTGTCACAGTTATTATCACCGCTGATCTGCAAAAGAAAACAAGTTAGAAAATAAAAGTTAAACATGACAAGGAGTCGAACTTGTGGGGCTCAGGATGATAGTCGCGCCTTTACCCAGCTGCGCCATCAGGATCCAAAAACGAGGTGCTTGAAATCGCGCGTAGTCGCCCAGAGGTCAAATCGCGCGGGAAATTCGAATTGCAGACTGTTTTTGACCCAGAATTTCAGCCGACCTCGCTTTTGAAGTCAACTCACCCGACAGTTAAAAAGTCGAAAGCCAGGAATTGTGCAATGACGAACAGTCGTATTTTGAAACACGCTTCACAGAAAACAAACACCAACTGAAAAAAAAGCGCGCGTCGCGGTCGCGGTGCGGTTTTTGTCCACCTGAGACGCGGCCACTAACAAAAATGCGACGGAATAGAAAACCGATCCGACGCAAAGCGATTTTTCGATAGATTTGATGCGATCGGGAAGAACAATCAATTTGAATAGTGTCACGGAAGTGCAGATTAGAGTGAAGAGCAACGCGACGAAGACGAAAACCGCTTGAAAAAGTGACAGAGAAGCCTGAAATCCGGAAGAAATGAAGATTCGCAATGGAGCGCACTTACTCACCCACTCAACGTATCGGATATAACTGACCGTGAATCCGCCGTAAGACGCGAATAGGTACATTCTTGACAACACCAAATTCCAAGAACCGAGAAATGGGACGAGAAAAACCAATGCTACCGTAACCCATAGATGTCGGCTCCATATTTTTCCATAGCTCATCGGCATGAGCACACAAGACATCCGATTGAGCACCATGAAGATTTGCGTGACAGATTTCGCGAACCGCGCGTGATTGTACATCCAATAGTAGGTTTTGAGAAAAAGTGACGGCTCATAGAACATTGGTCCGAGCAGATCGCACAGTGGAGGGACGAAAAGGACGAGGCGGCCGAAAAAGATGTCCCAAAGGATTAGTATCAAACTCTGAACAAAAAAATCCTTAAAAACCAAAAGGAAAAAAAGTTTGGTCATGGGAGAGATTTGAACCAATGAGCTTTAAATTGACAGTCGCGCCTCTACCCAGTTGCGCCACGCGTGCACTAACTGAAATCGCTCAAAAGCGCGAGGGGTTGCATGGCGCTGAGGCGCTGAACTTAGCCGGAAGACTCGAATTTCAGCCAATTTTTCAGCCAAGTTTTCAGAAAAAGTCTGTTAATTCACTCACCACAATCGAATCCATCGCGAAAACCCGAAAAAACGAGCTCTCCTTGAATGTGCACTTTTCAGTGACGAAAACAGTTTTGAGAATAATTGAATGCAACAAAACACCGGGAAGTAAATAAAAACAAGTCCCTGCATATTTCGAAACTTCGACAAAATCGTTATAGTTACGACTACAATTGAACGTGATCGAGCTTGAGCTCATTTCGGAGCACAAACAGAAATATTTGTCGAACACGTGTGTTTACGTCGGTGGAAAAGGCAATTATAGGGTCGGAATTCCCATTACTAGTCGCTAAACAACTCGAAAAATTGCACGTTTATCGAATGTCAGAATCAGCTGTTGCTATTGGAGATTTGAAACACGCGATCGTCGGAAGTTTTGGAGAATTTGCCAGGGAATATCATCTGACGAAGTTGCGAGTTGGTCAAAATTGTGATGACTGCTGATCTGCAAGCAAAAAAAGTTAGAAAAAAGATATTGGCCACGGGGTGGAGTCGAACTAGGGGCGTCGGATTGAAAACCGCGCCTCTACCCAGTTGCGCCACGAAGGCACTCGCTGAAAAATATCTTGAAAATACGCGGAGCCGGGGTTAAAATCGCGCGGAGAGACCGAATTTCAGTCTTTTTCTATGATTTCCCGAACGAAAACTGACCCAACAGTGAAAGTGTCAAATGCCAGGAATTGAGCGACGAAAAAGATGCGATTACTGTTACAATTCGAGCAGAAAGCAAAGTACACCTGAATTCTTTCCAATCGCAAACCAAATTTAAACTGAGGGTTACCTGCGTGCCTGCAACTAGCAGAAAAGTGAGAGAAATCAGAATGGAGGTGATGCAGAGTGACTTTTCTGCTGTTTTGATCCGTTCGGGTATGGAAATCAACTTGAAAAGTGTTACAGATGTACAAATTACAGTGAAACTCAGAGCGATGACGATGTAGACTAATTGAAACATGGACAAAGAGGCCTGAAACCTCAGAGGAGATCAAAACTTGAAACTTTGACCTACCCACTCAACAGCTTTGTCGTAGCCTGCGCCAAATCCACCGGAAGAGGGGAACACTTTGATTCGAGAGATCAGTAGATTCCAAGTACCACCGAATGGCAGAACTGCTACCAGAACTACCGTAACCCGCGTGAACTTGCTCCAAATCGTCTCATAACTCAGTGGCATCAGAACACACGACATCCGATTCAGAACCATGAAAATTTGAGCGACAGATTTCGCGAAACGAGCATGATTTGTTGTGCAGTAGTAGAATTTGAGAAGAATTGACGGGCTCCAGAAGAACGGTCCGACGATAGGGCACAGTGGGGGGACGAAGAGAAAAAGGCGGCCGAAAAAGATGTCCCAGAGCATTGCCCAAACACTCTGTGGGGAAAAATGATGATTAACCAAGAGAAAAAAAAGTTTGTCATGTAAAGGAGTCGAACCATAGAGCGTTAGAACGAAAATCGCGCCTCTACCCAGTTGCGCCACCTTAACACTGTCTTCAAAATTTCTTTGACAACGCGGAATCGGGGGGGGGGGGGGGGGGGGGGGGTCAAAATCGCGCGGGGAGCTCGAATTTCAGCCTGGTTTTCACTCCAAAGCTCCTAAAACTGCTCATCGGTAATTTCGCACTCACCGCAATCGAATCAGTGGCATAAATTTGGTAAAACGAGCTCTCCTTAAAAAACCGTCTCTCCTTGAACAAAATGCATCGAAGAATCAAAAAATGCAGCAAAACTCCCGGTACGAGGTAGATCAAAGTGCCAATGTATTTCGCGATCTCGAGAGTCGAATCGAAGGAAGTGTTGCAAGTGAAGGGGAGCACATCCGACGAGTTCCGGCTCATTTCAGCAACTTTGAAGGAGAAACGAATGAATGTGCTGTAGAAAGGTGTTATTTCGAAAGTAAACAAGAAATAATTGAGAACTAAACAAATTTCATGTTCCGCATGTTTCGCACGTCTTTCGTGTCAGGTGCAATTCTAGATTTGAGTTTTTTGGCCGAGAGAGAGCGGACTACAAAGTTCAAGTCCGAACTGCATTTTTGGTTATCAGTGGAGCGCGTTTGCATACTTCGAGGACTCAAAGAAGTTTTCGGGTGGAAACGGGGAAATTCGAAATTCCCGCCTGATTTTGATCTCATTCCGAGTGTTGCCCCCGCATTTTCGCGCGATAACAAGGAGCCGTCGTGGCGCAACTGGGAAAAAGCGCGACTTTCGATCTGACACCCACTGGTTCGACTCCTTCGGTGACAAATCTCTTTTTTTTCTCTAAATCCGGTCTTGAAACGTTAGACTTGATCAACAAATAGTTGTATTTTTCCAATCAATATTTTCATAAAATTTCTTCCAAACATCAGTCCCACAAACTAGACACAAAGGCGAAAACTTCCTCAAGCCGTATTATTAAATCCAAACCCCATAATTGTTGACACATTCGGTCTATGATTCAACTCAACAAATTTCGGAGCTCTTGCTCATTGAGCACAAAATGAGCCAAGAGCTGATCACGTTCCAGTGCAATCCTGACTTCGATCCGATTATTGGCGCGTCGAAATACATCGGAACCGTCACCTACCTGGGAATCGGCCTATTTTTACACTTTATTGTTTTGAGAGCGGTGTTGACGAAAAAGTGCTTCAAGGGAAGCTCGTTTTTTCAAATATTCGCGGCTGACTCGGTTGCTGTGAGTTTTAACCTTTCCATTCAACTGTTCCCCGTAAATTCTATTTTCGGTCAATTTCATCGAAAAAGCACCAGAAATTCGAACTCCACGCGTGATTTTACCCCCCCCCCCCCCCTTTTCGCGCTCCCCGCCCATTTTCACGCTTCACTGAGAAATGATCATGGCGCAACTGGGTAAAGGCGTGACTCTCAATCAAACAGTCTCTGGTTCGAGTCCTCTCTGTGGCCAACTCATTTTTGCTCACCGTTTTAACTTTTCAGAGCACAATTCTCGTGCTAGTCGAGTTATTCTTCAACCGACTCTTCATGTACATCACTCCACTTTGCCCCCTCGTCGGACCATTCTTCTGGAGCCCGTCAATCGTTCTGAAGACTGTCTACGTCCTTCAACACCATATGAGATTCGCGAAATCTGTCACTCAGATCTTCATGGTTCTGAACCGAATGTCATGTGTTCTGATTCCGAATTCGCATAATCAAGTTGGCTACCCAACCTATTTTCTTTTGCCAAAGCCTGAAACCTTTCAGGTGTGGCGCGAATTGACTCCGATTTCGATATTTTTCATTTTTCTCCTCCCTTTGTCGGGCACCTGGAATATTATCATTTCGCGACAGTTTGCTCAAGCGTACGAAGGCGGTTTCGCGACGAATTACACTCGGGCAGTTGAATGGGTACGCAAAAGTGGCTGCAACTTTTTTTTGTTGATTCAGACAAGGGGGGTCTAAGAACAAAAGTTGTAGAGAATTTTAAGATCTGTCGAATGGCACAGAGAACGTCTGAAAATCGTCATTTTAAGGTGAGTTGTGCAAGTTTTTGTGACCACTAGCGTTTCTTTTTTAAAGCAGTGCCACTAAAACTTGCATAACTTTGTTCAAATTGAAGATTTTCAGCCGTTCTTTGCGCCATTTGAAAGCTCTTAAAAAGAACTATTTTTTCAATAACTAGACCATTTTGATAGCACAGAGCACAAAAGAGTTTGCCGCGCGTTTTCGTGGAACAATTTTTGTAACTGGACCGTTCTCATAAAATTCAGCGCAAAAGTGTTAGTCGCATTTTCACTTTTGTTTTTTCTTCCAAAATTATTGCGAAAACCAAAAGAAACCCGATTTTGATGGTGAAAACCTACTTAATGGCACCAGTGATGGTGAAAACCTACTTAATGGCACCAGTCGTTTGACCTACTTTCTGTCGTCTGTCTTTTTCGCAAAAGTGCAAAACAGTCACTATGGGGGTTTCAATCGAATCAGCGCAAAATGATCTACCCATCGAGCCCAAATATCGAAATCCCAAACGCATTTCCTTCCAGGCGGCCCTATCGCTCTTCCAATCGATATTCATCCTCACCGCTCTTCTGTTCACCGTCGTCTGCACCCTCATAACACTCCTCAAACTGTTCTTTCTGCCCGATCGCATCAAGCCAGTCGAGAAATCGCTCTGTTTCACCTCGATCTCCATTTCGTCCACTTTTCTTCTAGCTGCCATCCCGCAGGTTATGCTCCTTTCAACCCATGGCTCTTCCGAATGTGCATAGGCTCATTTTCAGTCGCTGTTCGTCACTTGTCCAGTGTGTCGTGGTGATCTGCTCTACCGACTTCAATTCCTGGCGTTTGACGTGTTCACAGTCGGGTTCGTCACCGCGCTCTACCGTAATCCCACCCGGGCCCCCTTATTTCAGCACGGCTCTCATCGTCATTTTAACAAACGCCCAACTCAAAGAATCGATTTTCACGCGGCGAAAACGGAAGAGGGACAACATTGTGGCAGTTTCGGTGCGATTGAGTATATAAAGGATGAAAATGTTTATTGTTGCTCAACTTTCGACTCGGTAGCATTAAATGGTGCGGCCGGCATGATCAAGTGCCTCTTGAACTCGATGGTCCGCTCGCCGCGATTATAGAGCGAAAAGTCACGCGTTCTCTCGTAGGTGTGACCGTCGACGATCGGGAACGAGCCGAGATCGAACCAAATGTAGCGGCGACCCGAACCGTCGTTGCACGTGTGGAACACTTTTAGCCATATCTCGTAGTGGTTCTGGAACAAATTAGCAGAAAAAATTCAAGAGCGTTTCGAGACCATTCGAATGGCTTAAAGAGCGTCTGAGAATCTTGATTTTCAAGCGAGTTATGCGTCCTTATGTGACACGGACACTAAAACTTGTATAACTTTGTTCAAATTAGAGATTTTGAGCCATTTCTTGCGCCATTCGAAAGATCTTGAAAAGAACTATTTTTTGACAACTGGACCGTTTTGATAGCACAGAACACAAAAGAGTTACTCACATCGAACCATCCATCGCCCTCGTTGTCTTTGGCCTCAATCTCGTATCGCGTGTTCATTGAGCCGAATTGCGGACCCTGGTTGGAGAGGTAGTCATCGTAGAAAAGATCGTCCTCGACGACGACGGCGTGATATTGGAAGTGCGGCAGCGGACACGAGAAGGTTCCCGTGATGCGGAACTTGACGAGCAGAGCGTCGGCGGCGCCGAGGAGGCAGAGCAGCACGACGAGCTCGCGGAGCATCGGGGAACCGATGAATGAGGAGAGTGGGAGGTTGGTGGAGTGACAGAGAAGTTCAGTTCACGTGACAGTGGTCACGTTAAGGCAGCGACGCGCCATGGGTTCAAACGCTTTTGGCTTTTCTCTCGAATGGTGCAGCTGGGAAGAGGCGCGACTTTCAATCCGATACTCTTAGGTTCGACTCCACTCCGTGGCAAATTCCTTTTTTCTCGCTGTATTGAAAAAAATTTTGAAAGCAGGTGCGTTTTGAGAACAAATTCCGAGAAAATTTTTTTAAAAAAGTGTAGATTTGAATAGTGTGCGTTAAACTATGAGAATCACGGAAACCAGGGTTGTCACGGGCCGGGCCGACCATATGACCCCACCGGCCCGGCCCGGCCCGGCCCGGCCCGGCCCGCCCGGAATCTCAGTGAAGTTTTCAAAGTGCTCATTTTATCACTGAAATTCATGTTTTCGTATCAAAAATTATAGAAACTGAGGCTAGTTGTACTTGGAAGCGAAAAAAATACTTCGAGAAACTCTTTTTACTGTTAAAAGACAGTATTTTTTCGATTAACTTCATTGGAAAATAGAAAATTCAACAAAAGTGTTCAACAAACAACTCAAAGCCAGTGAACTTATGATTAGTTACACACCTTCCGTACTGCGGAGTGTCGTTCTAAAGCGAAACGCAAGAAATTACACTTCTTTCACATGAATCCAATCGAATTAACAGAAAATCAAAAAAAAAAAAACGGCGAAAAAGAGAAAAAAGAAACACAAAAAAACAACCACGAAACGCTCAATTTGCAGCAATATGATTTTTTTACTGCAGATTATGATTTTTATACGCATTTTAAAGTTGAAATTCCCTAAAAAACGGAAAAAAATTGCGAAAAAAATTAATTTTTTTCTTCCGGGCCGCCGGGCCGGCCCGGAATTTGACAACACTGACGGAAACTGATCCATTCAAAATGGTTTTTAAAAAATACATAGTTTGGTAAAGATCTATGGCGCAAACTGCGAAGTTTTGGATTTTGGCCTTTTCACCAGGTCTAGCATTATCAAGCCAAAACACCTGCTCTTCGCAGAGAGCACAAATTACTTCTATATCCTTGAGTTTTCGATTCCAATGAGCCGGAACTCGTCGGATTTGCTCCCCTTCACTTGCAACACTTCCTTCGATTCCAAATTCGAAATTGCGAAATACATTGGCACTTTGATCTACCTCGTTCCGGGAGTTTTGCTGCATTTTCTGATTCTTCGATGCATTTTGTTCAAGGAGAGACGGGTTTTCAAGGAGAGCTCGTTTTTCCAAATCTATGCAACTGACTCGATTGCGGTAAGTGAGAAATCTACGATGACACGTTTTGTGTATCTTTGGAGTGAAAATCAGGCTGAAATTCGAGCTCCCCGCGCGATTTTGACCCCCCGATTCCGCGTTGTCAAAAAATTTTTAAAGGCAGTGTTCAGGTAGCGCAGCTGGGTAGAGGCGCGGCTTTCATTCGAACGCTCTATGGTTCGACTCCTCCCTGTGGCCAACGTCTTTTTTCTTATTGAAAATCATTGTTTTTTCATTGCAGAGTGCTTGGATACTTTTCTGGAACATCTTCGTCGACCGCCTCTTCCTCTACGTTCCTCCATTGTGCCCTATCGTCGGCCCATTCTTCTGGAGCCCTTCGATTCTTCTGAAAGTCTACTACTACACAACAGCTCATGCGAGATTCGCAAAAGCTGTCACCCAAGTGATAATGGTCTTGAATCGGATGTCTTGTGTGCTATTGACGAATAACTATACACAAGTTTGGAGACAACTCACTCCCATTTCAATCTTTCTCGTCGTAATTGTTCCTCTCGGAGGTACCTGGAACGTTTTGATCTCTCGAGTGTACCTCCTACCGGCGTTCGGTGGATTTGGAGTGAACTACCGGAAAACGGTGGAATGGGTAGGTCAAATCGGATTCTTTCGCGCCAGGCGGCACTTTTGATCTACCAGGCCTCGTTATCAATGTTCCAATCGATTTACATCCTCACCGCTCTGGTCTTCACCGTGATTTGCACTTCAGTAACCCTCTACAAACTGATTTTTCTGCCCGAACGCATTAGATCGGCTGAAAAATCGCTTTGCTTCACCTCAATTTTCATTTCCATCACTTTTTTGCTTGTTGCCGGCACCCAGGTACCTGAAAGTTTCCCGGAATCTGTGAAAAATCTCAAACTTCAGCTGCTATTCGTGTTTTGTGAAAGTTGCAAACCGCAAGAGCTCTTCATCGCACAATTCCTGGCTTTTGACATTCTGAACGTTGGGTAGGTCAAAAAGTTCAACTAGCTACAGTAACTCTCAAATTTTCAGATCTGCAATGATTATGTTGGTGACGAACACTCAGCTGAGAGAGTTGATTTTTCCGGTTAGAAGAGGAATCGGAGATCGCATCTTTCAAATTTCGACTAATAACTCTTCTTCCTAACTATTCAACTTATAAAAAAAACGAAAAACAAGTTTAACAGCAGGTGGAGTCGAACCAGTGGGTGTCCGATTAAAAGTCGCGCCTCTTCCCAGTTGCGCCATAGCGCCATTTGAACGCGAACGCGAAAGTAGCAGCAGGCGCGGCGAAAAGGGGTCAAAAAGCGCGGGGAATTCAAAATCCCGAGACGTTTTTTTGGTTTCACGTGACCCTTTTCAACACTGGCATCATACCCTGACCCTACCCCACAAAAACGTGTACAAAAGAGCAACTCTCGCCTGGTGGGCTCTTCATATTCGTCGAACATGCTCCGAGTGCTCATCGTGCTCTTCGGGGTGCTGGCTCCGTCCAGTGCCTTCCTCACACACTTCCACTTCAACGGCACCCTCCACTGTCCGCACGCGAAGTTCTACCGGGAGCTCGGCGTCTGGGAGTGGGACGTTTGGTCGGGGAATGCGATCGGATACATTCCCAGCAGTCCCAGTCACGCGCCCCATCGCTACGAAGTGCTTGCCAGCGATACCGGTGACTATGACTGGTTCTGGGTGAGAGACTCCGCCCACTTTCCCGACACTTTTCAGGCAAATATCGTTTTTTTCAGCAAAACTACGAGATCTGGTTTAAGATCAAGCACGATTGTAATGATGACGGGATTCCACGAGTACTCTGGGTAGACGTGGGTACATTCCCGGAAACCAACGGACACCTCTACCACTCGAAGGACATCGATCTGTACAATAAGGGGGAGCGGATCACCCAATAAACCACATAATCATAATAAACAATGTTTCTTGAGTTTTCATTGCGTTCAATGAGTAGAAAAAAAAGTTCGCCATAGGCAGGATCCGAACCAGGGAGCTTCAGATTGATAGTTGCGCGCTTACCCAGATGCGCCAATCGTGTATCAGCTGGGAAATGGCGTGGAACGGCGCCCAACTCGGGCTGAAATCACGCGGGGAATTCGAATACCGACGTTTTTTTTTCAGTTTTACGTGACCTTCCTGCTTCTTTTTCCGTTCCAACTCGAATTTCTCCCTTCTTGGTGCTCCGTGGCTTTTTTCTCAGTCGCTCATGATGCTGCTCTTCGGACTCCTCTGTCTTCTGGCTCCTTCCAGTGCACTCCTCACGCACTTCCACTTCAACGGCACCCTCCTCTGTCCGAAAACTTCGTTCGCTCGCCAGATCGTCGTCTTTGAGGCGGATCCGTTGTGGGGAAACCGAATCGGAACTCAGGCGGCTGGCTGGTCGCACGCACCCCACCATTATGACGTGGAGGCCGAGGACGACGGCGACATGGACTTCTTCACTGTGAGTCGGCTTTTCAAACGATATTTTGCCGGAGCTTTGATGGAGAAATCAAATAGAATTTGAGTTCTCCGCGCGATTTCAGCTGGCGACGCGCTTTTAAGCTTTGCGAGAAGCGCTAATGTGGCGCAACTGGGTAGAGTCGCCACTATCAATCTAACACCCACTGGTTCGACTCCACCTTATGGCAAATTTTTTTGGCACAGTTTTTATAAGCCCCAAACTCAATTTCCTGATTTCCAGCAAAAAGCCTACGAAGTGTGGTTCAAAATCTGGCACACTTGTGACGATCAGGGACAACGACGATTCTTGTGGGTTTCAATGGGCTCCCTACCTGAATACGACGGACACCTCCATCACACACAGGACATTGAACTGCACAATCGAGGAGAGGTGACCACTCAGTGGAATAATTGGCCTTGAGATGTTGTTTTTTTCTCTGGAAAGATAAACCTTTATTGTTGTTTTTCATCTCATACGTGAAACAGTGAAAAGCATAAAGACCTAATTGAGTTTTTCGGGGGAATTCGATCAGAAACCAAACTTTTCCATCGGTTTCTCTGGCTATTCTCGATTTGTTTTCCTGAGCTCTGTCTACTACCCCCTTATTATGATTTGTCCCCCCACTGGTCTTCAGCCGAATCACCACGTTTGCCGCATTCCAACCGAATGAGCAACTCCACCGACACCCAAGTGGTATTGATCGCTTTCAAGTGCAATACCGATCAATATTCGCCACTTTTCGAGGTTCCCAAGTATATTGGAAGTGCGCTCTATCTGATTCCCGGCTTTCTATTGCATCTTTTCATTATGAAAACTGTGCTTGTCACGGAGAGACGAGCGTTTCGCGACAGCTCGTTTTTCACGATCTTTGTCACGGATTCCGTTGCGGTGGGTTGAATTTTGGCGGGAAATTTGAATTGCCGCGCTGGTTTGACTATTCGCGCTGGCGAGAAGCTCGCAGACGGCGCGCAAGTGGCTCAGTTGGGTAGAGGCGCCAATGTCAATCGGACGCTTCTGAGTTCGACTCCTCCCTATCAGAATTTCATTTTTTTTTGGATTAGATTTATCAATTTCAGAGCGTTATCATTCTGTTCTTCGACATTTTCTTCGGGCGCCTCTTTCTCTACGTGATTCCACTGTGCCCAATCGTCATTCCCTTCTTCTACGCACCGTCTATCATTCTGAAAATTGTGTACTACGTGTCGGTGCACGGAAGATTCTCGAAATGCATCGCCCAAATATTTATGGTGTTAAACCGAATGTCCAGTGTCATGGCGCCAACCGAATACACACGGGTACCATACTCGAGATATTTGAGATGTTCCGTCTGGAATTTCAGATTTGGCGCCGAATCACTGTTCCAGCCGTGTGTCTGATCATATTCTTACCGCTGACTTCCACGTGGAATGTCGCCATTTCGCGACAGTACGCGTGGCCGTTGTACGGCGGTTTCATCATCAACTACATCAAAACTGTCGAGTGGGTGAGTCGATTTCGAGGCGCGAAGTTTGAAAAATGAAAGGAACACCGATTACCGAATGAGAATTGAATGTCTTAACGTTGAAACAGTGCGAAATTTTGAAAAAAATCACGCAAATTCAGTTTTGTGCAACTTTGACTGGGTATATCTTGAAAACTAAAATAGTTAGGAAAAAGTTGTCAACTACAAAAACACGGGAAATTTTACGCTGATCATGTTCGTAGTTGACAACTTTTTCATATCTCTTTTGGTTTCCGAGATGTTTCAGTTTTTCGTTCATGCACTTCAAGAGCGCGATGCAGTGTCGACTAAACTACACCCAAAGTTTTGAAACTGAAAACCGATTTTGAATGGTCTAGTGGCGAGTGGTTTTGAATGTCAATCTGGGGGTTTTTGGATCGAACCCCTGAAGTGTCAAAATATTTTCTCTATCCCAAAACTCTCAGAAAGATGTTTCTGAAGGCTGATCCATTGAAAACAAGTAGAAATGTGACAATGAAACACAAAAAAGAACCGGAAGAATAGTTTGTCACACTTCCGTGACTGTTCAACTCAAGTGTCACGTCACAGGCGGCAGTATCTCTGTTCCAATCGATCTACATTCTGACTGCTCTCGCATTCACCGTCGTCTGCTCATCGATCACCCTCTACAAACTCATTTTTCTGCCCGATCGCATCAAGTCCGCCGAACGATCGCTGTGCCTCACCTCGATCTACATTTCGGTCACTTTCCTTTTGGTGGCTGTCACGCAGGTGAACTATTTCGAATTGTTCGATTTGGCGCTGGGCCTAAGCGGGTTTTCACAGTTTTTAGAGATAAGGAAACAATTTTTTTTGAATCACCCCTTAAAGTACCTACAATTTGAGCAATCGACTGTTTCCTCAATATTTGTTTTCAAAATGCATCCAAAAACAGCTTGCAGCTTTGCTACGCATTCTGTCCGGCGTGTCGCGCGGAGCCGATTCTCTTCATCCTACAGTATCTCGCGTTCGACACCTTTACAGTTGGGTCAGTCCGAGGCTTCCTGATGATTTTCAGACGAATCGCTGCGATTTCAGATCTTCGGTGATAATAGTTGTGTCGAACACGAAACTTCGCGAAAGTTTGCTGCAAACGCTGAAACTGCCGAGTCGAAAGGAGCAAGTGATTCGAGTGTCGTCGTACAGTAATCCATCCTCTTAACTCGATCGCATTTGATGAAAGTGTTTCAAGTTTCAATTTGCGCTCCACTGCACTTTACTCTTCTGATCTTTGTTAATGACTAATCGAGTGGAATTGAAGCATTCAGAAAAATAGCATTCTTGTGAAGCAGTGAATGAAATGCTGAATTCACAAAAAACAACTGGTAATTTTCGAGCAGATAGAGCTCAAAGAGCAATTCAGTTTGGCTCAAAAGAGCCCAGTTAACTTTGATACCTTCAAACCAAAATTGACTGCGGAATGTCTGCATTGGCGCGTCACGCTGTAACTGTTTTGTGCTAAGTCCTATGAAAATGGGACTCTCACAAAAACTAGAGGAAATTTCGAGATCTTTCGAATGGCGCAAAGAACGTGTGAAAATATCGACTTTCAATAAAGTTACACAAGTTTTTATGTACCAATACGTTAAACTTGCATAACTTTCTTGAAAATTGAGATTTTCACACATTCTTTGCGCCATTCGAAAGATCCTAAAAATTGCCATCTTTTTTGTCACTACGCCACATTTCAAAAGTTCACCGCAAAAAAGTTAGAGCCACTCTTGTTTTCTCTCTGTTCCACTGGGCTTCGAGCATGTTTCCATCTAGCTCTCCGCCTCAAAAAACGTGATTCTTTGAGAAATTCAAATGAATTTTTTATTGATAATCAAAAAACCTTTGCAATTCATATAAATTCCAAGAAGCAGTGATCTTTCTTTCCGCCGAAATGACACGTTTCCCCCTTGTGTCTGGAAAGGCCCCTAATTTGATTTCGCCCGATATTCTCTCATATTTCCTTGTCCCAATCGGTTTTTCTCTTCTTTTTCTCTTCTCCGTCACTTTGCCGATGTCTCGTGTCTTTTTCCACCTGTCGTACTCTTTCCTCTACCCTCTCGGCCCCCTTTTTCTCGCTTTTTTTGACATTTTCAGTCATGAATTCGTCCGATTTGATGCCTTTCGAGTGCGACGAATCTTTCAATTCCACTATTGAAATTCTCAAATATCTTCTGACCATTATGTATTTGATACCGGGAGCTGTTCTCCATTTCTGGCTCCTGAGGTGTATTTTGGTAACGCAGAGGAAGTATTTCAAGGATAGCTCTTTTTTCCAAATATTTGTCGTGGACTCGATTGCGGTGAGTTTGACACAATGTTTTTCCCGGAGATTTTAAGCGAAAACCGAGCTGAAATTCGAGTTTCCCGCGCGATTCAGTCTACCCACTGTTTTCGGCGGGTTTGCGCCGGCACCCGAGTAGCTCAGCTGGGTACAGGCGCCACTTTCAATCTGTAACTGTCTGGTTCGACTCCTATCAATGTCAAATCCTTTTTTTCCCTTTTGAAATTGAGTTTTCCTACATTTCAGAGCATCTATATCATCATCGTCGACATCGCTTTCTCGCGTCTCTTCCTCTTCGTCCCCCCACTATGCCCTATCGTCGGCCCATTCTTCTGGAGCCCGTCAATCATTCTGAAACTCTATTATTGCACAACAAATTTGGCGAGATTCGCGAAATCTGTCACCCAAATACTGATGGTTCTCAATCGAATGACGTGCGTTTTGATGCCCACTCATCACAGTCAACTTTGGACGAGACTCACACCGTTCGCCATTCTATCAGTGATAATCGTGCCGTTCGGTGGCACGTGGAATTTGTTCCTCTCGAGAATGTTCCCGATTCCGTCGTACGGCGGATTCGCGGTGAACTACGTTCGAACGGTCCCCTGGGTAGGTCGAAACACCCCCACGATTTTGAATGGCCTAGTGGCGAGTGGTTTTGAATGTCAATCTGGGGGTTTTTGGATCGAACCCCAATAGTGTCAAACTATTTTCTCTATCTCAAAATCTTCAAACTATCGTTCGTGAAGGCTGCTCTATAGAAAACAAGCAGAAATGTGACTATGAAACATAAAAAGAACCGGAATCCCCCCCCCCCCCCCCCTGATTTTTGATCTACCGCCCTGCTAGTCTTGATCTACCAGGCGTCGCTATCGATTTTCCAATCGATCTACATTCTGACGGCGCTCGGATTCACCGTCGTCTGCACCGCCGTCACACTTCTCAAACTGCTTCTGATGCCCGACCGCATCAAGTCGGCCGAGAAGTCGTTGTGCTTCACTTCCGCCTACATCTCCATCTGTTTTCTGCTCGTCGCCGCCACTCAGGTTCTGCTCCTGCTGAAAATGCTGAAAATGGCGATTGATTGCATTTGCAGCTCACCTACGTGTTCTGTTTGTCGTGCCGCGTCGAGGACGTTCTGTTCGTCGCACAATTCGAGGCGTTCGATTTGCTGAATGTCGGGTGAGTTGTCTTGTGTCTGCGCCTTTAAACCGCGGCTACAGTAATCCGTCTTTGAATTTCGATCCTCCAATTGTTTGTTTGAAAAGTGTTATGAACAAACATGGGAGGGGGGGGGGGGTAGTGTGAGGGGGGTAGATGAAAGAGTACGACAGGTGGAAAAAGACACGAGACATCGTCAAAGTGACGGAGAAGAGAAAAAGAAGAGAAAAACCGATTGGGACAAGGAAATATGAGAGAATATCGGGTGAAATCAAATTAGGGGCCTTTCCAGAGACACAAGGGGGAAACGTGTCATTTCGGCGGAAAAAAGATCACTGCTTCTTGGAATTTATATGAACTGCAAAGGTTTTTTGGTGTTTAATAAAAAAATCACTTGGTCTTCCCAAAGAATCACGTTTTTTGAGGCGGAGGGCTAGATCAAAACAAGCTCGAAGTCCTGTGGAACAGAGCTAAAATAAGAGTGGCTCTAACTTTTTTGTGGTGAACTTTTGAAATGTGGCGTAGTGACAAAAAAGATGGCAATTTTTAGGATCTTTCGAATGGCTCAAAGAACGTGTGAAAATCTCAATTTTCAAGAAAGTTATGCAAGTTTAACGTAATCTTACGTAAAACCTGTGTAACTTTATTGAAAATTGATATTTTCACACGTTCTTTGCGCCATTCGAAAGATCTTAAAACTTCCCATAGTTTTTGTAAAGGTCCAACTTTTATAGGGTGTAACACAAAACAGTTACACCGTGACGCGCAAATGCAGACTTTCCTCAGTAAACATGGCTGGCTACAAAACTTGTTCAGCCGAAGACAGTCTTCCAAGCAGTTTGTGGAGCCCGCCACAGGCGCTATTCCGGCGCAAATGGCCGTATCGCGCCGCCACTGGCGGTCATGGCGCATATTTTGGCGTATGTCTGGCGGATGGTTGGCCGTTGTCTATCGGCTACCCGCTATTTGCCTGTCAGTTGCCATCAACCCCCGCCAACCCTGGCCCTGACGCGAAAAACTTCACGGATCGAAAAAAAAGCGCCAAAGAACCGTGCGGCACTATTGCGAAACAGGCTCCGCCCCCATTTCCTTCTCTTCTCAAATCCTGTCAAATCAAATTGTGCAAATTTCCGCCCCCTCAATTACAAATGTATTGTTGCAGGTCCGGAGTGATAATGTTGTTGAGCAACCCGCAGCTACGGTCATCCGTTTTCCCCTCAAAACGGTCTCGCGTTTTGCGCGTTTCCAGCACCAACAACTCATTTGCTCTCGGCTAAAAAAACGTTTCGTGCTCATTCAAACAATAAAGTTTCATTCCAATTTTCGTCTATTCCACTAATTTCAGTTTGAATTTCAGATATTTCTTCCGATGCCTCTTTCAGCAGAATCCGCACGTTTTCGGGCACTGCGTCCTCATCATTTCTCTGAAAATGGATGAACTTTCAGATTTTCAGACTTTCGAGCCGTTTTCACCTGTAGAGACTGTTATTGCAGAGAGCTTGGTTGGAGGAGCACTCCGAGCGACCCGTGCTCGGATTCACGAGATCGGAGCAAGTTGAGGAGCCTGGAAATGGGCGGGTGTTGCTCTCGAATGATTATCTTGGAAACTAGAGGAGTTATCGAAAAGTTGTCAACTACAAACATGATCTGCGTAAAATTTCCCATCGTTTTGTAGTTGACAACTTTTTTCTAACTGTTTCAGTTTTCAAGATATACCTTGTTTAAGATCAGGGGGGCCCTCTATCAGGGTAAATAGAGCTTTCTTGTTTCAGCTAAGTAGCTTAGTGGATAACAACTTTGCCCTATAATCCACGGGTCCAGGGTTCAATTCCTTGTAGTTTTCAGTTTTTTTCTCATACCATTCAACGTTTATTCTGAACTTCCAAAAACCCAAAAAGTAGGTCACTCACAGAATCCGCACGTCTTCGGGCACTGCGTCTGCATCAGCGTCTTGTACTGACTGTTGTTACAGTAAGACTTGAGTCCGGGGCACTCGTTCACACCGTTCGCATTGTTCTGGTCGACACAGGAATCTGTGTAACACTGCGAAGAGGGACAACACCCGCCAGGTGTCACAAGAGTGTGACCGGACGGACACAGTCCGGACACAGACGCTGCAGAAAATTTCATGGATTTTTGGATTTAACTCGAAATATCGTTTCTCTGTCGTTTTTTGTTCGATGAGAGTATTTCGCTAAACACAGTGCATCCTCATTTCGGAGTCTCGTTGCGTCGGTCAGACTGAACACGAAAATTCGAAATTTCGAAACGGGGGATTTCTAGGCCATGGCCTAACTGGCGACAAGTGTGTTTTTCGAATTTCGCAGTTTCTCAGCCTTTCAAAACCCGAAAACTTCAAGTTTTATGCTCTGGCCGCTTTTCAATCTGATAGAGCTTTGACAAGGCATATCTTGGAAACTAGAACAGTTAGAAAAAAGTTGTCAACTACAAAAACGTGGGAAATTTTACGCTGATCAAGTTTGTAGTTGACAACTTTTTCATAACTTCCCTAGTTTTCGAGTTGTTTCAGTTTTGAGTTCATGCACTTAAAGAGCGCGATGCAATGAGTCGACCGAAGTACACCCAACGTTTTGAAACTGAAAACGGTTCTGAATGGCCTAGTGGCGAGTGGTTTCGAATATCAATCTGGGGGTTTTTGGATCGAACCCCTATGGCGTAAAATTTTTTTTCCCATCCCAAAACTCTCAGAAAAATGTTTCCGGAACTCACGAGTCGTGGCAACTCGGCAGAGCACCGCATTCTGAGCCTCCACAGAGCCGGAGCACACCAAAACGGCCACAGTAACCGCGAGAAGAGCCGAACTGCACATTTTCAGTCTGATTTCACCCATTTCATCAGCTCCTTTTAAATGGAACACTCTATCAACTTTTCGGCACCTGAGCAAATAGGAAAAAGAAAGTTTTTTAGTTTTTTGATTTTTTCCCCCATCCCAACCAAATTGATGTCATTTTTTCGCTGCGATTTTTGGCGCCATTCGATTATTTGAACAGATTTTTTTTTCGCTGTTTCAATATTTTTAGATTTTTTTTGGGGGAAAATTGAAAAAAATTTTTTTTTTCAAATTAACGTGAACTTGCGATTTTTCTTGAAAAACGATACAGTTTGAACTATTAAAACGAAAAATTGAAAAAAATCAATAATTTGTGAAAATGTCAGATCACACAGTTCGCGAATTTCCTTCATTGGAAGAAGAGAAAAACTCGGAATATGGGTCTCGGCGCGAAAAAATTGTGCGATTTTTGCGAAATTCACTCGAATGGATCAATGAAATGTGAGTTTGTTTGGCGGGAAAAAAAAATTTTTTTCAAAAAAAAAATTTTTTTTTTTTAATTTTGAATTCTAAAAAATTTTAAGGTTTCAACAAATTAAAAAAAAAAAACAATGTACATAATATTTATATTAAATTGACCGGGAAATTTTTTTTAGAAAATTTTGAAAAAAAGATATTTTTTTTTGGAAAATTTTGAAAAAAAAAATTTTTTTTGAAAAATTTTGAAACAATTTTTAAAAAATCAAATTTGAAAAAAAAAACTGAAACAGAAAATTTTTTAAATGAATATTTTTTTTGAAATTTTTTTGAAATTTTGAGTTTTAAAAAAATTTTAAGGTTTCAAAAAATAAAAAAAAGAACAATTCACTAGAAATTCATATTAAATTGACCGGGAAATTTTCGAAAAAAAATTCTTTTAAGGAAATTTTGAAAAAAAAAATTTTTTTTTAAATTAAATGTGAAATGAAAACACTGAAACAAAAAATTTTTGAATAAAAAACTTTTTTTTATTTCGAGTTTTAAAAAATTTTTAAGGTTTCAGAAAACTAAGAAATAAACGATTTACATGATTTCCATATTAAAATGACCGTGAGATTTTCAAGAACAAAACAAAAATTTTTTTAAAGAAAATTTTGAAACAAATTTTTTTAAAAATTGAAACAGAAAATTTTCAAATGAAAAAAAAAAATTCGAGAAAATTTGAGCCGCTGGCGTCGAATGGCCTTCCACACGGTGCTCAGTTTGATTCTCTCGATGCTCATCGTCATCCTCTCATTTTTGACAATTATGGAAAGTGAGCCGAGTGATGTCATCTGAAAACACGTCTGAAACTCGTTTTCAGCACCGGAAATCACACTGGAAGAGGTGCTCAGCGAGCCGCAAGGTCCGTTCGAAATCAATCCGAGAAACGAGGTCGCCTCCAAATTCAACTTTTTCATGAGTGAAACGTATTTGAGGAGACTGGAGAAACGCGAGAATTCGGTGTGAATGAACTTTTTTTTCTGTTTTTTTACTCTCATTTTCTGTCACGCGTCCCTCAGTGAACTTCTGTCACGCGTCTCCCAGTTAACCTCTGTCACGCGTCCCCCGATGAACTTCTGTCACGCGCCCCCCGATGAATTTCTGTCACGCGTCCCCCATTGAACTTCTGTCACGCGTCTCCCAGTTAACCTCTGTCACGCGTGTCCCAGCGAACTCCTGTCACGCGTGCCCCAGCGAACTTCTGTCACGCGTTCCCCAGCGAACTCCTGTCACGCGTCCCCCCTGATACACTTCTGTCACGCATCTCCCAATGAACTTCTGTCACGAGTCCCTCAGTGAACTTCTGTCACGCGTCCCCCCAGCAAACTTCTGTCACGTGTCTCCCCAATGAACTCCTGTCACGCGTTCCCCGATGGATTTCTGTCACGCGCCTTTCTGTCACGCGTCTTTCTGTCACTTCCACGAAAACCAAAAGCTTAAATCAAATAACATTAAAAATCAAGAATTGTAAATAATAATTTGAAACACGTTTTTTTTTTGCAATTTTTCGAAAAATTGAAAAATAAGGAAGATTGGCGAATTTTCAATTATTTCCACCGAATCGCCCGTCAAAATACCTACAATTTAAGAGGTCGACTGACTTTTCAGCATTTTTCTGAAATTTTCTATGCTCGAAAAAGCGAGGGGCGGCCCGTGGATTTGATTTGCAACTCTGTTATTTTTCAATGATCATTCTTGTTTATCATCATCAAGGCCGCGTGAGTTTGTTTTCCAATTACCCCCTCCCCTGACTACTTTTTCTCTTTCTCTCTCTCTCTCTCTCTCTCTCTCTCTCTCTCTCTCTTTTCCCTCCGTCTCTCTCTCTCAAATTGACGCCTTCGCAGCTTGTCTCCCTTGGTTACGCGAGAGCAGAAAAGAGAGAGAAAGAGAAAGAGTGCTCTTCAATTTCATTTCGAGAGTCACTACCCGCACAAAAACGAATATGGCTCACGAGTCAACGGTGGAAGTGGACGAGTATCGGATACGACCGATGAACTGGATCACGCGACTCGCCGTCTTTCAGTTCTTGCCCGCCGATAAAAGGTAACGTATACACAGAGATGACGTTAGGCCACGGTTTCGAAGAAAGTAGGTCATGACCTAGATATAAGTAGGTCATGACCTAGATAAAAGTAGGTCGTGACCTAGATTACGCTAGGCCACGGTTTCGAAGAAAGTAGGTCATGACCTAGATAAACCAAAACTTTTCTCCGAATAGTCACATGCGCCTTTAACCTCATCGTCCTCTTTTTCTCGGAATCGCGCTTTCCGAGCTCAAATTTCTCATAAAATGATGATAAAAACAGTTAGGTTAAAGGCGCAGGTGATTATTCGGAAAAAAGTTTATGGTACTAATTGTTTTCGTGGTGGGACCCATCGACCCTCTGTTTCGATTTGCGATAAACAAAGAGCCGACGCCGTTATTTCGGAGCGTCGTACCAGAAATGTGTGATAGCTTGTGAGCAGAAGGTCACGGGTTCGAACCCCACGCTGTCGAGATGATTTTTTCGAGCCGCTTCTACAAGACGATCCTCATGTTCAGAGCGAAACTCGCGACTCTCGTCGGCGAGCTGCGACACGCGCACCAAACCGCCGCCTTCTTCTTTCGCACCGTCCGCCTCTCGACACAAGGCACCGCCCGTTACTTTATCGATCTCGACGGGCTGCGGTTCACTCTCGAGCAGACGCCGCACGGCTTCATCTTCACGTCTCCGTCGGGCGCCGCACGAATTCTGGATCGCGAGTCGGTGGATGCGCACTGGAAGATGTTGCAACAGTTCTACTTCGGACGACACGCCACACGCATTCAGACGCTCGAGTTGCATGTGAGCACTTGAGACACGATTTGTCCGGCAGAAAATCGATCGTTTGTTTCAGTGCTACGACTACAAGATCAACTTGAGCGGTCATTTGCCGAAAAGAATCACGAATCTGAAGGTGGTGTCGAACGGAAGACACTCGCCGTTCTCGGTGTTCGAAATGTACTCGTTGGAGAAGACGCGATTCGAGAACATCGAGATTCGAGCCGCCTTGTCGGGACTTCAGTGTCCCGCGTTTTCGAGCTGGGTTGAGTGTTTTTCCGCTGCTCACATCGCGCTCTACCGCGCACTTGTGCCGTAGAGCGCGTTCCCAAACTTTGGCGGTCTGTAACTTTTGAACGAAACCTCAAAAACAGTCAAGTTGGGATATCAATCGAATCCTCGTGATCAGATCTATCCACCACACCACTCAAATTCAACTTTGGAAACGGTTCAAACAGAATATGAGCGTTGCCATTGTTTTCCAGTTCTCCACGTGCGGATCGCTGAAAATCTCGGTGCACACAATGTCGAGCCAATTCCTCGACGTCGTCGTCAACGATTTGGAGATAAGCGAGAAGGTGTTCTGCGAGGTGCGTGTCGTCAGAGTGCTCCAGAAGTTCACGTCAACCGACATGACGCTCGGCTCGGTGTACGAGTGCACGGAGCGCGTTTTCGATCGAGAACTTGAGATTCACGACACGAAAGTGAGGATGAAGAAGTTGCGGGAGAAGTGCGAGTTTTTCAGACACGCCGAGAAAACGTGCGTCGATAATAAGTGAGTTTGGCGGGAGGGGGGAGGAAGTGCGCTCCGCCGCACTCTCTTCTTCGCATAGACGTAGAGACGCAAAGGGAGAGTGCAGTGGAGCGCGATTTGACAAAACCTTGACTGCGTAATGCTCTCGAAGCGACAATTCATTGTGGAAGTGTGGAAAGTGGCATAGAATGTGGAAACTGTGAAACAGAAGTACTTGTCTAGAACCAAATACGTTTAGAGCCGTATCTCAGCTTCCACTGGGCTATATTTCTGCACTCTTCACCAGTAAATCAATAACACTTTTTTCTCCAATCCACCTGAATATCATGTAATTAATCATGGTAGAAGTTAGAAATTGAATGCGGAGAAATTTAAAAAAAAAAACGTCTCACTGCGCGCGTTTAACTTTGACGGGGTATATCTTGAAAACTAGAAGAGTTAGAAAAAAGTTGTCAACTACAAAAATATGGAAAATTTTACGCTGATCATGTTTGTAGTTGACAACTTTTTCATAACTCTGTTAGTTATCGAGATATCTTAGTTTGAAGCGTACGCACTTAAGGGGGGTCCTTCAAAAGATTTACGATGGCCATTTCCAGACTCGCGACAACGTTCCGACCGCCGAAAAGCGCGAACGAGACGAGTGTGCTCTACGAGCCGATATTCTGCAAAGACGACGGTTTCTACGCGCGAGTCACGATCCGAACGATGCCGAGGGGCACCGCAGTTCCGTGGCACGACACTCCGTACTCGTTCCGTTGGCGCCAAATGATCGAATACTCGTTTCTCGACGCCACGTGGCTTCGCAACGTCGTCAAGGTGCAAATCGCGGCGGTGGTCGTGCTCGCCGCCGGCCTTATCCACTGGCAATGGGCCGTCGGCGTGTTGATGATGATGGCGGGATGCGTTACGGCGAAACTGAAGGGCGCCCTCTTCGCAATCCTCGCGTTTGTGATCTTTTATATCGTGAAATTTCTCTGGTTCCACTTCTCCCCCGATGGACTTTCTCTCCACTGAAAACCCACGTTTTCTTCTGAAAATTTTCCCGTTTATAGGCAAGCCTCTTTGATTTTGATAAGCCCGGCCTTGTCACTGCCCTTTGACCCACTTCTGCTTGTTTCAACGTGGCGCAACTGGTTGCCGTTTTACTTTCCGTTCATTCGACCAGAGTTCGATTCCTCTGTATGTCAATTTCCTTTTTCCCCCTGTTCGATAAATATATTCACACTAAAACGCCGCTTGACATTCGAATTCCGGCGTTTGCAGATGTTTTTCGCTCGAATTCCTCAACTACAGTAAGAATGGGGGCCGCGCAGGTGGAATCGCAAAAACGGAGGGGAAAGGCAGGTGATCCCGTCTCATGTGCTCAATTTTTTCGCGTTTCCATTGGTTACCAAGGGTGCCAATTTGGCCCCGGGGCGGCGAAACACACACACACACACACACACACACACACGCACACGTATCCGACGCAACAAAAGAAGACGAAGAAGAAGAAGAAGAAGAAGAAGAAGAAGAAGAAGAAGAAGAAGAAGAAGAAGAAGAAGAAGAAGAAGAAGAAGAAGAAGAAGAAGAAGAAGAAGAAGAAGAAGAAGAAGAAGAAGAAGAAGAAGGCATTTCATTTCCCAGTCAACGTCTTCTCGAGAATGCCGCCGGTTGGCGTCGATGGTGATTGCTATGTGGAGCGAGAGATGACGCCGCTCACGCAGCCCGCCGTTTTTCGGTTTTTGCCGATTGATAAGAGGTGAGAGCGTGTCTAGGTACAATTGGCTTTCTGAATAGTAGCCTAAGTATCGCTTATCAACAATTGTGATGTTCATGAAACAGAACAAGTTTTTGTTTCGTTACATTCCAGCCTAACGCCTACTTCATAAAAATTTGACCTACTTTTCTAAATAAGTCATGACTTGTTTTTTTTAGAGGATGACCTACTTTCATCTATAGTCACCCGTTTCTAATGAATTTAGGTCATGACCTAATTTTACCTACTTTTATCTAGGTCATGACCTAATTTTACCTACTTTTATCTAGATCATGACCTACTTTCATCAAACCCGTGGCCTAACGTCATCTAGGTCATAACCTACTTTCATCTAGGTCATGGCCTTCTTTTATCTAGGTCATGACCTACTTTCATCGAAACCGTGGCCTAACATCATCTAGGTCATGACCTACTTTTATCTAGGTCATGACCTACTTTTATCTAGGTCATGACCTACTTTTTATCCAGGTCATGACCTACTTTCTTCGAAACCGTGGCCTAGCGTAATCTAGGTCACGGCCTACTTTTATCCAGGTCACGGCCTACTTATATCTAGGTCATTACCCACTTTTATCTAGGTCATAACCTACTTTCATCTAGGTCATGACCTACTTTTATCTAGGTCATGACCTACTTTTATCTAGGTCATGACCCACTTTCTTCGAAACCGTGGCCTAGCGTAATCTAGGTCACGGCCTACTTTTATCTAGGTCATGGCCTTCTTTTATCCAGGTCATGACCTACTTTCATCGAAACCGTTGCCTAACATCATCTGGGTCATGACCTACTTTCAACTAGGTCATGGCCTACTTTTATCTCGGTCATGACCTACTTTCATCTAGGTCATGACCTACTTTTATCTAGGTCATTCCCTACTTTCATTTAGGTCATGACCTACTTTTATCTAGGTCATTCCCTACTTTCATTTAGGTCATGACCTACTTTTATCTAGGTCATTCCCTACTTTCATTTAGGTCATGACCTACTTTCATCGAAACCGTGGACTAACTTTAGCTAGGTCGCGATCTACTTTTATCTAGGTCCTGACCTACTTTCATCGAAACCGTTGCCTAACATCATCTAGGTCATTACCTACTTTCATCTAGGTCACGACCCCTCTTTTCGACCCGCCGAATCACCCATTTCCAGACAACACATCGCCCAAAAACAACCATCACTCCGTTCGCTGCACCAAACCGCTCCGTTTCACTTCCGAAAAGTGGTTGTGAGCAAGGACGGCATGTGCATTTGGTGCATCGACCTCGACTCGGTTCGTTACACTTTCGAGCAGAAACACGACTGTTTCGTGCTCACCGGACCGACAGGCACCACAATTCTCATGGACATTCCCGAAATGTTGCTGATGCGCACCGCGTTCTTCGAGCAATTCTTCGGACGTGAGGGTACTGTCATTCGGAATCTCGAGCTCTATGTAGGTCAAATCGGGTAGATCGAAAATGGAATGGAACACGAGATTGCAGAGCTACGACACTTTTATGAATCTCAATGCTTATCTGCCGAAACGAATCGGCTCTTTGAAAATTCTGGGAGACGGAGCGTTGTGTGTCAGTTTTCAGCCATTAGCTGAAACTCAAATCGATCAAATCGAAATTTTCGCGAGCTTGGAGGCTCTGAAATTACAACCGTTTGCGGTGAGCGCGAGTTTTTTTGATCTAGAGAAACTTCAAACCAAGATATCTCGGCAACTAGAAGAGTTATCAAAAAGTTGTCAACTACAAACTTGATCAGCGTAAAATTTCCCATATTTTTGTAGTTGACAACTTGTTTCCAACTTTTCTAGTTTTCAAGATATGCCCTCGCAAAGTTGAACTTTAGCTGGATTTTCAGAAAAGCACCTCGAAATCCCTTCAAATCCACAACTATTGCACCCCGTCGGCGTTGCTCGCCGCGAAAACCGACCTTTTGCGAATCACCGAAAAAGCGTACAACTACGAGTGCACCAAAGGATACTGCGAAAAGTTTCTGATCGACAATCTGGCGATTGGATCGTATTATAGTAGTGAGGCGACGGTTTACAAGGACAAATTTCAAGCGATCAGTCGGATGGAGAACGGGTTTGCGATGGACAACAAGTACCTTCGGAAGTGGCTCGAGCAGCGATATGAAGCCAAAGAGACATGTGTGGATGGCAGGTGGGGGGAATTGGAGAAGAAAAAGAAGATGATGTGGGTGGGGATTGAACTCGCGATGATCAGGCTGCCAGGCAAACCTGCAACCGGCTGAGCCATCAAGGCCATTTCAGCGTATGCCGTTGAGGGTGATCAAGTCCGCGCGGGCTTTTCGTGGTTTTGAAGTCAATAACCATTCCGAATCAAGTGTTTAATCAGCTTAAAACGAGAATTGCAAAAGTTTTGAGACACCAATGAATTCTCCATTTTTGAGGAGAATTCAAGCACTTTTCAACCAAAATTTCAAATACCCATCGAGAGCGAGAAAAAAAACAAAAAAAAAACATTTGATTTTCATTTCTGCAGCTTGTCGCTGACAATAGCGATTCCGAACACTGGAAAAGAGATGAACGTGATCTTCGAGCCGTATTCGACGAGCGACGGACGTTTCTGTCACGTGACAGTCGCGATGATGAAGGAGGGCTCGGCGGTCGGACGGTCGCTCTTCTCGCGTCTCAAATGCGCACTTCTCGGATGATGACTTGGAATTTTGGAGACTTGGAAGTTCATTTTGAATTTTTCTTTGGTTTTCCCAAGTTTTTCAAGTTTTAAATGAAATTGTTCAAGATTGTATCAACGTCCAAACTCGATTTTTGCAAACTTTAAAAGTTGAAACTTTGAACGACTGTATCTCAGTAACCAGAAGTTGAAAATGGTCAAGTTGGGATATCAATCGAATCCTCGTGATCAGATCTATCGATTTCATAAATTTAGAATACTTGAAAACGAATAATGAAAAAGTTAGGAGGCTTGAAAACTAACAAACTTTAGTTCGCTCAAAAAATTGTCGATTTTGAAAACACACTGTGATCAGTGTCGATTCGGCGATTCTTCCGGAATATGGACAAAAAATAAACGCGATACGGTTTGAAAGTGACGATCAGGGCGACAGTGCTCGCGGAGCCAATTGTCGGAATGAGCAAGTTGCACACGTTCAGTAGGCCTGCAATTGTTAAATTGGATATTGACAAATGTTAAGTAAACATAGATAACAACACTGATTAAGTGAACTAGTTGAAACTGTGAAAAATTGAAACCGAAAAAAAATGATGTTGGACAGCTGCGTTGCGGTCGCGTCGCGTGCCATTTCAATTTCGATTTTTTTCATAAAAACAGACTGCTAATATATCATTGTGAGTTACTCAAAACAGTGAAAAAGTTGGTTGACAAATCGCGCTCCACTGGACTGGACTGGACTGGGCGCGAAATTTGAAAAACGTTGCAGCGAACGGAGGAGGTACGGTAACAGTGAAACACAGTTGAAATGACTGCTACAGTACCACCTCCGTTCGCTGCGAGACCAGAGCGCATTGCGCAGTGACAACAAGAGAAAACGTCACCTTGATTGAGATAACCGGTGGTCAGCACGACGGAAAAGACGGCCAACGGAACGCCGATGACGAGAAGGAAAGTGAAGAGTTGCGAGAACGAGGCGAGCAGAAACATGCGCTGCATCTTGCGCGTCGCTCTCGAGTGACGGGCGGCCGGCTGCGAGCGGATGTGCAGGACGCAGTGCGACACGAACAGCGAGTACTCGACGGTGAGCGTCGCGACGACGAGCGCGATGCTCAACGACACCTCGTTGCGCGTCGTGTCGACGGCGAACGTGAGCGGCGAGAAGTAGAGCGCGTCCGGGCACGCGTTCAACTGGAAAAACAGCCGCCAAACTTTTTTGTGCGCACAGCAGAGTTGCACGAAGTAAATTCCGGAAGTTACACGGAACTCGCCATAACTTTTTTGCAGTGAATCCTATAAAAATGATGCAGTTACCAAAAATATGAAGCTTTTTGAGACCTTTCGAATGGTTCGACGAAAATGTGAAAATCTTAACTTTGAAGAAAGTTATGACGGTTTTAGTAAATTTTTTTCCGAGTTCCGGGTTTATCTCGAAAAAAATTCGACTAAAACCGTCATAACTTTCTTCAAAGTTAAGATTTTCACATTTTCGTTGAACCATTCGAAAGGTCTCAAAAAGCTTCATATTTTTGTCAACTGCATCATTTTTATAGGATTCACTACAAAAAAGTTATGGCGAGTTCCGTGTAACTTCCGGAATTTGCTCCGTTCAACTCTGGCGCACAGCTATCGGGGTGGTGCAGTTATGAAAAACGTAGAGCTTTTTGAGACCTTTCGAATGGTGCAACGAGATTTTGAAAATATTGATTTTCCAGAAAGTTATGCACGTTTTAGTGACACAAACATGCATGACTTTCTTCAAAACGAAGATTTTCCAAAAATTGAAAATAAATCTCTAAAAAAAACGCATTGTGTCGATTTACGATAAACACAGAGCCAAAGCCGAATCCGTTATTTCGGAGCATCGTACCAAATAATTTTGCGATTTTTCTCGCGTTTTTTGCTGAAATGAAATGGAGAAAAATTTTAGTTTCTACAAAAAAAAACACAGAGAAATAACATGGAAAATAAGAAAAATGCGAAAAAAAAATATCGAAAGTTGTTTGGTACGACGCTCCGAAATAACGGCGACTGGCTTCCGCACTGTGTTTATCGTAAATGGACACAACGCGAGTTTTTTTGAAGCGCAGAAAAATCTGGCGAATTCAGAGTGAATTTTGGCGAATCCGCCTTCAAAATACCTACAATTCAAGAGGTCGACTGACTTTTCACTATTTTTTTGAAATTTTTTGTGCCCAAAAAACCGTCGGCTCTTTCGAAAACTGTGCTCGGTGCGTCGCGGCTCGCCGCCCACCTTCAACAACTTGAATCGGAGCTCGTCGCCGTCGGCTCGCAACAAAAACGCGACGAACGCGACGGAGACGCCGAGAAGCGCGTTGAACACGACGAGAAGCGCCCGCAGTGCGGGCCTCTGAATACGGAATCGATGCCCGCGCGGGATCATGTGATGCTGCCGATTCTCGAATATCAGAACGCCCGCCGACGCGATACCTGCCAATTTGAGAGTCTATTAGGCGCGTGACACTGTGTCACATCGCGTGGTCTCGCCACGAAATGAAAAACTGAACCTTCAATACCGTATGCCGAAGAGTTTAAGTTGTTTGGTACGACGCTCCGAAATAACGGCGGCTGGTTTCGGCACTGTGTTTATCGTAAATCGATACACTTATGTACACCTCATAAATTGGTACCGTTTAGCGAAGAGTTTAAAGGCGCATGACTAATTTAATACAGTTCTTTACTTTTCGTTGCGAGACCAAACGAGGTGACACGGTGTCACGCAGATTTAGTACCTCCATAACAGCACATGGCGAGGTAGAATTGAATTTCAGACGGGATTTTCAGCAGCCAACTGAACACTCCAATGTAGGCCATCGCGAATATCGGATAGAAAACGAACGGAATCAACAAAACGGTGTACACCAAATCAATCAATAATGTCCTGGAAATTTGCAATTTTTCAAAAAATTTTTACATTTTTTGAGAATTTTCGCATTTTGTTGAAATATGAAAAACAAATTTTGTTTTTGTTGAAAAAATTAATTTTTATTATAATTATTTTTCTAACGATATCCAAAAACTTTTAATTTAAATTTTTCAAGTTTTCTTCAAGCTTTTTCACAAATTTCACTTTCAAAATTTCGAATTAATCATTCTGGAAAATTAGAGAAAAAAATGTCTACCGTATCTACCGTAACCCTGATGCTACCTCTTAGATATTCATACAGTAACCTTCCCCCATCCAAAACATGCTACCATCGAAGTTTGAAGGCAATCGGTTCAGTTTGAAAGGGAGGGGGTCGAAGATGACGGTTTGTACTGTAGGTACCGTAATCCTACAGTGAAAAATGCTATAGGAGTGAAGCGCTCTGAGATCCATGAACCTATGCAATTTTTTTTTTTTTTAAAGTCACAATTTTGAAACAGTAATTTTTCAGGTTAAAAAAAAAATATTAGAAAATGCATATTACTGAACAACGTATGGACTCATGTACAAAACTTAGTTATCTCATTAAAAATTTCAAAAAAAATTAAGAAAAAAAAAACACTCATGCTCACCAAAATTTCAGGTGCAAAAGGCACCATTTCAAGTGTGCCATGAATTTGGGCGTATGAAAAATGATGACGTGGTAGGCGAAAATGTTGGCCGGCACACCGACGACGCCGACGATTTTCGCGCCGAGACTCAAAAATTCGCGAGTTTCAATCCACGATTTTTCCCAATTTTTCTCGCAATTTTTCGTGTAATTTTCGGCGAAATACGCCGATAATGACGTCATTCTGAAACCGGAAAAAAATTTGAAAAAATTTGGAAAAAAAATTTTCTTCTGTTTCAAACTTCAATTTTGTTTCCTGGACACCCGGTGGGGTGGGAAACAAATCGAAAACTAAATTTTTTTCCGAAGACAGGTGAAATTCGCGGAAAGCAGTAAACAAAAAAAAGTGTTGTTTGATCTACCAGTTTATTGATTGTTTTTCTTTTTTGACAGAAATTCGTGTGATTTGACATGAAATTGGCGCGAAACGTGGTAGATCATCAAGTTGGGAGGTCTAGTCGCAGAGTGTCGTCAGATGCTCCTCGTCGGTGGTGACGTCTTCGTCGGTGACGTCATCATCTTCCGTGACATCATCTTCCGTGACGTCGTCGGACTCATCCACCTCATTCTTCGCCTCCTCTTCTTCATCGTCGTCGTTGTCCGAAACGTCGGAGACATCGCTCACTTCGGCAGCTGCAATTTTCCGATTCAAAGTGGAAAGTTTGAAAAGGGGCGGAGCCTATTTCCGATCCAACTTTGAGCCGACTCAACTTTGCTCAAAATGCTCCGATTGAGCCCGTTCTTGAAGCATTCGGTAGGGAATTTTGTTTTCTTTTAGATTATACAAAATTGTTCAATATTATGGTTGACAGTGCGAGTGGCACATCAAAAAGACTCAGCGGGTTTAGTGCTTGGAAAAAAGTGACCGAGATTTCTAATCGAACCATTAAAAAAATTTAGTCTAGTATAAAAATTGAAGAAAAAAAGTGATTTCGAATAGTTTCTTGAACATTATCGCTGTTACTTATCAGATCAAATAAATGAGAGAACGATTGTTGCTCACTGCTAATTGCTCGATTCTCATTGCTAATTGCTCACAGCGATCTCTCCATTATAGGAAAAAGTTAGTGAGCATCTTGTAGGTCGAAAAATTATCTATCGATTGCTTCAAGCATTGGCTCAAACGGACAATTTTCAGCAAAGTTAGGCCCAAGTCAATTTTTGAATTTTTTTCCCGGAATTTTTTTTTTTGATTTCCACACTATTCACGGTGAAACAGGAAACTGGCGGCCTCTCTAAATTAGGCCATGAAAATCTTGGAAAAAATCCCCAAAATTCCAACAGTAACCCGAAAGTCTTGTTGACCAACTAACCTTCACGCCGGCGCTCCTCGTCCCACAAAAGGCAAGTGCTCTTCACTTCGTCAATCTTCTTCAGCAGTTTCTCGACCTCGGCGAGCAAAAGATCGATGTGATGGTCGTAGGAGGACATGGTGTCTTCTCGTGTGCTGAAATGAGA
Organism: Caenorhabditis sulstoni; assembly: GCA_963966605.1. NCBI lineage: Eukaryota > Metazoa > Nematoda > Chromadorea > Rhabditida > Rhabditidae > Caenorhabditis > Caenorhabditis sulstoni. Next base: position 8,704,689 of record OZ016476.1, read on the forward strand.
AAAGAGAGAGTTTGGGGAGGGAAGGAAAGAAAGAAACGAGAATGGGAGGGAAGGAAAGGGGGCGAGGTGGGCAAGTCGAAACGGTTTATGGGATGGTTATGGGGGGGGGGGGGGCGGCGGATGACGAGAATATCGATCGAATGTTCGAGAGAGAGAGAGAGATAGTGGGAGGAGAGCAGGTGTGACGTCACGCGACGTCTCCATCTCCATCTCCACCTCCTAACTGGCGAACAATAGGCCTAGGAGGTCAAGACACTGTGCGAGGGAGAGAGACGCAGGCAGTGTGCCAAGGAACAGGTGCGCGGGAGAGAGGGGGGCTTTGTGACCACTAATTAGTAATTACTAATTACTAATTGGTGATTAGTGATTGGAGAGGCCCGACAGTTAATGGGTGTCGATCGAGATAGCCAGGATAGAAGGGGATCAGTTTGTGAAACAGTGACAATTCTGACTGTGGCGGCGATGGGAGGGAGGCCAGCCCACTACAGCTGGAAGTATAACGGGGGGGATCAGAATGGTGAGTGCGGGTGGGCCAGGTGATCGGCGCATCACTACAAACGGCGGTATGGAAAGCAAACGCGCTCCACTGATAACAGTTCCAATCCGTCCCAGCTCTAATCCGGCCGAGTTCTATTCACGGTCAAAAGTGACGATGGGGACTCGGGGATCAGAGTGTCACCGTTCGATAGGAAATCGTCTCCTGAGTCAGGAATCTATTCGCGAAAGTGTGTGTCACGGTTGGTCAACATTGAGGCTCCCAGATCTCCAGTGGAACTTGTGGAATCGCGCAATGTCTCCGCCCATTGGCCAACCGTTCAAAAGAAGTTCAGTCTAGGATATGGTCTAATCGGGGCGGAGACTAATCAGCCTGTGCTGCTTGCCATCCTCTGATTGGAGATTTGAATTGGAAAAGCGCGCGAAACATGGGGAAATGGACGAGAGACTGTGAAAAAGCGAGAGACGCAGGCGGTTAGAGCCTATTTTCTGTTTTCTGAATCGATAACAGAGCCGATTCGAATTTAGTGAAAAACGTGACATGGGACAACTCGCACTACCTATCAATTTTCAAACAAAGACACTTTTGCAGACTGAAACCTAACTGGAATTTTCCGAGAAAAAAGTGAAACGGAGAGAAATGTCAATGGATACTGGCCCAAGTGGACTGAATGAGACCAAAAATAAAAAAGAGAGGAGTGAGTGAGAGAGAGAGAGAGAGAGAGAGTCTTGCGAACATCTGTCAACCTGCCAACATTGCTCCTGGGAATGTTTTCCCTGTTTTGGGGGCCGAGCGAGTGGGAGAGGTTCGCGGGAGGGCGGCGCACTTGGCAATCCACGTTTTTATCGATCGGAATTCGAATTGAGACAGACAGACAGCGCGCGAAACGAATAGAGAGAGAGAGTGTGGGAAGCGAGGAGAGTCGACGCGGTTTGAACTGTTTTTTGGGAGAGGGGGCGGAGGGGGCGGAGCTTGTTTCGGGGAAACAATCGGTTGGCAGGAAGGGTCGAGAGCTCATAGAGCACATACATAAGAAGGTGCTTCAGTCTGATACCTAGAAATGCTCCTAACGATGGATTACGGTAGAAATAGACGGAAACTCCCATTTTCACCGATGCTGATGTATATAGCGCAAAGTTTTGAATCGAATTGTGAACTCTAAGGGTTTTCAGTCAAATTTACCCAGAAATTTCTGATGCTCAACTTTGACGGGGTATATCTTGAAAACTAAAATAGTTCGGAAAAAGTTGTCAACTACAAAAATATGGGAAATTTTATGCTGATCAAGTTTGTAGTTGACAACTTTTCGATAACTCTGCTAGTTTCCGAGAAATTCCGGTTTAAAGTAAACCCAAAGCGGAGGGATTGCGAATTTCAAGAAAACTCCCAATAAGATTGATCGAAAAACAAGCCCCTTTCTCGTTGATTTTCTCCTTTTCCGTGAAACGAAAAACATGAAAAAAAGGGTGTATCCCCTCGATACAGTAACCCATCGTCGGAGCCCTTGTTCACTTTTCTCTCTCCGGTGACGACGATGCTTCGTTCCCACGCATAATCGTCCCTGTTTCCCTTCCATGTAATAACTCCTGCGAAACCTTCCCCCTCCTCTTTAAAACCCTCACTTCTCGCCCATTTCTCGCGAAACCGAGAGGCATGAGGCGTCTTCTCTTCCACTTTTCGGCTCTTTTCCTGTCCACACTGTCGTTGGATTCGGAATTCAATGTGAGTACGTCTTCTGAATCTTCCCCCTCTGAATCTCAACGTCATCTTCTTCTTGCTTGCTCTTCAGGAGCCGACGTACAAGTTCGGAATACTGGCGGGCGAGCCGACGAGTCTGAACGGCTCGAGTGCGGTGCAAGTGTCGAGTTTCGACGAGTGCGTCGAAAAGTGCTCCGAGGACTTTGAGTGTATTCTGGCGAGCCAGAATGCGTCGACGGCGCCGTGCAACCTGTTCAAGTGGAATACGGTGACTGGCGTCCGACGCAACGAGTCGGGCGGCGAGGGATTCGTCGCGTTTCGGGTAAAGGGGCGCCCATCGGGTTACTGTAGACACCCGTTTGCAGTTGTTCACCGATCAACCCGCGTGCGAACTCAACTTGCCACTTCTTCTCAACGGAAAGACTTATGTAGGTCGAAAAGGGGTGGGGCCTAATGGACAGATCTCGATTTCCAGCAACTCTACCCCAACGACACCGATCAATACTTGTGGAAAGTCGACACTACGGAAGACGGATTCAATATCACTTACAGTAATCGCTCTGATGCTTGGTTACTGTAAGTCCCTATTTTCAGTTAGGACACGCGAAGATCAGAATCTCATCTGCGGAAACTGGAGCTACAACCGTCCCTACGCGGACGGATGCAACCAAGAGTGCCTTCTGTCCATGGTCCAAGTGTACGCCGAGCCGGGACCCATGTCCAACTACTTTAAAAACTTTGACGATCCGGAGCACGCCCGCCGCTTCAACACGTCGACAACGTGGGACGACTGCATGAACCAGTGCTACGGAGAGATCAGATGCGTGCTCGCATTCTTCCGCGAAGACACCAAAAACTGCACATGGTACGCGCCGGAAGACGAGACGTATCTGATAAAACGGACGAGTGCGGCGGACGGATGGCGTGCGGCGTTCAAGGTGAAACTGAACAACGAGACGTGCAAGTACACGACAGAGCAGTTGCTCAACGGCACCTACTTTGTGAGTTTATGGGGGGGGGGGGGGGGTGGCTGAAAAACGGGAAGGGTCAATTTCAGATGACGAACATCACCGAAGTGTTCTCTGGATTCGACGCGCGCGGCTACGGAATTCAACTCACCGACCACTACACACCGTTCTGGCGCATTCAGACCACCGACGAGTACTATCTTCTGAAGTTTTTCGGTGAGTGAAAGTCAATGAGCGGCAGTTCAACTTTGACAGAGTGTATCTTGAAAACTAGAATAGTTAGAGAAAAGTTGTCAACTACAAAAACATGGTAAATTTTACGGTGATCATGTTCGTAGTTGACCACTTTTCCATAACTCTGCTAGTTCCCCAAATATTCTGGTTTCAAAGTTGAGCACTAAGTCTAGAGGGTCTAGTTTCATAACTTACACAAAACTTCTCTATGCTCAAAGCAACAAAAATGATGCAAGAACAAAAATTGAAGTGATTTTTGAGATCTTTCAAATGGCGCAAAGAGCGTGTCGGAATCTTGCTTTTGAAGGAAGTTTTGCAAGTTTTAGTGACACTTACTTCAAGAAAGATCGAGAACCTGCAAAACTTTCTCTGAAATCCAGATTTTCAAATTCTCGTCCGGTCATTCTCAAGATCCAAAGAAGTGTATTGTTTTCAGACAACGAAACGATGGTGTGGTCTTCCATGCAACCGCGCGCAGTACCCGGCTGCGGGCTGGAATTGCAGCCGTCGGCCGACACGAAGGGCACGAATCACTCGTTCTGCTACCGCCCGTTCCAGTACACGGGACTGTCGCAGCCGCTCGCTAAAAAGTACTGTAATCTGATCGAAGGAGTGCTTCTTCCCGAATTGCACAGCGAGATGTGGGATCACATCGAGGGCGGCGATCTGGTCACATTCGATATTTTGTTCGGCGGCGGCCTGGGAAAGTGGGGATTCCGTCTTGGGTCGATGCTGGTGCCGGGTGAGATCAAGGTGTGGGCGGGGATTGAGAAGGATCCCGAGTGCATGAACACCACGAACATCTACTGCCAGGGCAATCAGGTACCGTAACCCTGTCGCACGCCCTTTCCAACTCTTTTTTTTTCAGCAATGGGTGTTCAGTGATCCGTCGCTTCCAGTCTACTTGTTTGATTACAAGTACAAAACATACACTTTTGCCAAAAATATCACCTGGTCTTGGGCCGATGGTCAGCCGGAAATTTCACCCACAAAGTAGGTCAAATCGCGAATAGGCTACAACTTTATTGCGCTGAGAGCCACAAAAATGTTGTCAAGACAAAAAATGTAGAAAATTTAAAGAGCTTTAAAATGGCGCAAAGAACGTCTGAAAATTTTCATTTGAAAGCGAGTTGTGTTAGTTTTAAGGTGCCAGTCTGAAAATCTAGCATAACTCGCTTCAAAATTGAGATTTTCAAACGCTCGTTGCGCCATTCAAAAGATCTGAAATTTTTCTACATTTTTTGTTTCAAAACCATGTTTATGACTCCAAGCACAAAAAAGATAGAGCCACTTCCATGTCACTTCGCTAACAATGACCTTCAAAATTCCAGAAACTGCGTCTACTTCCTACTGACCAAAATCACGTACGGACAAGATTTCAAGCTGTACACGTCGGAGTGCGACGCGACGGACATTGACGGCTTCTACTGCGCCATCGAGGGTCAACAACGGCTCGGCGTTCCGAAGTTCGCCGATATGGTGGCGGCGTTCGGTGTGGGACCCATACCGATTAAGTACGACAATTGAACGACCATATTTTCACATGATTTTGTATTCACTTTTAATGAAAGTTATTATTGATTTTCTCGGAAGAATGGTGTTTTGAAATGATTCGGAAGGGAAAACCCGGAAAGATTCAGAATTGTGGGCGGAGCCTAAGTTGAACAAGGCGCGAAGTTGATTGTTTGAACTTGAGAAGCGATGTGTGATTTCGTTTGTGACAAACGCCGCAGTCTTGTGTAGGCTCGACTTGCTGAAACTATATAGCAGAGCTATAAGAAAGTTGTCAACTACAAGAATGACCAACGTCAATTTACAAATCACCATGTTTCTGTAGTTGACGACTCTTTTCCAACTATTCGAATTTCTTCCGGGTTCAACTTGTCGGCACGAGTTTGACTTTTGATAGCTCTTCGAAGACATGTAAATAGATCCTATGTGTCCCTCGATACAGTAACCCATCGTCGGAGCCCTTGTTCACTTTTCTCTCTCCGGTGACGACGTTGCTTCGTTCCCACGCATAATCGTCCCTGTTTCCCTTCCATGTAATAACTCCTGCGAAACCTTCCCCCTCCACCTCCCCTTTAAAACCCTCACTTCTCGCCCATTTCTCGCGAAACCGAGAGGCATGAGGCGTCTTCTCTTCCACTTTTCGGCTCTTTTCCTGTCCACACTGTCGTTGGATTCGGAGTTCAATGTGAGTACGTCTTCTGAATCTTCCCCCTCTGAATCTCACGTCATCTTCTTGCTTGCTCTTCAGGAGCCGACGTACAAGTTCGGAATACTGGCGGGCGAGCCGACGAGTCTGAACGGCTCGAGTGCGGTGCAAGTGTCGAGTTTCGACGAGTGCGTCGAAAAGTGCTCCGAGGACTTTGAGTGTATTCTGGCGAGCCAGAATGCGTCGACGGCGCCGTGCAACCTGTTCAAGTGGAATACGGTGACTGGCGTCCGACGCAACGAGTCGGGCGGCGAGGGATTCGTCGCGTTTCGGGTAAAGGGGTCGCCCATCGGGTTACTGTAGACACACGTTTGCAGTTGTTCACCGATCAACCCGCGTGCGAACTCAACTTGCCACTTCTTCTCAACGGAAAGACTTATGTAGGTCGAAAAGGGGCGGGGCCTAATGGACAGATCTCGATTTCCAGCAACTCTACCCCAACGACACCGATCAATACTTGTGGAGAGTCGACACTTCGGAAGACGGATACAATATCACTTACAGTAAGAGCTCCGATGCAGGGTTACTGTAACTCCCTGTTTCCAGTCAGAAATCGTGACGATCTCAATCAGATCTGCGGAAACTGGAGCTACAACCGTCCCTACGCGGACGGATGCAACCCCGAGTGCCTCATCACCATGGTCCAGATCTACGCCCAACCGGGACCGCTGTCCAACTACCAAAAGTACCAGGATCCGCGTCAAATCGCCGCCCAAAACTGGGACGATTGCCTGAACGGGTGCTGGAAACAGCGGCAGTGCATCGCCGCCTGGTGGCAAGAGGACAAGCTGAACTGCACGTGGTACTCGCCGGCCGACGAGCTGTATCTGATCAAACGGATGAGCGCGTCGGACGGGCATCAGATGGTGCTCAAGTTGTCGCTGAACAACGAGACGTGCAAGTACACGACAGAGCAGCTGCTCAACGACACCTACTTTGTGCGAGCCCCCCTACCGGACCGACCGCGTGTGAGAAGATACTTTTTGTAGATGGCCGACGGAAAGCACATCCAATCGTTCTGGAATCAAGAGAGATACGACATTCCGCCCACTGTCACCTACATGCCGTTCTGGAGGATTCGAACCACCAAGGAGTACATTGTGATGAACTTTTATGGTGAGGTATCTTTTCACGCTGATTCGATCGCTACCCCCAACTTGACTATTTCCGATGTTTCACAAAAAAATTAAGTTACAATAAGGGTTAAGTCGTTCCACTGTTCATCACATCGCGCTCTACCGCACTTCACTGGGAGAGTGCGGTGGAGCGCGACAGAAGTTGGGTTTTGACAGGGTATATCTCGGAAGCTGGTAGAGTTATCACAAAGTTGTCAACTACAAACTTGATCAGCGTAAAATTTCCCACGTTTTTGTAGTTGAAAACTTTTTTCCAACTATTCTAGTTTTCAAGATATACCCCGTCAAAGTTGGCCTATGGTAGAGTAAAACGTTCAGAGAAGGAGACGACAGAGGTGCGCGGCGGCAGCGGCTGTCCCGTCGAGTTCTACCCCTCGTCGCCGTACACAAGGTTCACCGGCGACTCGTCCTACAAATACAACTACACGTTCTGCTACCGCCCGTTCTACGCGCCCCACACCACCGGCACCGAGGCCAAGAAGTTGTGCGGTCTCATCGGCGGCTATCTCATGCCGCCGCAGTTCTTCGACATGTTCGGCCTGCCGCGTACGGGCGGTCTCATTATGAGCGACATCAAAATGAGCAACTTTCTGCCGTATCAGTGGGGCTTCCCGAGCGTTTCGATCAATCCGTCAGAGATCAAAATTTGGGCTGGTATCGAGCCGGAGCCGATGTGCGTCAACGAGAAGTCGACGAGCAAGTTCTGCAACAGCAATCAGGTACCGTAACCCGCCCGGGGGCGAGATTGCGTCATGAGAAGAGTACGGTATTTCAGCGGTGGAGGCTCACCGATCCATCGATTCCGGTCCTCTACCAACCGCTCCCGCAATACCCGAATATGCCGCCCGCGCGTAAATACATCGACTTCAATTGGGCGTCTGGCGACGGCCACCCGATCATCTCCCCGACTAAGTGGGTCCCGTCGGGATTACTGTAGCCCTCTCCCCCCCCTGAGCGATCTTTCCAGAAACTGCGTCTACTACCGCGTGTGGCCCACCAACTCACCCAACCGAACATTCCTACTGTACACGTCGGAATGCGATCGTACTGATGTCGACGGATTCATTTGCGCCATGTGGCCGCAGCAGCACAATGGCATTCCGGCCTACATGGACATGGCCGCGAAATACGGATTCACCGAGCCGCGCTACGAAGTCAATCCGAGCGTTTTCGATTCGGAGTTGTGATTGATAAATTATTTAAATTTCTTTGTTTGCAAGCTCCTGGCAGCAGGGTGTGGCCCCGGGTAATACCCGAGACATTTTGGGATTTTCTGCAAACACCGCGACGCGAAAATGCAGACATTGCTCATTGTAAAACAATTTCGCGAGTTTAGCTGGATTACTGTGTTTTACTTGAAAATTGTGTTCAAAAGTCTGCAGTTTTCCGTCACGGTGTACAAACAGTGCACGGTTTTCCGTCACGCTTATCTCGGTCAGTGAAGAGAAAACGAATGCATCGGAAGTTACGGCCAGAAATGAAAAAGTCGTGAGAGTTCTTCTATTCGTCCGTCTATCGGTCAGTTATCTCCTAGTTTCTGTCTCACGCGAGCGGGTGTCTCATGACGTTGGCTGAAACAACTTTTCGATGCGTCCGACTTGTTCTAGGATGCCTTACAGTTCAACTTGCGTTCAGCTCGTGGCCACTCTTGCATCGACTTGCTGATCTTACAACTGAAACGACCGGGTTGCTGAAACAAAAAAGAGATTGAAAGGAGAAAAGTGACTGAAACGGATACCATTCCCGGCTGAATATCCTCCAGGTGTGACATGTGGGAAGTGTCTCGTTTCCCTCTCATCCCCACGGATTTCCGTAACTTTCGGAGAGAGATCAGCATGTGAGTCAACGCTTCGCGCGCACCTTCCAATCGTCGGAACGAGTCGACAAAGTCGAGATCGAGGCTTCCGATCGTCTTCAGACTCTTCTGAACATCGTCATTGCTGACGAATCGCAGTGCTTTCCGAAGTGCGCGAGTGTCAATCTTGGCAAAGTCAGGGAGTTGGGCGAAGTCGAACGCCATCGAGAAGTCAACAAGATTCCTCCGAACCTTCGAGAGTGATCGATTCAGAACTTGGACGGCTTCAGGAAGCTCAGCGAGCATCCGCTGCACGTCAGAGTTCCACACTTTCGCGATTCTCTTCTGCGCCTTCGTGTCGTTCAACGCGCCGACTTCTCTGTTCACGGTGTCCGCCAGACTCGACAGTGTCACGTTGAGTCATTTTTCTTCATCGCAACGCTTTTCTGATTTGACGCGTGATTCACAAAAGCTCATTTTGCGTCGGTTTTGATTCGACGCGTCGTTTAAAAAAGCTCAAAAAATTTGACGTGAAAATGTCACGGGTCACGTTTTTTTTCAATTTTCTCAAGAAATCGAGGGGGTGTGGTCGAGGGGTTGTGAACAGAAGAATCGCTTCGGAAGTATGATTCGTCCGTAATGGATGCACGAAAATCATCCATACTGCATCACACCACACCCCCTCGATTTCTTGAAAAACTTGAAAAAAAAACGTGACCCGTAACATTTTCACGTCAAATTTTTTGAGCTTTTTTAAACGACGCGCCACGGCGCACTGCGAGGCGAAGTGTCCGTGGAGCGCGTTTGTAAAAGTGGGCGGGGCGTCGCGAATTTTTCAGTTGATTTTTTGGTTTTTTATCATTTGCAGCGCAGAAAATGATTTTTTCTTCGAAATTGTCCATAGCAATTGTAGAGAAATGCAAAAGAAATCATTTTCAAAGCGGCGTAACACATTATTCGCTGGCTGCGGTGTTGATACACCTCAAAGTTTTGCACTGAAAAATGCGTTTCTTGCTTTTTTTGCGAAAACTGGCTGCGATATCCGAAATTTCGTCCATAGAATTTGTGAAGACCTCAATTAGGAACATTTTGAGACCAAAACCGAACCGATTCCTCAAAAACTGGTCGGACTGACTCTAACGCAACAGAGAAAACAGGGACATACACCGCGAAGATGTCAGGAAGCTGTCCCAAAGTCCGCGACCCGATCGTTCACATAAAGAGGAGGAAGCTTGGATGGGCTGGGCACGTTGCGAGAAGAAGGGACGGGCGATGGACGACAACGATGACGGAGTGGTGCCCGTGGAACAGGAAAAAACCTCGTGGACGGCAGCCGATGAGATGGACCGACTCACTCCGGAAAGAAGTAACAACCAGGACCGACGAAGGAAACGTCATCACCCCATGGTCCACCCAAGCACAGGACAGAAGCGCCTGGAAAGCTGTGATCCGCGCCGCAGGCGAAGAACGGATCGACTAAGTAACTAAGTAAGTAACACATCAAATGGATCGATACCGACGTCAATCAGATAAATGCCATTTCTCATGTTAGTCACATATTTTTCGAGAAGAATGCTCTGAAAAAGTCTCTGAAACATTTCCAGAGAGTCACCGGTTTCGCCGCCGAACTCGTGTGAACTCCTTTATTTTCCACTTCTTGGTTATATGTGATTGTAAAAACCAAAGTAATAAGTGAAACAAAAAAGGCAAAAACGTTCGACACCCTGAGGAATTGAAACGCTAACTTGCTATATTCTCAGCATGATAGCCGAGGCGCATACCAACTGCGCTATGGGTGCCACCTCTCGTCTTGAAAGACGTTCTCCGTTATGTACCCGGCGCGGCCTGGCAGAGACGCATAGGAGACAGCCAGCAGTGGGGTGTGTGTGTGTGTGTGTGTGTGTGTGTGTGTGTGTGTGTGTGTGTGTGTGTGTGTGTGTGTGAGTGTGAGTGTGCGTGTGTTGCCAGAGGCGAAATTCGGGCCAGCTCCGGGCGAAATCCGGGTTAACGCCCCTACTCTGCATTTTTTCTAAGTTTTGCAGTTTGTCGTTTTCCCTTCACTTCGATTGTGTTTTCTTTTAGGTATTCTCTCGCAATTTTCACCGAGTACTCAAGTCAATAACATGGAAAAAAGAGTCGGATTAAAGGTGATTCCGAATAAATTTAACCAGCGGCTTATTGCGACGAACACTGCTGCAGACGGAGTCGACGACGAGGAGAAGGACGAAGCGAGCACGATCCGCGCGAATTCTGTGCGGCAAGTGCCCATGATTCCCAAACTGACTTCGATCAAACAGAGTTCGAGCAACGAAAAGCTCCCTCAGCACGAGGAGATCGAGGACGACGTGGCGACTCTGGACGAGGTGACGATGTCGTACGGGGAGAAGAAGAAGACGACGACGAGGTCACTCTGGACATTGCTCCAAGGAGGGAGTTCCGCAACTCGAGCTTCTGCTCGTTCCCCTACTCCTACCAACTGATGGAAACCGAAATGGACAGGATGTTTAACGTGTGGACGAGCAGCTGCCGAGCTCGGAGGTGTTGCAAAAAACTCACCCGAGAGCCCACCTCCACCATCTACTACCACGACATCTTCTCCTGCTCAGAAGCGTTCCCGCCGCCGCGAGGTATACCCGAAACCCGGGTACCCGGGTAGTGAAACTTCGGGTAGTACCTGGCACCCGGGTACAAGGGTATTGAAAAACCGAGTATTACCCGGGTGTATCGGGTATTTCTACCCGGAGACACACCCTGCCTGGCAGTCGGAAACCTAAAAAATAGGAAGTTACAGTCAGAAAAGAAAGAGTCGTGAAAGTTCTTCTATTCATCCGTCTATCCGTCAGTTCGCTCCTCGTCTCTGTCACGCGCGAGCAGCTGTCTCCTGACGTTGGCTGAAACAACTTTTCGATGCGTCCGACTTGTTCTAGGATGCCTTACAGTTCAACTTGCGTTCAGCTCGTGGCCACTCTTGCATCGACTTGCTGATCGTACAACTGAAACGACCGGGTTGCTGAAACAAAAAAGAGATTGAAAGGAGTAAAGTGACTGAAACGGATACCATTCCCGGCTGAATACTCTCCAGGTGTGTCTCGTTTCCCTCTCATCCCCACGGATTTCCGTAACTTTCGGAGAGAGATCAGCATGTGAGTCAACGCTTCGCGCGCTCCTTCCAATCGTCGGAACGAGTCGACAAAGTCGAGATCGAGGCTTCCGATCGTCTTCAGACTCTTCTGAACGTCTGGATTGCTGACGAATTTCAGTGCTTTCCGAAGTGCGCGAGTGTCAATCTTGGCAAAGTCAGGGAGTTGGGCAAAGTCGAACGCCATCGAGAAGTCAACAAGACTCCTCGGAACCTTCGAGAGTGATCGATTCAGAACTTGGACGGCTTCAGGAAGCTCAGCGAGCATCCGCTGCACGTCAGAGTTCCACACTTTCGCGATTCTCTTCTGCGCCTCCGCGTCGTTCAACGCGCCGACTTCTCTGTTCACGGTCTCCGCCAGACTCGACAGTGTCACGAGGTGATCTCTCACCTCGTAGACTTGTCCGAAATCAATGATCACCTTCGTGCCGCTCGCAAACTTCTTCGCCATCTCATCTGAAATCCAAGACGTCGTCGACTCGTCCCCAGATCTTCTTCTTCTTGAATTCGTCGTCGTTTTCTCGTTCTTCTTCCACTCCTCGCTCCGTCTTTCCACAGCTTTCGCGGCAGAGATGATTGCTTCCACTTCAGCGCTTCCGGACTTGATACTGCCAAACGATTCGATCCGAACAGGATCCCATGGCTTCGACAGCACATTGTCCTGTTTCAAACAATCGAGCGCATTGACGACCGGAGTCAGTTGGAGATCAGAAAAGATCGTTTTCAAAGTTAAATCCTCAGCAAATTCTCTGATACGCTTTGCGAGATACAGGTGGGTGAATTCATCCGCGAACGTCTTCAATTCTTTCATCACGACGGTAATATTCGGTATGTTTTTGAGATCCTTCTTTATTTCACCATAACTTCTGTCGCTGAACTCCATGAGTTTTCGCGCCGTGTGGAGCCCTTTAAGAGAAGTCTTGAACGGTTCAAAGAGTTTTAGAAATTCTCCCTCGACAAGTTCGATATTTTTTTCAAACTTCACCAGAGGTTCGAAACTGAAATTCAATGGCTTCAACACGACATCTTTAACACATTGATAGAGTGGCGAAATGAATGCCGAAAACGATGTGATTTGTGAGAGAGAAGTGTTCAGATTCATCGTGAAGCTGCTGAAGGTATCATCGACTGCCTCGTCGAAATGCTCGGATTCCCAACTTGTGAGCAGTGGTTTGACATCTCTGATGAGCTTCTCGATGGGCTTCAGAAAAGGTTTCAACGACAAACTGTTCGCATTCTCGAGGAACTTCTTCTCGAAACCCTCGATGGTCGAATCGAAGTCCGAGACGAGAAGTCGGAGCGGATGCTTCGAGGAACGACCGGAGCTGGTCACAATCGGAAGCATCCTCTCCAGGGTTCTCTCGATCCGATCGACCGTTTCGCTTGTCAATACACTCTCCAGGGAAGCCGTTTTCTTGTCGAATGTAGTCAACTGGCTCTCTAACGTCCTGAACAATCTCATCTCTTCGAGAATTTTCGGATGATTGCCCTCCAAGCTGAGAAGAGTATCGATTTGTTTCGTCAGAGCGTCTCGATTGGCTTGATTCAATAGGGACTTGTGTTTTTCAACGTATTCGATCGAGGGTTCAATTTTCTCTATGTTTCTCATATTTTCCTTGAAGTTCAATAGATTAGCTACGACGTCGTTTTCATTTTCGAAATCCAGAGATTTGAGATAACGAGTCATAAAAGCATACGCTCGAATATACAAGACTGATTCTAAATGATCCCGCAGAGTCGTTATGTTCTTGAACGCATCCGTGTCCTTCAGAAGACTTTTCTGATCGTCAGTCAGCAAAAGATTGAAAACTTCAAGCACCTTGTTACCCGATTCGATGATGTTATCGGCCACACTGTCACACTTGTCCCCACACTCCTCCGTCACGACCCGTCCGATCTCCCCGAGGTCCATCGACAGTTCAGATGCATTGACAGCCGCCAGACTGCTCATCTTCTGATTCGGACCCAGACACATTTCGCCGACCAGCTCGTCTTTTCCCAAACTGCCATTCTGGATCTGGTGAGCGACGGCGACGCCAGTCACGACTCCAGCCACAATCCGCAAATCGTCGACCAAACTGGGAAGATTGTATACTCTCACAGAAGCTGATGTTCTCCCACCGTCCATCCAAATCAATAATCCGAGTAGACAAAGAAACGAGTTCACTCCTGAAAAATCGATAGTTTCGCGTCGAAATTCCGGAAATCTTTGCTTCTTGACTCACTTTTGGCTCCCATTATTCAACGGTGAGAAGAAAATATTATCATCTTTCTGAATCGAACCGAATGGATTGCTCTTCTTGCCACGTGGGTCTGTTCACGTGTGAAAGACCATCGCTGAGGTCTACCGGAAACATTCTGCCAACAAAAGGAGCCTCTTGAATAAGTTTGAGCAGTGCGGCTATTGCCGCGCTCAACTTGTTGGCTTTAGCTTAGAGGGGCGAAGGGAATCTCTCCATCGTTTTTCACACCAAAAAAGCTATTTATTACCGGATCGCGCAAAGCGCGGAGTCCGCAGTTCCGCCCCCTGGCGGGTCTCGAACGGAATCTACAGGTAAAAAACGAATCAAGGTGCCTCCCTTTAAAAACTTTGAACCGCGAAAATTTGAATTCAACACAAAAACTTTAAAGGGATACGCAATTTCACGTCGCGTGACGTCAATTCCGTTCGAGAGCCGCCAGGGGGCGGAACTGCGGACTCCGCACTTCGCTTGATCCGGTAATAAATAGCTTTTTTGAACGATGAAGTGAACTCGACACATTGTTCACAAATAATTTTATTGAAAACTTGTTTCCTCACTCTTACAAAGTGATTTGTTAAACGAAAAAGTGATTTGAACTGTGCTTTTCCCTCGATATCCTGTCTAGAGTCTCGTGAATGGTGAGAATCGACGGAAATCAGCGAAAATCGATAAAAAGCGACGAAAAAAGCTGAAATGATCAGAAATATGACAAAAGTTTTCGAAACCTTTCAGTGTTTGAACAAAAAGAGAAAAAAAAAGCGGAAAATGATCTTTTTCTGTTTTTCGAAGATTGCGCCGCTTTTCACGGTTATTTAGTAGAATTTTTGCATAAAACGGGTTCAAATACATTTTAATCTGCAAAAAATGACAAACTCACGGAAAATAAGCGAAAAAACGACCGTTGCGTACTTTTTAGAAAGGTCTCACTATCGAGAATCAGTTTTATGCGGCCAAATTCGGAAAAAAATGCTTTTTCATTTTTTATCGGCAAAAAACCGAACTTTGCACTGTTTTTTTCTCGAAAACTACGGTATACCGCAGGTACGCAATTTGCAGAAGTGCGGCGGAGCGCGTTTGCATTGCGGAAGCGTGGAGCGCCGTGCGCGATATTTAGGCCAAACTTTTGTTTTCGGGCCATTTATTGCATAAATATTTCACCGTTTTTCTGGTCTTTTCTCTTCAATTTACGCGGCTTCTTCCCAATAATTTTGTTTTTCCGTCAGAAACCAGTTCAATTTCAGAGCATTTCTCGAAAAATAACGACGGAGTTGGGACAAAATTTCAAAAGTGGCTATAGAAATCGAAAGGACTGCTTAACTTGAGGTAAGAATTTCTCCGAATCATTTCTATTTTGACGCCCCTAAAATAGTTACAGACTTTATATTCAAGTTTTGCGAAAATTCCCGAAATTTTTTGATCTCACGTGAGTTCTTTTCAAATTTTCACGTGACCTCTTGTCACGTGGCAGGTCGTTCCCTTCTTTTATCATTATATCTCCTCAGTTCAAGCATATTCGCTTTCGACGATGCAGCTGAATCGAAGGACTCTGTTCGTCGCAGCGGCCGTCGGAATCGCCGTCTGTTTGTTCGCGACATTCATTTCTGGTGAGTGTGTGAGAGACCAACTTCTGGGTGTAACGATTTCGTTTTCAGAAGAGAAAACTGAAGTTCAGCAACAACCGACGCAACAAGAAAAACAGAAAGATGTACCGAGTGAGTGAACAATTTTTTAAAAATGAGGGGATCGATAGTTTCTTCGATGAAAATTCGGGCAAAAAATTGTTTTTTTGATAAAAATTCGTGTTTAAAGGCGCAAAGATCGACCCCAGGTGTCGATTTAGGGGGCGGAGGGACACAGTTTAACACATTAGCCTTTTATCTGTCAATTTCCAGGCATTTTTTGCCGCGAAAAAATGATAAATTGAGTGGTTTTCATTTTTATCGATACAAATTTGTTTTTTTGAGGTTTTTCGACACATTTTTGATTCCATTGTTTCCACTAATCAAGTACTTTTTCCGCCAAAACTCCTCGAAAATCGACAGAGAAAAGTTTAAAAACAATAACAACTGGGGTCGACACCTGGGTTCGTCTATGCACCTTTAACTTTTTTGGACTACGGACTGCGGCGAAACGATAACAACAAGGGTAGTCATTTTAGTGGGGCTCTGAGAAATTCCTCAAAAACATCTCAAAAATTCTTTGAAAAATTGAGGAAACCTTTTTTTGCAAATTCATTAGCCACAAATTTGAAAAAAAATCGCGGGTGTTCGATTATGAAAAGAATGACGCCTGATATACGCAGACAGTGTGACCCAGAAAAAGGCAGACTTGCGACGGGCCGGGCCGGGCCGGGCCGCGCCCAAATAAAAAATTTCTCGGCCCGGGCCCGGCCCGGCCCGTTGGGCCCGTGGTAGTACTAACTTTTTCAAAAGTAATTTTGTAAGACAATTTTTGCTGATCAATTTTCAAATAAAGGGGACAAAATTCGAAAAAAACTTAAAGAAAATGTATGCAGTGGGGCGCGTTTGCATTACTCTGAAATTGGAGGGCTCCGATTTGGATGGGCGGAAGCAGCATCTCAAAATTGGAGAGCCCCTACTTAGCTTTTCAAAAACGGGCTGGGCCCGGGCCGGGCCCGGGCTCTAAAAAAACACGGCCCAGCCCGAAAATTGCAAGTCTGGAAAAAGGGAGGGAGTAGACGGGCCGGTGCGACGTTTTCAGCGATATTTACAAATGATTAACAATCCTCCTCTGATCCTTCCTGTCTCCCCGTCGCTTCTGCTCGCTCTTCTCAAGCCTACCTCCAGTCTAGGTGTTTGTTGGTGAGCACCATCCGAGAGTGCGAAAAAAAAACGGGCGGGCTATTCGGGACCACACTCTTCTTATCACACAGCGTGTGAAAAACTACATGCAAGCGGAAATTTGGAAAACCACGTCTGCCGGCGGCGGCAGTCAATCAGAAAATTTCGCAATAGTGCCGGTGAATGAGATAATTTTGTAGTTTCCACATCTATTCAGTGTATTGAAAATCAAATACTTCCTCCACAAGCTCGGCATCTTGGCCGTGTGCACGTGTCTCAAAAATCCGCCCAGGCCGACGACAGTTTTTGCGGTCACAAGGGCTGTTTCGATTTTTTCCCAATTCGTTTTTGTATTTTTCAGTGTTACTGTTTTGTTTTTATCGTATCGTTTTTCTCTATTTTCGTTTCAGCTAGGGTTGGCAAGGGGGCGCCCCGCCTCGAGAGGTCAGGCTTGCTCGGAAAAAGTTTCGGAAAATCAGAAATGCATAAAATTTTCCGAACTTTTCCCCAGGAAAAAAACCGGAAAAATGAGAAATTTTCGGAAAATTAACTAAAAGTTCAACTTTACCCTGGAAAATGCTCTCAACGTTTCGAAACAACACGTTTAATGAAAAATCAAACTAGATAACCAGAGTTGCAACGGGCCGGGCCGACGAGAAATCCGAACCGGCTTTCAACCTTCATTAACGTCTTCGGATTTTCGACTCTAAAGTCATAGTTGACAACCAGCGGGATCAGGTCCGGTCGGAACGAAATCGAAACGTATCGAAATATTCCGAATTTCGCTTTTTTTTGCTTTCGGAACGTTTCGAATTTCGTTCCGACTTTTCAGCATTCCGACTTCGAAATTCCGAGATTTCGGAAAAAAAAAATTCGAAACGAAATTTCGAAAAAAATTTCGTTCCGACTTTTTGAAATTTCGGACGAAAATTTCGGAATTTCGAAACGAAATTTCTCCGTGCGGGTCTCGCCACGATTTGCCGTTTTCAGTGTTGCTGGGTACGGTAATCAATTCGTTTTCGAAATTCATGTCAAAAGTTTAATTTTAATTCTTTCTCCGCCATTTTTCTTTGTGTTTTAGTTGGTAAGAGTGTATGATTTCTTTTCTGTCAATGTTTCGAAAGTCGGAATATTCCGAAATTTCGGAATTCCGAATTCCGAAATATTCCGGCTTTTTTTAATTCGGAATTTCCAAAATTTCGGAATATTCCGACTTTTTCAAATTCGAAATTTCCAAAATTCGAAATATTCCGATTTTTCAAATTTCGAAATTTCGAAATTTCGAAACGTTCCGAATTTTGCATTCCGACCAGCCCTGAGCGGGATGGTCGCGGCTATTGCCGCGCCCACCCTGCTGGCTTTCGCTTGGACGGGTGCCGGCCTTTCCGGATGGAGTAACTTTTTGGTGTGAAAAACGATGGAGGTTTTTTCGAATTCCCTTCTCGAATTCCCGCCAAAACGATTTTCCCTTCAGCTTTTCGAATTCCCGTCGAAACGGTCTTCCTTTCAGCTTTTCGAATTCCCGCCAAAACGGTCTTCCCTTCAGCTTTTCGAATTCCCGCCAAAACGATCTTCCCTTCAGCTTCTCGAATTCCCGCCAAAACGGTCTTCCCTTCAGCTTTTCGAATTCCCGCCAAAATGGTCTTCCCTTCAGCTTTTCGAGTTCCCGCCAAAACGATCTTCCCTTCAGCTTTTCGAATTCCCGCCAAAACGATCTTCCCTTCAGCTTTTCGAATTCCCGCCAAAACGGTCTTCCTTTCAGCTTTTCGAATTCCCGCCAAAACGGTCTTCCCTTCAGCTTTTCGAATTCCCGTCGAAACGGTCTTTCTTTCAGCTTTTCGAATTCCCGCCAAAACGGTCTTCCCTTCAGCTTTTCGAATTCCCGCCAAAACGATCTTCCCTTCAGCTTTTCGAATTCCCGCCAAAACGATCTTCCCTTCAGCTTTTCGAATTCCCGCCAAAACGGTCTTCCCTTCAGCTTTTCGAATTCCCGCCAAAACGATATTCCCTTCAGCTTTTCGAATTCCCGCCAAAACGGTCTTCCTTTCAGCTTTTCGAATTCCCGCCAAAACGGTCTTCCCTTCAGCTTTTCGAATTCCCGCCAAAACGATCTTCCCTTCAGCTTCTCGAATTCCCGCCAAAACGATCTTCCCTTCAGCTTTTCGAATTCCCGCCAAAACGGTCTTCCCTTCAGCTTTTCGAATTCCCGTCGAAACGGTCTTCCCTTCAGCTTTTCGAATTCCCGCCAAAACGATCTTCCCTTCAGCTTTTCGAATTCCCGCCAAAACGGTCTTCCCTTCAGCTTTTCGAATTCCCGTCGAAACGGTCTTCCCTTCAGCTTTTCGAGTTCCCGCCAAAACGATCTTCCCTTCAGCTTTTCGAATTCCCGCCAAAACGATCTTCCCTTCAGCTTTTCGAATTCCCGTCGAAACGGTCTTCCCTTCAGCTTTTCGAGTTCCCGCCAAAACGATCTTCCCTTCAGCTTTTCGAATTCCCGTCGAAACGGTCTTCCTTTCAGCTTTTCGAATTCCCGCCAAAACGATCTTCCCTTCAGCTTTTCGAATTCCCGCCAAAACGATCTTCCCTTCAGCTTTTCGAATTCCCGTCGAAACGGTCTTCCCTTCAGCTTTTCGAGTTCCCGCCAAAACGATCTTCCCTTCAGCTTTTCGAATTCCCGTCGAAACGGTCTTCCCTTCAGCTTTTCGAATTCCCGCCAAAACGATCTTCCCTTCAGCTTTTCGAATTCCCGTCGAAACGATCTTCCCTTCAGCTTTTCGAATTCCCGCCAAAACGATCTTCCCTTCAGCTTTTCGAATTCCCGTCGAAACGGTCTTCCCTTCAGCTTTTCGAATTCCCGCCAAAACGATCTTCCCTTCAGCTTTTCGAATTCCCGCCAAAACGATCTTCCCTTCAGCTTTTCGAATTCCCGTCGAAACGATCTTCCCTTCAGCTTTTCGAGTTCCCGCCAAAACGATCTTCCCTTCAGCTTTTCGAATTCCCGTCGAAACGGTCTTCCCTTCAGCTTTTCGAATTCCCGCCAAAACGATCTTCCCTTCAGCTTTTCGAATTCCCGCCAAAACGATCTTCCCTTCAGCTTTTCGAATTCCCGTCGAAACGGTCTTCCCTTCAGCTTTTCGAGTTCCCGCCAAAACGATCTTCCCTTCAGCTTTTCGAATTCCCGTCGAAACGGTCTTCCCTTCAGCTTTTCGAATTCCCGCCAAAACGATCTTCCCTTCAGCTTTTCGAATTCCCGCCAAAACGGTCTTCCCTTCAGCTTTTCGAATTCCCGTCGAAACGGTCTTCCCTTCAGCTTTTCGAATTCCCGCCAAAACGATCTTCCCTTCAGCTTTTCGAATTCCCGCCAAAACGATCTTCCCTTCAGCTTTTCGAATTCCCGTCGAAACGGTCTTCCCTTCAGCTTTTCGAGTTCCCGCCAAAACGATCTTCCCTTCAGCTTTTCGAATTCCCGTCGAAACGGTCTTCCTTTCAGCTTTTCGAATTCCCGCCAAAACGATCTTCCCTTCAGCTTTTCGAATTCCCGCCAAAATGGTCTTCCCTTCAGCTTTTCGAATTCCCGCCAAAATGATCTTCCCTTCAGCTTTTCGAATTCCATCGGATTTTTTTGAATGCAATACGCTGCGGAAATTTTTTTTTTTCGAAATGTCGATTTACGGGTTGGTCCCGCCACGAAGAGAAAGAGACGCAGACGACGAGAAATGAAAAAATTGAAGAAATTTCATCTCTCGTCGTCTGCGTCTCTTTCTCTTCGTGGCGGGACCAACCCGTAAATCGACATTTCGAAAAAAAACATTTCCGCAGCGCATTGCATTCAAAAAAATCCGATAATACCAACTTGTACATTTGTAAGCGGCCTCTTGATTCTAGCAGCTTCTCGTTCCAAATTCCACAAACTCATTCTGCCATCAAGACATCCTTTCGGTAGTGCGAGCTTTTCTGTAATTGTTTATAATATGAACAGAAACCAGTGTGTGGTCTCGCAAAAATGTTTTATGTCTCGTTTAAAAACACTATTGGTGTTTCGCAACTGCGAAAAAATGCACTTTTTTCAGAAACATTCGGTATAAAGTTGAAAAAAACGTTAAAAAAATTATGAAATGAACACGATGCGCGGAAATTTCTGAAAAAAATTGCATTTTTTGCATACCGTAGCCCAAAATTTTAAAGGCGCATACCTCAATTTTTCAAAAACGGTGCAATTACGCGTGGTGGTGTTTGCAGACGAGACTTCTCGAGACTTTTCGAGACTCGGTCTCGGGAAATCGAGTCTCGAGAAGTCTCGAGAGTCTCGAGACTCGAGAAGTCTCGTCTCGAGAAATCTCGAGACTTCTCGAGACGAGAGTACCGAGTCTCGAGATTCTCGAGACGAGAAAAAACCGAGAACGAGAAAATTCTCGAGACGAGATTCTCGAGACCACACACTGACAGAAACTGTCACAAATAGTGAAAACAAAAACAAAAGACGAATTTTAGGGGAAAAAAGATAATTTGTAAACATCAAAAGATAAGTTGTAACAACCTCGGCGTAAAAGTTGCTCAAAGTCGGCGCAAAAATTGCTACCTCACAATGTCGGCTCAAAGATGGCTTAAAGACGGCGCAAAAGTTGTGAACCCTTCAAAACCGGCGCAAACTTTGCTTAAAGACGGCGCAAAAGTTGTGAACCCTTCAAAACCGGCGCAAACTTTGCGGCCTTTTACCGAGAACCTCTCGAAAAAAGGTTTGTTTGAAATTTTTCCGGCCCTGCTCACAAGGGTTGCTCTGAATTCTCCCGAAACTCCTATTGTAACAAAAAATGATGGGATATGTTCAAGAAGTCAAAATATACGAAAATGTTGGGAAATTGTCGAAGATTGTCGATTTTGAGACAAGTACTGAAATTCCGGGTCGACCCGAGACAAGTCGAATCGCAGTTATTTTTAAAATAGTCCGAGAAACTAAGGAGTTTCGGGAAATTTGCTTTCTAGAGGTTTTAAAAAAGGACTGCCAGGCAATGTGGGCTCTCGGAGGGGTTTTCAAAGATTCCCGGAAAAATCTTCGAATATTTCTTCGAGGGCCCACACTGCTGCCAAGTACTGAAGGTACAACAGAATTGCAAATCTATTGCGAAAGTCAAGCTTCGAAAACTTTTTTCTCAAATATCCTATCGTTTTTAATCAATTTCCGTGTATATTAAATATTTATTTTTTTCAGATCTTCTGCGCGATCATCGGAATCTGTCGAGCCTTCTGAACGCGATGCGCCTGCATAGCGGGTTCATGACCGGACAGCTGAGAAGCGAAGAAGTCGTCAACGACATCTTGAGTATTGAGCAGTTCGCAAATCTCGATCTGAATCAGCTGTCCGTTGATCTGTGGCGAATTTCCGACGATATCGACACGATCGACATGGGATCCGGGCAACCGATCAATTTGTCGACGATTTCGACAGGAATCAACAGGATCGTGGAAATGAAAGAGGCAGAGCGGGTGTTGAAGAACGAGAATCAAGCGCCGATTCTGCCGGAGGACGTGTTCGCCACGATCAAGCGAAAACACGATTGGGAGAAGCTTCGGGACATCACGCAGGCCAACTCTTTGTTTCTAGATTCTATGAGTAAAAAAGAAACATCAGAAACCCTGAAGAAGCACTATGAAGGTTCCCTGGAGTGGTACGAGGCGATCGAAGTTTTTCGAAAAGTTCACTCGGAAGTGAAAGAGTTCATCGCCAAGGTCAACGCCACTTCGAAGAAGTTGGATTCCGTTCTTGATCAGGTCACGAAACTGACGAGTAACACGTCTTGTTCTGAATGCGCATCGGAACTACTACGGGCGAAGGTGAAGTTCAGCATTGTGAGACAGTTTCATGTCACTCTCAGTTCGCAGTACGGAGCAAACGGAAGAGTTGGCTGGCTTGACAGGTTTCTTCAAGCGTTCGAATCGGCTGAGAAGACGATGAAGATCAAGACTTTGGAGAGGATAGTCGACGAGGAATCGGATGAGTTCATGCCGAGAGTCTTCAAAGGGCCAGTCAAGTTTATGAAATTGGTTAATGCCACCAAACCAATCGAAACGTATGTGAACGATCTGGACGTGATTGAAAAATTGAGTGTTCCCTCGGAAAGTATTCTGAATTCATTGCGCAGAACCAGGTCCATGTTCGAACAGTCGAGAGAAATCAAAAAGGACTATTACTGGACATCCGTCGTGGTGGACCAGCACAAGTGCTTCCAAAACCACACGATCCGACCGTTCAACTTGACACTGGTGACTGAGAAGTTCCACAACTGGAAAGCTGATGTCGATGCTACAGTCTTCGCTTTTCCTGACTTCTCTGTTTTCGGTGATTATAAGAAGTTTCGCGACGAAGCAATCAGAATCATCGACCAACCGGGAGACCAATGGACACGTTTGGAACAATTGGTTAGCGAATCCGCGAACTTTGCTGGAATGAAAGCGTCTATGAAAGCAATCAACGACATCGCATTGTTTTTCAACAGCTACAATCCAGAGAACAAAGTTCCGAACTACAAGCCGCTCGCTCAGTTCCAGCGCTGGATCGAAACAACCTCTTTCGTCAATCCAACGTGCGACACGGAGCTGTTGTATCTCAATCCGATGATCGATTTCAACGAGTTCTTCCAGTTCCTTGTGGCACTTCAGGAGGATAACCCGATTCCGGCTCTGGTCGAAGAAATGCTACCTCCGATAATGACCGCTCAAGATCAGTCGAGAAAGCTTCACAAGATCGGCAAACGAATGAAGGAGAGGTACAAGATGTTTCCTGTTGCATCAAGAGAATTGGCAGAGGTACTCAAGTACGAAGGAAGACGGATCCAGGATGTTCGACGAGGAGTGCGGTCTCTGGAGACGATGTTTGAGTGGGTGGAGCACTGGAAGTGGATTGCCAATCTGGCCCGGAACGCTGATGAAGTGATCGCGGAAGCGAACACGATCACGATTCGGAGTGCGATGAAGTACCACATCATGGATGCTTTTGAGGAACTGAAGAAAGACGAGAACAAGATCCGAAGCTTTTTCCTTCAGATCGGACAGCTTCAGGAGATGCATGCGGCAGGCCAATGGAACAACCTGACGGACGTTTCAAGGATCTACGAGGCTGCAGAAAGCATCGAGAAGGAGTTTGGTTGGGAGAAATTCGACCACTTTGAGCGATTCCTCGATCGTTTCCCCGACGAGTACTTCGATCGGTCCTCGACGATGCGAGAGGCTCGGAAGGATGCAATTCAGTTATCCAAGTTGGTCATCAACATCTGGCCAGCGCGAGAGGCATTCAAGAAGGCGTCAGCAGCCCTGAAGACATTGGATGACCGATTCGACACGTTCACCGAACGGATGAAGCCACGATCTTCTCCCTTTGTCCCAAAACCGGTTGTCACAAAGTAAGTAGTTTCGCAATTGGTTACGGTAAATTCTCATTGTTTCAGAAACTACGAGTTCGTCGCCATGGTCTGGATCAGCGGATTTGTCATTCTGGCCGCGGTCATTTCGTACTACTTGTCGCACACGATAATTGTCAAAAGAAAGAGGAAAGTGAAGAAGGTCGAGGAAAAAGGTTTCTAGTTGAAATTGAGAAAAATTTGATAATTTTTTTTGCAATTTCCAGAATTCGTGCCGAGTTCCGAGACGAAAGAATACGTGTCCCAGATGCTCCAAGAGTGTCGTTTGGAAATCAACAAACGCGACAAACAACGATTGACACGACTCTTCTGGGCGGTTCTAGATGGACGACTGGATCTAGTGGTCGCGTTGGCTCGAAGAGGCGCGGCTCTCGACGCAGTCTGCGGTCCGAAGGCGAGGACGGCTCTTCACGAGGCGGCGGCGATCGGCGATGCGTACATCGTCAGAGCACTCCTCGAGCACGGAGCCAGTCAGCACATCCGAGATATTGATGGGAAGAAGCCGATGGGATTGTGTACGAAGGAAGGAAAGAAGAACCACGTGCCAGGAATCCTTGCCGGCTTCTACAGCAAGAAGATCGATCGTGAGCCCTGGAAATCATAACTTTTTTCAATCTTTGAGAATTTTCAGGAATCATCCCGAAAGCGAAGAGAGACTTTTATGTCTTGATCGTGGAGCGACCCAAGTTCGCGAAAGAATTGATCCCTTACCTCCCCGAACGACTGGACGTGAGTGATACCTAAAATTAGTCAGACTATCAATTTTCCGTTTCCAGGTGGTCTACGGATACCGTGTGGGCGAAGTCGATCTCCACGAATTCACACACATCATCATCGACCCGGAAGAGGACGGCGGATCGGACCTCCCGCTCGATCTGGACAAGCTGTTCTTCTACGAATGCCTCGCAACGTTTGAAATTCTTAAACGGAAACCTTCTAAATCAAGTATTTTCAGTCCCGGCATGATCGTAACCACAAAGTGGCTGAACGCGTGTCTCGACGATCCGTCAGCGGTCGATGAAGACTACAAGTACGCGCTGACGGATCTGTCATTCGAGGGACTGGTTCACAAGGGCAAGCTGACAGAAATAAAAAACGATATCCACAGCTTGGTAGGGAAGATTAAGAGTCTACCGTAACCCATACTCATCCTCTTTTTTCAGAAGCCGCCGCTCCTCTCGGGTGTCACGATCACGATCCCCCCAACAGAGAACCGGGTAATGGAGGAGGATTTCGACGACTGGGTTCGCGTGATCAAGGCGTTCGGCGGCGAATACGCCGACGAACCGTACCCGTCGAGAGAGAAAGAAGTCCTGTTCCACCAGAAACGATCGAAAGAGGCGCCGAGAATCCACCCGTCGATCGTGCTCATTTTCCCCGATACGATTGTGAGTTTTTTGGTTTTTCTTTCTCGAAAAACTTCTATTATTCTCAAATTTCTATCATTCTCAACGACGCTCCGTCTCAGGCCAGCGTTGTTGAAGAATCAATTTTTAAAAAAAAATACAGCGGTTTGTTGGTCTCGCGATTAAATTGATTCAACTTATAGCAAAAAATGTCCGAAAGCGCATCCTTTTTTTTCGTTTCGAGACCCACATCCGATGTTTTTTTGCGAAATGATCCGATTCTTATACGCCTGTAATGATAAAACTAGAAAATCTTGAAATTTCAGCTCGACGAACGCTGGGTGAACCCAACAAACAACATCTCGCTGATCGGAGCTGGTTGGCTTCCCGAGTCGATCGCCCGATACGAGCTCATCCGTCCCGACCACGGAATCCTCAAGTACGAGCCGGATTGGAAAGACCTCCAGGTTCTCTTCGAGAGAGGACCGCGATACGAAAGGAGACCCTAAATTGTCGGTGCACTGTTTTTTTTCCATTTTTATTCTTTTCTTTTTAGTTATCTTTCTGTTTTATCTTTTTTTGGTTATCTATTTGTCTCCTTTTATTTAATTATCTTTATTCTCTTTTAATTTATTCCTTTTTCTGTAAAATGTTATTTCTCTAAATTTTATTCTCTTGTTTCATTCGAACCCTCTGTATTATTTTTATTTTTCTCTACTTGTTTCTTTTTTTTCTTGTTTTATCTTCTTTTTCGATCATTTTTTTACGTCTCTCAAACATTTTTCTATTTATTTCATAGACGTCTTACAGTTCGATTCTTTAAAAAAATTGTTTTTTCTTATTTCAAAAATCTTTTCTTATTCATAAATAAATAATTAGTTTTTAATCATAGAGATTTCCACGAGAATCGATTTTATTCCTAATTTACTTCTACCTAGTTTTTTTTCCCCCCGAACAAACGGGTGAATCGAGAAGATTATCACGAAGGCGTGGACGATGAATGGAAGAGGTTTGGGATTCTAGGCCATCTTTTGTCGAACGGGACACAAATCCTATCGAGTAACTTCCACTACACACTTTTCTCGGTCCACTACTTCCACTTTTCTCGGTTTTTGTTCATTTTTTATCAAATTTCTTCCGATTTCTTTCATTTTTTCAACAAAATTACGTTTCAAGTGTGATAATTTCGTAATGCAAGCAAAAAATATCAAGATTTGCTGTGAAACCGTTTTCGTCGTTCAGCAATACAGTGATTTCACTATTTTCGGGTATTTTCGCCGAAAACTAAGACGCATTTCGGTTTTATAGCTAACTCTGACTATTTTTATCAAAAATTTAACGAAAAATTGAAAGAATTCGGACGGAAATGGATGAAAAACAACAAAAGACCGAATTCGCCGCTCAAAAAGAATTTCGCCCGAGGCGAAGTACTGAGTGCAATGGGACGCGTTTGAAACACGAATCAAGGCTATAATACCGGTAAAAATTGGTTGCCGGTAACATTCGGTTGTCGGCATGCCGGTATAAAAATTGTTGTCGGTAAATATTTTACCGGCAACATTTTTTGCCGTAAAAATAATTTACCATCGGTATTTTACTGGCATTTTTACCGACATACCGACATGAAAATTGTCGGAATTGCTGTCGACACGTCACTCTATTCGCGAGAGAAAAGCATTGCGCGTCATTTCTCGTGTCTCGTCTGTGCTCTTGCGTCGCCGTGTTTGCAGACGCGCTGTTGAAAATATTTTCAGCGATCTGTTTTTTAGCATTTTTCACTGTTTTTCAGGTAGTTTTTGAAAAACCAAAAGATTTTCATGAATTTTAGACTTTTAAGGCCAACCTATCAAAAATTTAAAAGCAAAAACCCGAATCCAGCTTTCAGGCCAAAAATACCGCCGTAAAACTTGATGAACAATTTTTTTCTTCAATTTTCCAAGCCATTCAAGTAATCAAGCCAAGTATTTAGTCTTATCTGTAGCCTAAAATGTGGTTTCCAGGAGTATAAAAGCGCTCGCCGGCCTACTTCTCCTCTTCGTAGCCTTGCGTGTAGTCGGCCGCTCTCTTTCACCGCCTGCGTCTCGTTTTTCTCGTCGATCAGTGTTCGCTATCTCATAAACAACTTGTTTTCTCTTGTCTCTCGATTCTTTCTCATTTTCACCTCCCAATTTTCAGCCAACTCTCCATTTTCAGCCATGCTCTCCACGCGGCACCTCGTTCCGCGCGCCTTCCGCGCCCTCTCCACGTCGACGCCGCTGAGCTCCGGCGATATTTCGGTGAAAGAGGAACGGCCCTACGTGTACCATGTGAAACTGAACCGGCCGGCGAAATTGAACACGTTCACCGTGGACATGTGGAGGTTTTTGAGTGGAATCTCGCTGTGAAAATCGACAAATCGCCATGTTCAGAGAGCTCAAGAAGACGATCGACGGGCTGGCCGAGGATCCAAAGTGCCGATCGATAATCGTGTCCGGCGAGGGAAAAGCGTTCTGCGCCGGCATCGATTTGGCCGCCGGAATGATGGATATCGTCAAGATTATTCAAGACGATTCGATTGAAATCGGAAGGAAGGGACGGGCGGTGCGCCGAATGATCGGCGAGATTCAAGAAAGTTTCAACGCGCTAGAGGTGAGAAATGTGGCTGAAAATCGGCTGAAAACGACGAAGTGTCGTCAATTGTGACGCCAAGTACGCAACGCGCCCGCTCTGCGTACTTTCCCATCTACCGTACTCTAACAGCGGTGAATTAATTCCAGAAGTGCCCGAAACCCATCATCGCCGCCGTTCACTCGCATTGTTTGGGCGCCGGAATCGATCTGATCACCGCCTGTGACATCAGATTCGCCTCGCAAGACGCGAATTTCTCGATTAAGGTAAGATTTGACGTTTTTTTTTTCATTCAAAACTCGATGAAAATCGACGATTTGCACACTTTTCGCCAGAAATGTGTGGAAAAGAGCGGGAAAACCGCGCCGCAATGCGGAAAATGGGATGAAATCGCGGAAAAGGGGCGGAGCCTAATTGGCAACAGTGCAGCTATCGATTTTTCCAGGAAGTGGACATTGGCCTCGCCGCCGACATCGGCACACTGAATCGCATCCAAAAAGTGGTCGGAAACGACAGTTGGACACGCGAAATCGCGCTGACCGCCCGCGATTTCGGACCCGACGAGGCGCACAAGTACGGTCTGATCTCGCGCGTCTTCGACGATCGCCGCCAACTGCTCGAGCGAAGCGTCGAGACGGCCGCGCTGATCGCCGAGAAAAGTCCGATCGCCGTGCAGGGCACCAAGGAGACGTTGAACTACGCGCGAGAGCACTCGACACTCGACTCGCTCAACTTTATCAAAACGTGGAACATGAGTCAGCTGCTGTCGACGGATCTGATGAATAGTGCGATGGCGGCGATGAACAAGAAGCGCGCCACCTACGAGGACGTCTAGTTGCCGATTCTCGCGACGTTTCGAAACCGGGACATCTCAAAACCACAGTTACCACAGGTTTTGAAGTGTCCCGGTTTTGAAACGTCCCGAATCCGCCAAACTTACCAATTTTCGTGTAAAATTTCATGGCCTGCACATTTATTAGTCGGAAAAAAGTACCGAGCGGGGTAAAAGAATCACAATCTTTTCTTATTTTCTATCACATCGATCAGTAAAGTGGAAATTTTCGAAAAAAAAAAGAGCGTCGTGTTATGCGAAAAACGTCGATAAAGCGGAAGGGCGAGGGGGAGAGAAAATGGGCGGAAAATTTGAATTTCGCCCCCATAATTCTCTCATTGTGTCGTTTTTTCAGTGGAATTAGTGGTGGGCGGAGCCGCGGCGGGCGTTGATTTTTCCGTTTTTTCGGTCGATTCTGCCACTTTTTCAGTCGGATTCCCTTTTCCGGCGGCATTAGGCGTCGGTTTCAATGCGATTTTTTCGTCTTTCACCACGGTGCTCGAGCTCGATTTTTCCGTGTCAGTTGTCTAAAAAAATTGGGAGGAAACATTTTTCTTCTTGAAAAAAAAATTTACCGTCGATTCGCCAATTTCGGATGAGTCTCTTTTCTCGATTTTCGGCCGAGCTGACGTCTGAAAAAATGTGTTTTTCGGGAAATTTTTATTTTTTTTTCAAATTTTCAGAATTTTTAATGTTTTTATTTTTTAATTTTAAAAAAATCCTAGAAAAAAATCAGGTTTTTTTTCGAAAAAAAAAATTGAAAAAGAGCTCAAAATTTCGAAAATCTTCACAAAAATTTGAAAAATTTTTTCTCAATAATTACAGAAAATCAAATCCAAGAAATGCCTTTTTTTTTTCGAATTTTCCCTTTTTAGTGGAAAAAAATTTAGCGAAATACCAAAAATTCGAAATTATGGATATTTTTTTTGGAAAAGAGTAATTTAAAATTTAGAAAAAAATGAAGGAATATTTTTTTTCGAATTCAAATGTATTTTTTTTTATTGAGAAAAAATTATCAGCAAATTACTGAAGCTAAAAAAATTAATTTAAAAAAAAAAATTTTTAGAACTAAAAAATGTTATGCTACTTTGTTCGAAACAAGATTATCATAAAAATACTGAGATCTAAAAAAAATAATTTTCAAAAAATTAATTTTCAAAATTAAAAAAAATTCCAAATTGTCCTCAAAATTCCCAAAACAAAAGGTGCTCACCAAATCAGTGGCGGCCACAATCATATTCGGCGCCTCGGGCGCTCCGCTCGTCTCGTTTTTCTCCTTCTTCTTCATTCCGCCGTCTCCGTTTCCAGTCGATGACGTCGCCAAGGCGGCCGCGATTGTCGTCGTCACGTCGTCGGGAGCGCGTTGTTGTTGCGAAGACGTCGCGACGGCGACGTGCGACGTCTTCGGATGCATCGCATCGAAGTAGAACTCCTGGAAACTGGGCAATAAAAAAAAAACAAAAAGGTGGGAGGGGGGGAGGTATTATTTATTAGTTGCTTATTACAAGAATAGGGAGCGGTAGGCGGCCATTTTCACACAGAAAACTCTTGTTCGGACACGGAAATCAATCAATATCATTTTTTATCGGGGGGAAAAACGATGAAGGAGGAGGCGGATGACGATGGAAATAGAGTTCAGAGGGCCGAATGCATCGAGTCAAAAAAGAAAACCTTGAAAGTGAAGGCCAGCAGGAAGTGGAGCACGACGATTGTGATGATCGTTCCGAACGACACCTGGAAAAAAAAAGAAGGGTACCACTTTTAAAAGCGTTTTTTTCGTAAATATTTTTTGAATCGCGAGAAATCGCGAGATAAATTTGAAAAATTCTTCGGAAAACACGAAAACCAATCGATATTTCTGGTGTTTTTTGTGTCATTTTCATTTCCCCATTTCTATACCAGAATCTATAAACTTTGATCGTTTTTTGTCAACGATTTTTTCTCGCAAGACAACTTTTTCGTTCCGTCTCTGTTTGGGACTTGGCGAGTTTAGAGCCAGCAAAATCACCATTCCCCGCCATTTTTCACTCTTTTTTAGGTGAAATCGGCACCGGAAACATCAGAACATTTTGTCAAAGACCTGGTTTGACGGGCCGAACAGACCGAATCAAGATATTTGAACTTCTGAGATTCCAAATATCCAACATTCTTTTTTATGTAGCTCCCCCTTAATAGAGTTGAACTCTTCACTCTAATCGGTCCGTTTCAACTCCGAATACTATTCTTATCCAAATTCTCCGAAGCGGATGAATCCGCTACACAAAACCACTGACCATTTTGTTGGTGTCGTTTTGGACGGCGGGCCAGATGGCGCGTGCGAGCACAGTTCCCGACAATCCGACCGAGATGAAGATGAGCGCCCAACGGAACAGCGCAATGTCGATGATCCACAGGAACTGCAAAGATAAAGCTTGAAAGCTTATCTAGAGCTTGAAAATCTTCTGAGTATTCGATACATTTTCTAATTTCCCGTTTTCTAGACGTTTTTTCCAAAAAAATCCTCGCCTCCTTGGAAGAAAACTCTCCGGTTCTTCTGTTCCAGTTTCTAGCTGAAATCAAGCAACTCACCGAGACGGGGATGAAGATCGACAGCGAGTATCCGTACAGGCAGACAATGTCAATGTACGGATGGAGCATCTCGCTGCGTCGATTCCAGAGCAGTCCGTAGATCAGCAACGGCACGACGAGCACGTAGAGGAGGATGATCGTCGAGGCGGACGTCACTGCAACATGACACAGTTCGTTCTGTCGAGACAAACGCGACTGACTGACCCATTCGGAAATCCGATCCGTACGATCCTTTGGCTCCGTCGTTTTCGACGAATTGAGCCAGATTTCCAAAGATTCCGATCGCGAAGACAAGTGTCACCGACACCCAGAACGGACCTGAACATCATCGAGGTGTGCTCCAATTCGGGGGGAAAAAGAGAGCAAAATCAATCAATTACCCCAAAGATCTGGAATCGGCTGCAAAAAGTCTTGAATGTAGTTGCGATGCGTCGGAACCACACTGTTCAGAAGACGTTTCATCACCTGAAAAACCCACGAGATTCTATCGATTTTTCGCCTCGTTCGCCGTTACCTGATCAGTTTCCACGTCGAAAAACTGTTGATAGTACTCGAAAGAGAGCAGATTCTTTTTGCGCGTCGACGCCGTCGACTGTGTATCGTCGAAAACGCCTCCAGATGACGGCGCGGACGTCGGACCGCCGACGAGCTGGAAAAGAACCGGTAAAAGTGCGAGTAGAGGTCAATTTCAGTCGATTTTCACAATTTTCCCATCAAAAACCGCGAAATTCCCATGTTTTTCAGTGCTCACAATATTGCGATCGCCAATATTTCCGCCGAATCCGCCCGATTGCTCGTTCGTCGAATTCACATTGTCGAAACCTAAAAATTGGAATTTTTCTCATCTAATTTCCCCTTAAAAATTGCACCGAGATCAATTTCTTTCCACTCGTCTTCCATGTTTTTCGATGGAAAACAAAATTGAGAAATGAATTTTTTTTCGATATAAAACAAAAACTACTCACTTTGAAAATTCAAATCCATCGTTTGTTATCTTTTTGCCACGTTTCGCGGCCTCCAATCACTAAAAAAAAATTTTTTTTTTAATTCTACGTGATAAAAAAATTTAAGAGAAAAAAAAACAGATAAAATTTGGTTTGGAAACCAATAAAAAAATTAAAAATTAAAAAAAATTTCTAATTCGGTAAAAATCAATTTTTTTTAACCGAAATTTTCAGCGAAGAAACATTAAAAATTTAGAGAAAAAAAAAAGAATAAATTATAAGTAAAATAAAATAAGAAAATTTAAGAAAAAAAAAACCGTAATTTCCTGAAGTACTGGATACGAAATATGGAGATGATTTTCAATTTGATTGGTATAAAAATTTTTGGAATTTAACAAAACAGAGAGAGAGAGAGAGAGAAACAACCATAGTAAGGAAAGTGAAGAGAAAAAAAGATCGGATTCGCCGCGAATTTTCAGATTCATTATCGTCTGTATCGATCTCGCGACCGGCTTCTCCGTCTCTCCTTTTCTCTGCGTCTCTCGTCGTCTCTGCGTCTCTCGCCTCGCGAACGACTCCTTTTGCGGTCTCGAGAACGTGAGCGAGTCCTGCAAAAAAACGGGACGAAAATGAGATGAAAACTAGTCGGACAGGCCATTGGCGGATGGAAAACGGCCAAGTATCGGCCAGACATCCGCCATCCTACGGTCAGTTTTCCCGCCACCACGTTTCTAGCAAAACCAATCGATTGGATGACCATTTCGGCTCGACTCACCTCTTCCGATCCCTTCGATCGTCTCGATGAGCTCTGTCGCGGCTCCTCGACCGGCTTCGCTTCCGTTTTCGGTCTCGCGACGAACTGCGCTTTCTGTAGCTGTCCCGATCGCGTTCTCGCGACGTTTTGTGCACTTTTCGTCGTTCTCGCTCCTTTTCGCGCTCCTCCTCGCTGTCCGGACACGAGCAATCGCCGCCGGAGCATGAGCATGAGCAGCTGGAAAGAGCACAATGTTTGAAGGTGGGAATCGCCCTCTTTTTCATCATTCTGACACAATTTTGATGCAAAAAAGAGCAAAAACTCACTCGCTCTCCTCGCATGCGGTCGATCCGTTCACATTGCTCGCCACAATCTTGCTCTTCAGATTCTCGACCTTCTTCACAAGCTCCGGATCCGAATCAAAGTCAAAGTCGTACTTTCCGAGGTCGTCCGCATCCTCATCGTCCTCCTCCTTCTCGTCGTCCTCCTCCTTCTTCCCTTCCTCTTCATCGCTCTCTTCGCCCTCTTCTCGATCTCTCGAATCCTATAAAAGGCGTCAAAGTTGTGCGACGAAGCTTGTGAGAATCGATATCGATTTCTGCTACCAACCTCACCCTTCTTCTTCTTTTTCCGCCCAAACTCGTCGAACTCCTCGTCATAGTCGCGTTTTATGTACTCGACGTCCTGCCGATCCATGTATCCGCCGCCGTATCCGGTTCGCCGCTCCAAATCGGCCAATTTCGGCGCATTGCACACGTTGCACGTCTTTCGGCGCGCCCAATTCACGTTTCCGCACCTGAAAACGGGCATTTTGAGCGGAGAATTATCGATTTTCACTGATTTCGAGCAAAATGTCGAATTTAACCGAATTTCATCGAATTTTTTCAAATTTTCCGGCGAATTTCGAGAGCTCTTACTTCGAACAAACCCAATCCTCGGCTGCGAACAATCCTTTCGACTTCTCGGCCATTTCTTTGCCGAGCTCCTTGCCAACTTTGCTCTTCGCACGCGGTTTCGCTGAAAATCGATATTTTTGCCGCGTTCTCATGTGAATTTCGTCCACCTTTTCCACAATCATCACAAAAGGAACGTGATTCATCGTTCACTTTCGCACATTTCGCGTCGACACACGCCCACTCGCCTTCTTTCAACGCGCGTCGCTTTTGTTCTCGATCGTCGTCGAATTTCGACGACATCTGCAAATTTTTGGGTGGAAAATCGATAAAAAACGAGAGAAATTTATGGTTTCTATGGAAAATCGATGAAAAAACGAAAAAAATCTGTTGGAAAAGCTGTTTTGTGACGTTTTTTCGGAAAAGCCAGGTTTCAAAATGTGGACGGGTCTCGCCACGATTTCCCGGCGAAAGTGTCGCGAGGTACGGTAGACGCCGATATCCACGTCACTGCGATTCCAATCTTTCGCCGATTTTCGTGGATTCTACATCGATTTTCGCCATTTTTCGCCGATTTTCTCCATAAAATTCGTTAAGATTATTGATTTTCACCTGATATTCACTCAAAAACTCGTGGTTTCGCTAAATATCGGCCGAAAATCGATATTTTTCGCGAAAATTGAAAAAAAAGGGAATTTTCTTCATTTTCAGGTTCTAAAATCATGAGCGCGGGAGAACTACCGTGTTACACGCTCATCCATGTGCCCAGCGACGCCGAGTTGCCGTCGGAGGCGCAGCTCAAGGAGAAATTCGAGAAAGGCGGCGACAAAGAGCGAATCGAGGCGCTCCGCAAGCTCATCTACATGATTCTCAACGGCGAGAAGACGTCGCAAGGCATGCTGATGTTCGTGATTCGCTTCTGCCTTCCCTCCAACGATCACACGCTCAAAAAGACGCTTCTGATCTTCTGGGAGATCGTGCCGAAGACGGACTCGAACGGAAAACTGCTCCACGAGATGATATTGGTGTGCGACGCGTATCGAAAGGATCTTCAGCACCCGAACGAGTTTGTGCGCGGCTCCACACTCCGTTTTCTGTGCAAACTTCGCGAGCCGGAGCTCCTGGAGCCGCTGATGCCGGCGATAAGAGCCTGTCTCGAGCACCGCCACTCCTACGTTCGTCGTAACGCCGTCTGCGCGATTTTCACCATTTACAGTAAGTAAACGCTTGTTTGAACCGGAAAAAACCCCGTGAATCTTGCAGAAAACTTCGAGTTTCTGATCCCGGACGCGCCGGAGCTCGTCACCGAGTATCTGGAGACCGAGCAGGACGCCTCGTGCAAGCGCAACGCCTTCATGATGCTTCTGCACGTGGACCAGGCCCGCGCGCTCGACTACCTCTCCGGATGCATCGATCAGGTCGGACAGTTCGGCGACATACTCCAGCTGGTGATCGTCGAGCTCATCTACAAAGTGTGCCACAACAATCCGAACGAGTGCGCCCGTTTCATCCGTTGCGTGTACAATCTGCTCCAATCGCAGTCTCCAGCCGTCCGCTACGAGGCCGCCGGCACTCTTGTCACTCTCACCAACGCGCCGGCCGCCGTCAAAGCTGCCGCCGCCGCGTACATCGAGCTGATCGTCAAGGAAAGCGACAACAACGTCAAACTCATCGTCCTCGACCGTCTCGTCCAGCTCCGCAGCACGTCGAGCAACGAGAAGGTGCTCCAAGGCCTCGTCATGGACATTCTGCGTGTGCTCACCTCGCCCGGCCTCGAAGTTCGTCAGAAGACGTTGAACTTGGCGTTGGACCTGGTTTCAAGTCGGAACGTCGAGGATATGGTGATGTTTTTGAAGAAGGAGATCAACAAAACGGCCACCGAGGCGAATGACGAGAACGGAAAGTACCGGCAAGCGCTCGTCAAGACCCTCCACGCGGCGACCATCAAGTTCCCCGACGTCGCCTCGACGATCGTGCCCGTGCTCATGGAGTTCCTGTCCGACTCCAACGAGACCGCCGCCTCCTACGTGCTCCATTTCGTTCGTGAGGCCGTCCACAAGCTTCCGAACCTCAAGAAGACCATCCTCGCCTCGCTGCACGAGGGAATCCTCTCGATCCAATCCGCCACCATCTTCATGTCGGCTCTCTGGATCCTTGCCACCTATTGTGAGCCGGAGGGCTCGCCGGAAGTGCTCACACTCGTCAAAAAGGCTCTCGGCAAAATGCCGATTGTCGATTCGGAGCTCGCCGAGCAGGATGAGACGCTTCAGGAGCCGGCGTCAACGACGACTGCCACAGCTCCATCGGGACCGCGTGTGACTGCCGACGGCACGTACGCCACGCAAACGGCGCTCTCGACGACCGTCGTCAAGACGCAAAACGAGAAGCCACCGCTGAGAAGATTCCTGCTCAACGGCGAGTTCTTCCTGGGAGCCTCGTTGGCCACCGTGCTCACGAAGCTCTCGCAAGAGTTCACCGAGCTCAACGGAGCCGGCTCGGAGCGTTCGAATCGTTTCCGCGCCGAGTGCATGCTCATTCTCGCGTCGATCATTCATTTGGCGAAGAGCGGACTCGTTTCGCATCAGGTCAACGAGGACGATTTGGATAGGTGAGCCACCCTTAGCTATTTAACTCAGTTTCAACCTTCTCCTTGTTTCAGAATGGGCGCAACCATCAAGATTCTCGCCCAGGGCATTCCCGGAATCGACGGCGAGTACGGAGAGGCGTGCAAGAAGAGTCTCGAGCTCATGCTCGGCGCCAAATCCGTTTCCCGTCTCGACGCGGCGTTTGGAGGCTCCACCACGGCGGGATCATCGCGTCGTTCGAAGGATTTCGTCGAGATCGACAAAACGATCAGCTTCACACAACTCTCGGCGCGAAACAATCAGCAAGGCGAGAACCTGTTCGATCTGTCGCTCTCGCAAGCCCTCGGCACCGCGCCCAAAGCGCAGAAGTTTGATTTCTCGAGCTCGAAACTCGGTAAAGTGATTCAACTCGCCGGCTTCTCGGATCCGATCTACGCGGAAGCCTACGTGAACGTCAATCAATACGACATTGTGCTCGACGTGCTCATCGTCAATCAGACGGCCGACACTCTTCAAAACGTCTCCCTGGAGCTCGCCACAGTCGGAGATTTGAAGCTCGTCGACAAGCCGACGCCTGTCACTTTGGCTCCGAACGATTTTTCGAACATCAAGGTTTGTGCTCTTCTGATTGGGCTCTTTTTTGCTCATTTCCCAATGTCTTCAGGCCACTGTCAAAGTTGCCTCGACGGAGAACGGCGTCATTTTCTCGACAATCTCGTACGACGTGCGCGGATCGACCTCCGATCGGAATTGTGTCTATCTGCAGGACATTAAGATCGATATCATGGTATTAATACCCGAGATTTTACTCGTTCTTGCTATGAACCTCGCGTTTTTCAGGACTACATTGTGCCCGGAAACGTCACCGACACGGAATTCCGACAAATGTGGAGCGATTTTGAGTGGGAGAACAAGGTGAGCAAGACTATCATATCAATTCATCGATTTTCTGACGCCGCTATAAATTTCTTTTCAGGTGAACGTGATGACGCCGATTCGGGATCTTCGCGAATTCCTCAACCATTTGTCGTCCTCGACGAATATGAAGGTGTTGACGGGTGACGCGGCGATTGGTGAGTGGTTCTTTGCGATTTTGTCTTAACTGAACCGTCAGAGGTAGTCAGTGAGTCTTCGAAGAACGTAGAGCTCACTTTAGAAAAAATGCTCTTTGAGCGTTGACTCTGCGAGATTCAAGCTTGAGACTTGTTGGGCCCCGAAAGCTCGAGACTCTTAATAGCTCTACTATTTGCTCCATTTCAGAAGGAGACTGCGGTTTCCTGGCGGCCAACCTGTGCGCTCACTCGATCTTTGGCGAAGACGCGCTCGCGAACGTCTCGGTCGAGAAGGCGTTGCCGATGGACGACGCCTCGCCAATCGTCGGCCACATCCGAATCCGAGCCAAATCGCAGGGAATGTGTCTGACACTCGGCGACAAACTCTCGTCGGCGATGCGAGCTCGACGCGACGGACAACCCATCGCTGCTCCGTCGGCATAACTGCTCTCGCTTTCCCACCTTTTCTTCCGTTTTTTCGCCCACATTTGCAATGATTTCTTGTGATTCTTCTTCCTTCTCCTCCTTCCTCCCTTCCGATTGGGTTTCGCCGCCTCTCGAATTACTTGGCTCCCTCCAGTTGAGCTCTCTCTTTTTCTTTCTTTGTTTTGTTTTAAATTTTAATCGAAACTCTTATTTATTGCCCCACGGAAATCGGACTATGAGAGAGGACTCTCTCTCTTTTTTGGTGTAAAGTGTATGTAACTTATTTATGTTTTTCTCTCAGCCCCACTTTTTTTTCCACTTATTTCTCCGCCTTCTTCTTGTAAAATGAACGACGAAACTGGGTTTTCGAGAAAGTTTATTAGACACGTAGAAATTGTTGATTTTTTTTCTGTTTCGAATTGAGATCCTAGATGTTTTGATTTTTTTATCATTTTCTCGGCTACTCCACCTCGATTTCCAGCTCGAAATGCTCCATGTGTACTGTAGACTCGTCGGAATCGTTGTGATTCCACGTGATGACGAGCTCTGGAAAAAGGGGATCGAGTTGGATCACTGTACCTCCCCCCAGTCTCCCTTACCCAACGAGCACATGTCGAGCAGAATTTTGGTTGAAATGAGCACGGTGAGCACGGCGGCGAACGCGTCCATCGGGCTCGTCTGAACGACGAGCTCCCAGAGCCAGAGGAAGCTGATCGAGAAGAGCAACCGAGTGACGTGGACGGTGAGCAGGGCGGCCTCGACGAGCCACTGAAAGAAGAGAAGCGGGCGGGATGGAAGTGCGCTCCATTGAGAACACTGTTCCGAACCTTGAGAAGTGGCAGCGACAAGGCGGAAATGGTGGTGGGAAGGGTGGCGGTGAGCAGGGCGAGCAGTTTCAATGCTCCGAGTGGGCTCATTTCTGGAAAAGAGGATGGGAACATTCAAAGGGGGTGGCGACAGGGTTACGGTAGGCATCGAAGACAAAGAAAATGCTAATTTAGGCATGCGCCTTTAACCTGCCTGGGATACGGTGGGCTGAATTGCCTACAGTAGCCAATGGAGTTTAAAGGCGCATGCCTAGTTTTCGTTGCAAGACCCGCAGCAGCTTTTGAATGCAAAAAAAG
The DNA here is from genome assembly GCA_963966605.1 of Caenorhabditis sulstoni. Taxonomy (NCBI): domain Eukaryota; kingdom Metazoa; phylum Nematoda; class Chromadorea; order Rhabditida; family Rhabditidae; genus Caenorhabditis; species Caenorhabditis sulstoni. The sequence continues at coordinate 8,743,963 of OZ016476.1, forward strand.
GCAATTAAAGGGTAGCAGTAGGGATTACGGTATCTCGGATGATTATTTTTTATGTGAAGGGGGAGAGGGGGGTATGATGCTCTTTTATACTGTAAAAAGTGGGTGTCACTTGCAAAAACCCCCTTATTTCCAAAAAAACAAGGTCACTACGGGGCACAAGTCAAAAAAATACAAGTCACAAATGGGGATTGTTTGTGCTGATAACAGTGTGCTCCTGGAGCATCGAACGGAGCACGACTACAAATCGAAAAGTACTGTTTTCGCATTCACTCGCCTTTATTTTGCAGAAAAAGTGCTTTTTTTTGGTGAGGGGGAGAGAAAAGTTGGGGAAAGGGGGAACCGACGGGGTTACGGTAGGTTGAATTTGGTTTTTTGTTGTTTTTTTTTTGACAAAAGTAAAAAATTTAATGGAAATTGATGGTTTTCTAGTGAAAAAATTATTTTGTGAGTTTTTTTAGCGAGGATTTGAAACGTTAAATTTTTTAAAATTAAAATTAAAATTTTTCAATTTTTTTTTTCAAAATTGAAATATTGATTATTTTTTAAAAATTTAAAAATCAAAAGAATTTTTTGAAATTTTTTTTTCGAAAAATTAAATTCTCGAGTTCAAAAATATGATCGGAATTGAAAATTGAAATTCAAAAAAAAACCAAAGCTTTGAAAAAAATTCTTTAAAAAAAATTGTTCTTTCCAATTTTTTCGATTTTTCCTGACTAATTTTCAGCAGAAGTGAGACAGAAAACTGAAAAAAAAACCATAAAAATTTCAAAAAAAAATTTGCATGTTTTTTGAATTTTGAAATTATGCTTTTTTTTCAATATTTTTCCAAATTTAAATATTTTAAATTTGAAATTTCAGTTTCTAAAAAAATTGTTTTTCAAATTTGATAAAGGGGTACAAACAGGATTACGGTAGATTTTTTATTCTCTTCCCGTATTTAAACAAAACCCCGGTAACGCCCTCCACTTCCACAAGATCGAGGTGAATCGTCGAAAAAAGTGGGGGAAAAGGGGGAGGAACCGGGTTACGGTAGGTTTGCACAGGATGACGTCGACGATTAAGGAGGATGACATAGATTACTGTATTTCGAAACCGATTCGAGAAAAAAAAGACAATTTGTGCGGGGATTCAGTGAAATGGAGAGAAAAAAAGAGAGGCACTTTGTATTTTGTGCCAGGAATTTGTGGGAGAAATCGCAAATTTCCCACGAAACCATGTGGAAATTAATGGCTAATTCGACTTCGAGGGCACTTGAATCGCTATGCGATTACGATGAAACGAGAAAATCGGGTGAGAGAGCGGCCACGTGACAGTTTCTCGTGGAAATGGGCGCTCGAAGCGAGGCGCGACGCGTTTGACCTACTTTTGACCCACTTCCAGAACACTTTGGGACACGAAAATTGGAGGGTTTTGAGAGGTAGAAAGAGGGATTTGGGTGGCGAAGAGTGCAGAAATATGGTCCACTGGGAGCCGAGATACGGTCTCCGAAAGATCAGTGAAAAGTGACCGGTTTGAGTGTCTCTTGTTTACTCTTCACCCCCACGTGTTTCCATGTTTTTAGGGTGGGAAAAGAGAATGAAAAAGAGAAAAAGAAAGATAGATATCTGGTTTGGAGAAGGGAAAATAAAAATAATTTTAAAAAACAGTTAGGAGAAGGAGAAGGAGAAGAAAAAGGAAAACAAACTGAAAAATAGAAATAGAAATAGACTTTGCTGTTTCTAATTTTTGTCTTTTTTTTCTTTTTTTCTGGTTTTTTCTATTTCTCTGTTGGTAGGATTTTCTTGGATTTTTTTTTTAATTTTAAAAAACTATCAAAAAATTTTTTAATAAAAAAAAATTTTTTTTGCGATTTTCCAAAAATTTTAAGTGAAATTCTTCGAAAAAAATTGAAAGAAATTTTTTTATTTTAGAAAAATTTTTTTTTCAATTTTTTGTTTTTTTAAAGAAAATTTGAGTGAAAAATTGTTTTTTACGATTCAAAAAAAAAATGAAATTGCCAGAAAATTTTTCTGAATATTTAAAATTAATTTTTAAAATTTTGGCAAAAAATTCTGAAGCTGCTCCATTTTTTTCCGATTTTTTCCAAAAAAATTTTTTTTTTAAATTTTTATTTTTTAAATTTTTATTTAGAAAATTAAAAACAGGAAAACTGTTAAATTCGATGAGAAAATGCATGTTTCCCATGAACTTTTTAATGGAAAAATTGAGAAAAGTGCACGTTGACGTCACTTTCCAATGACCATTCGATTCCAGTTTTCGAAGTGGTCTCCGTTTAATTTATGACATTTCAATGACGTTTTTCTTTTTTTTCCGAATCTAAAATTAAAATTGTCTGTTTCAAAGAACACACAAAAAAAGAAATGGAAGGAAAAATTAATTAAAATTTTTCGCGTCAAAATTTTTTTTTATTAATTATTAAATTTCGAGGTAAATTTTGATCGTAAATTAAATTAAAAATTAAAATGTAAAATTTCGAAATAAAAAAATTGATTTTTTTCGGTTTTTAAGTTAATTTTTTTTTTGAAATTTTCTCAATTTTTTTTTGGTTTTGAAACAAAAAATTAAATCTTGAGATTTTTTGAGAGTGTAATTAATTTTTAATTTTGATTTTTTAATTTTTTAATTTTAATTTTTAAATTTTTTCCATGAAATTTCATAATTTTCAAAAAAAAAACATTTTTTTCAATTTCCTCGAATTTTGCAAAAATTGAAAAATAATTTGATTTTTTAAAAATATTTTTTTTCGCATTTTTAAAAAAAAATTTTTAATTCCCATATTATCGAGTTTCTTTTTTTAAATTTCAATTAAAATTTAGTTTGAATTTTTCAAAGATTTCCAGTAATTTCCAGGAAAAAATTTCAAATTTATTTAAAAAAAAATTTTTTCTAGTTTTCAGTTTCAAAAAATTTCTAAATTTTCTGACAAAAGACAAGGGAACATTAAATACAGAAAAAATTTATAATCCAATTGAATTAAAATTTTTTAAAAAATTTAAAAATAAAAGGAGATCGTGAAACGGGGAAAAAAGAAGGGAACCGGAAGAAGTAAGAAGTCATTGGGGGGCGGGAAAAAAATTTGGAAAATTAAAAAAAAAAGAATTCTACTGTTTTGGAATTCGATTATTTTTGTTCGGAAACGTGGAACTCATGCGGATATCGGCGATAGTCGTCAGCCGTTTCGCCTCTTTCGAGTGCCGAATTCCGTAAGTGAAGTAGATCAGAAGACCTGAATTGGTTCAACTTTAACCGGGTATATCTTTGAAACTAGAATAGTTGGAAAAAAGTTGTCAACTACAAAACTGTGACAAATGTCACGCTGATTAAGTTTGTAGTTGACAACTTTTTCATAGCTTTCCTAGTTTCCGAGATATCCAAGTTTTAAGGTTACGCACTTAAAAGATTGGAGGGTGCCTTCAATTTGTGCTTTTACCGTTATCTTTTCGGAAGAATCTTTTGATCTTTATTGTAGTTTTACGTTTTGAAGCGAGTTGAAAAATTCTGTCATTCCAAAAAATGAATGTGAAACAGCAAAAATTGAAATCGTGTTTACTCTAATAGCAGGATTCCTATTGAAGTTCAACTTTAACCGGGTATATCTTGAAAACTAGAAGAGTTGGTAAAAAGTTGTCAACTAAAAAAACGTGGCAAATTTTACGTTGATCAAGTTTGTAGTTGACAACTTTTTTATAACTCTTCTAGTTTCCGAGATATCCAAGTTTTAAGGGTACGCACTTTAAGTTTTCGCGGCGAGACGAATTCAGAATCACGCCGCCCTGGATAAGCTCCTCTCTTTTTTTGCAATTTACCGCACGCGATTTTGCAAGTCTGCCGCACATTTTAATTTTTCGAATTTTTTCTCAATTTTTTGTTGTTCAGACTGTGGAATATCTTGAAAATCGTTCTTATTTTCCGACTTTTAGCCTGTTTTTTTCAGCTGAAACTGTGGAATTCCCGACATTATTGATTGTTTTTTTTTCTGTCATTTCTCAAGCTTCAAACTAGTTAAAACGTTAGAAAAAGAAAACGTGCGGCAGAGTTGCAAAATCGCGTGCGGCAGACTTGCGAAAAGGGGCGGAGCTTATCCGGGGCGGCGCGATTCGATTTTTTGAGAAATTTGGTGCCAATTTTTTTTTTGAATTCATAGTATTTATAATTATATCTTTCTGCTCCAATTTCTTAATTGATTAAGTCTTATTAATTGTTTTTTTTTTAAAAATTATTTCACAAAAATTAATCGTTTTCTTGAAAACTTTATTTATTTTTTTTTAATTTGGCGAAAAACGGAAAGAAAAAAAAGAGAAAAAAAGCTGTGTGGAAATTGCAAAATTCTTTTCATGATTCCAAAAATTTCTGATTTTTTTTTAAATATTTTTTTTTTCGTTTTTATGTATCCATTTAATAAGCATAGGAGTCCACTATTGGAATTTTTTTTTATTTCGAAAAATATTTTTTTTGAGTGAAACCGAGTTTTTTTGTTTTAAAAAAATTTGAAATTTTTTAAAATTAATTTCAATAATTTCAAAAAACGGTTTTAGAAAAAGAAAAAAAATAACAAAAAATTCTCAATTTTCAAAAAAAACAATTTTTTTTTGCTCAAAATTTCTCAGTTAACCTTTGGACACAATATACTATTTATGTGTTAAATTTAAAATTTCTCATTGAAAAATTAAAAAAAAATGTTTAAAAAGAGCATAAAAACCGAACCGATGGCCATCCAGACGAAGAGTCGAATCCACGTGGCATACGTCAAATAGGACATCATGAAGACGTTGACGAGAAGCGAGAGGCACGGAAGAAACGGAACGAATGGCACCTGCACGAATCGATCGATATTCCGCGAGATTTAAATTCGAAATGAGTTGGGTTCAACAAAAACTGCGATCGGTGTCGATTTACGCTAAACACAGAGCCGAGGGCCGTTATTTCGGAGCGTCGTACCAAATGATTTTCATCATTTTTTGCGGCCGTGGCCTAACTGCTGCTTCTTGCAAAACGCGGCCTCCACGCATTTTTGAGATTTGTCTGCGAAATAGCGAGAATCTAAAGTGATCCCTCAACGACACTCCGCAAATGACGGGCGCGCTGTGTTTAGCGAACCGATACATTTTCTCGTGGCTCACTTTGAAGCTGGTCTCCAGCGAGTTCTGCTGGTGTCCTTGAATGAAGGCGAGCAGCAGCACAATGCACACCCCGTTCACACCGATCGATATCTGTCCGGGAAGCGACTCGTGGAAGCCGGTGCGAAACGTCAACGCGAGCCAGAAGAAGGCGGCGACGAGCAGCGCGACGGCGCACGAGATCGACGTGCCGGCGGGCAGCGACTCCCAAAAGTTGCGGCACGGGATCCACGAGCTGAGCTGTCCGCCGCTGTCGAGCCGCTTCTCGTCGCCGTCGATCGGAGCCGACTGGAAGCGCAGCACGAGCACCGACGCCGACACGAACGAGTAGGCGAACAGTGTGCCGATCGACAGAAATTCGACCTGAAGTACTCGAAATTATACGAAAACGCGCGCTGGTGAACCCGCCGCGCCATTGGCGGATGTCTGGCGGATGTCTGGCGGATGTCTGGCGGACGTCTGGAGGGTGTCTGGCGGCTACTTTCCCGGCTAATAGCCCTTCTTACGCGCAACCCTGTGAATCCGTCGCCCGCTATGGCGTCATTGCATCGCCCGTAGACATGGCTTTCCAGGCGCCATTGGCGGATGTCTGGCGGATGTCTGGCGGCAACTTTCCAGTCTAATAGCCCTTCTTACACGCAACCCTGTAAATTCGCCACCCGACACGGCTTCCTAGACGCCATTGGCGGATGTCTGGCGGATGTCTGGCGGCAACTTTCCAGTCTAATAGCCCTTCTTACACGCAACCCTGTAAATTCGCCACCCGACACGGCTTCCTAGACGCCATTGGCTGATGTCTGGCGGATGTCTGGCGGCAACTTTCCCCGCCAATAGCCCTTCTTACGCGCAACCCTGGCGATTTTCGGAAAGATGAAATGGATGTTCTTTGTTAGTTAACCCAAAAAAAATCAAATGTTCATGTTTCACGAATGTTTTACCCCTCTCATCTCTGAAAATTGCCCGGTTCTATGAATGTTGTGCTGAAATTTTCATATGTTCGCTAAACCCATCGGCTCTGATCTTTCTAGTGGTAAGCTTACAATAAAACCGAAATATCTTGAAAACTAGGAGAGTTATAAAAAAGTTGTCAACTACAAACCTGTTCAGCGTCAAATTTCTAATGATTTTGTAGTTGACAACTTCTTTCTAACTATTTTAGTTTTCAAGATATACCCGGTCAAAGTGGGATTTCAGCGAAATCTTGACAGTTCGCAGACAACCGGGTCTCGCAACGAAAACTGCTTACCTGAATAAGGCATGCGATTTTAAACCTTTCGAGCTACAGTATGAATTAATGCTTTGCATTGCTCTTTGAAACCGTACCCCGAATAGTTTAAAGGCGCACACCTAACCAAGTACTTTTCGTTGCGAGACCACAATCTCGCAACCCTGTACTGTAGCGTGTTCCGAATGAAAAAGAACGAAGAACCAACTCACCAGAGCCTCGATGTCGAAGACGAGCGCGATGAGCGCGTTGATCAACGTGAACAGGAGGATGGCGTTGAGTGGCACCTTGGTGAGCGAGTTCACACTCGCCAGCCACCCGAATATCAGCCCGTCGTCGGCCATCGCGTACACGCTGCGCGGCAACGCGAACACGCCCGTCACCAGATTGTTCGTCAGTCCGATCAGCGCGCCGATCGATATGATGTACTTGACGGTCGTGCAGCCTTTCGCGTCGAACGCCTCGGCGAACGGCGCCGTCGTGTGGACCTACGCGAGACATTATTGATTTTGACGTGTGTGTCACACACTGCGCTCCATTGCACTCGAAAGTCCTTCGATCGATAGAGTGCGGTGGAGCGCGATTGCTACTTGAGAATCGTGCGACTACAATGTAGTAGATGTAAAACCGAAATATCTCGGAAACTAGAAGAGCTATGAAAAAGTTGTCAACTACAAACCTGTTCAGCGTAAAATTTCCCACATTTTTGTTGTTGACAACTTTTTTCTAACTATTTTAGTTTTCAAGATATACCCGGCGAAAAGTTGTGAGGTGTTTTTTGAAAACTCCAAGTTAACGTTTGGAAATAAAAATCACAACCAGTAATTTTCAAACTTTGAGAATCCTAGGCCACGGCCTAGAAATCGCCAAACAAACCTGATCGTAGGGAATCATGAGCGACAACGTGGACGAGACGAGGATGTAGAGTGTCATGATGACTCCGATGCTCAGAAACGTGGCGATCGGAATCGTCCGGTGCGGTGCTGCAAAAACAAATGATCTTTGAAAAAGTGTGCTCGGCGAGCCAAACTGACACTTGACCTCCTCGCCGGCGGAAGCGAGCACCTCGAAGCCGATGTAGGAGAAGAAGCAGGTGGCGGCGCCGGTGAGTGTGCCCGTCACGCCGAACGGAAAAAAGTTCGAGTGGAGACCGTCGGCGGTGGTGCCCGTCCAGTTGGAGACGTCCGCGTACGTCATGCCCGACACGATCACTATCAGAATCACCTGAACTCAATGAATCGGGCTTTTAAGCTTGGATATCTTGGAAACTAGAAGAGTTATCGAAAGTTTGTCAACTACAAACTTGATCAGCATAAAATTTCCCACATTTTTGTAGTTGACAACTGTTTTTCAACTCTTCTAGTTTTCAAGATATACCCTTGAAAAGTTGAACTGCAAGTTGAATCAAAGACTTTGAAACGGAAATTTTTTTTTTGGTTCAAAAATCTTTTATCAACTTTTTAATAACTTTCATTTTTTAAAAGCTTTCTTTGAAACTGCAGTTCTTTTGCTTTCAGAAACTTGTGGCAAAGCACGCGACGCGCGACCGCAACGCACCACAATATTCAGGACGACGAAGCTGGTGTTGACGTTGGCGGAGACTTTCGAGCCGATGGCGATGACGCAGGAGCACAGGCAGATGAGCACAAAAGAGAGCACATCGGGGTAGGTGGAGAAGAAGCCGCCCGGCTACAAAGCATTCATCATTCGAAGAGTTGACCATGGGTCTCGCCACGAAAACTAGTGCAGGTACTTCAAACCGGGATATCTCGGAAACTAGCAAAGTTATGAAAAAGTTGTCAACTACAAACTTGTCCAGCTTAAAATTTCCCATGTTTTTGTAGTTGACAACTTTTCTCTAACTTTTCTAGTTTTCAAGATATACCCCGTCAAAGTTAAACTTCACATTTGGCTTGAAAAGCCCGAGACCATTTTCGTGGTGAGACCCGCCGCGGTGCAAACCTGACTCATTTGTCCTAGCACCGAAATAGTGGTGTTCCGGACGTAGTTGTCGATGAGATTGTCAAAGTAGGCCGACCAGGAGCGGGCGACGGCTGAGACGAGGATTACTGTAGGTCGTTGACTCTGAGGGTTACTGTACCTGCGTTGCCGATCATGTACTCCAACGGTATCGTCCATCCCACGACGAACGCCCAAAGTTCGCCGAATCCGATGTAAGTGTACGTGTACGCACTGCCGGCTCTCGGAAATCTGAAGCACGATCCCCGTGTTTTCTGTTCGAGACCCAAACAGAGGCGTGACTCACCTGGCGCCAAACTCTGCGTAACTGAAGGCGGAGAGGAGTGCGGCGAGGCCGGCGAGCACGAACGAGAGCACGATCGACGGGCCGGCCTGATGGCGGACGACGGAGCCGGTGAGCACATAGATGCCGGCGCCCATCATCTGGCCGAGAGCCAGAAACGTGATGTCGAGCAGTCCGAGACACCGTCGCAGGTTCGTCTCCAGATGCGAGTCGCCGTCGAACCGTTTCTTACGCGTCACCGCCTTCCACACTCGCGACGCCATTTCCCTCGCCTTCTGGAAACACAGAAAAATCAATAATTTTGGAAACAAATCGATTATTGGAGCTGGCTATTGGAAAATACAGTTTCAGAAAATTTGCAAAAAAAAACTTTGAATTTTTTTTTTTTTTTGAAAAAAATTTTTCGTAAATATGAAAAAAATATTTAAATTGAGGGAAAAATTACGAATCAGAGCGTCGGAAAATGAGAAAAATTTAGGAAATTCACAAGAAAAAAAATAATTAATTAATTTCAAAATTGCTAAATAATTTTTTTTGGCGAAATTCCAGATAAACTACATATCGAACCGAAATTTATTTGAATTTTCCGAAAAATAAAAATTATTTGAAAAACGAAAAAAATAAAATGAATTTAGAAAAAAAAATACAAAAATAATTTTTTTCAAAAAGTTGAAATTTTCAGAAAAATGCCAGGAAAAAATATTATTTTGAGCGATTTTCAAAAAATTTGAATTATTTGCTATTATCAGTTTGCTATTTTTTCTTTTTGTTTAATTAAAAAATTATTAAAATTTTCAAAAAAAAATTTGGAAAAAAAATTTAATTTTTCCAAAAAAAAAAATTTTTTTTTTGTTTTCAATATTGTTTTTTTTAACTTACCTAGGAAAAAAGTAAAATTATTAGAAACTAATTTTTCAAAAAAAAAAAAAAAAAAAACTAAAAACGACGCAAAAAAAAGCTGGCGAGAAGAAGAAAAGAGGTTATTGGTATACAAAATAGTGGGGGGGGGGGTATTCAGTGATTCGCCTCCCTTTTTCAATCATAACACTTTCCCGTTTCAAAACAGAACGATATCACGGGAAAACGAGAGACGCAGACACGAAAAGACCGGATTCCCTCCCCCTCATTCTTCTTCTCGCCGCATTCTCACCATCTCCCCCCGAAAATGCGGATGTACATACATTTATTAAACGATCGCGACGTCACGTGACGTGACGTGACATCGCGTGTCCCTTTTTTTAGAGTTCTTGTGTTGAATTTGAATTTTGGACTGTTTTTTGCCTGTGGATTCCGTTCGAGACCTAACAAAAAGGGGGCGTGGCCTATTTACTCTAAACATTGAAAATAAAATTTTTTCTCGAATTTTGAGTGAAAAATGATAAAGTTTGGCTGAAAACCGAGCAGTTTAGAAGGGTTTTTCGAAAAAAATTCGGGATTCTGGGGGTGGCGCAAAATTATGAACCGCTTGAAAACGTGTTTTTTTTTGCCATCCTGCCCCTTTTTTAAGGAAAAATGCCTAGAAAATTAGGAAAGTGGGTTTTTTTTACAGTTTTACAGTGTCTCCGCCTAACTTTTCTCATTTTCACACACAAAAATCCCCCAAATAAAGAGGGGTGGCACATCATTATGAAGCGCACTAGAGTTACACGGAACTCGCCACAATTTTTTTGTGGTAAATTCTATGAAAATGGTGCAGTTACCAAAAATATAGAACTTTTTAAAACCTTTCGAATGGTGCAACGAGAATTTGGAAATCTTGACTTTGAAGAAAGTTATGCCGGTTTTAGTTAAACTGACTTCAAAATACACGAAAACCTGCATAACTTTCTTCAAAGTTAAGATTTTCGAATTCTCGTTGCACCATTCGTAAGGTCTCAAAAAGCTTTATATTTTTGCAAACTGCACCATTTTCATAAGATTCACCATAAAAAAGTTGTGGCGAGTTTCGTGTAACTACCGGGAGTTTACTCCGTGCAACTCTGAACCGAAGCGCACTGGTACAAATGATCGTCTCGATCAATCTGTCCACTTTGGAAGTGAAAAAAAAATAGTTTTTCTCTTCTCACTTCCTCTTCCTTTTCTCTCTCGAGAATCACTTCCGCTTCAATTGACAATACACAGAAATCGCTTTGATTTGAAGAGAAGAAAAAAGGGAAATTTGAGAAAAAAATTCATGGAAAGTTAAATGTTTTTCGATAAGTTTTGGCATTGAAACGGGGGTTTTTTAAAAATTATTTTTTCATATTAAAAATTTTTTTTTTTTTGAATTTTTTTTCTTATTTAGCTAGTATATCGAATTTCACTGTTTTTCTATGAGAATTTATTTTTTTTTAGAAAAAAATAGTTTTCTCAAATAAAAATTTTAATTGATAGTTTTTTTTTAATATTATTTTTGATTTTGAAACGGAATTTCATTTATTTTTTTCGAATTTTTAAAATTAAAAATAAAAATTTTAAAAAAAAATAATTAAAAAAAAAATAATTTTGTGAACAATTTAAAAAATTGAAAAATAAGAAAAAAAAATTGGATTTTTTTTAAAATTTGAATTTTTTTTTGTTTTTTTTAAAACATTTTCACTCTCAAAAGTATCAAAACTGCATTTTTTTCCGTGGTTGAATTTGAATAAGAATGGAAAAATAGAATTTTTTGAATTTTTTCTGTTTCAAAACATTCGAATTTTTTATGGAAACTGAAATTTTGGTTGATAATATCGATTGAAATTTTAAAAGAAAAAAATTAAATTTCCAGAAATTATATTTTAAATTTTCTAAAAAAATTCTTTTGGATTAGAAAAATTAAAAATAGAATCGAAAAATTAAAAAAAAAAACTTTGCGAAACTGAAAAAAAATTCGAGTAGATACTAATTTTTTATTTTAAATTTAGAAAATAAACAAAAGTTCTGAAACTGAATTTTAATTTTCTCTATTTTTTTTCAAAAAAAAAAACATTGAATTTTTAATGCTTTCATATTTTTAACACCTTTTATATACTCTATAAACCGAGAAAAAATTCCAAAAAAAAAATGTAGGCTCCGCCCCTTTTTGACAACCGATGAAAGCGAAAAAGCGGAAATGAAAAATGATAGGGGAAAAAAGAGAAAGATACAGTGACAAAGAGAAAAGGAAGAAGAAGAAGAAGAAGAAGAGAAGGGAACTGTTGTATCGGAGGAACAAGAAAGAGAAAGAGAAAGAGAGAGAGAGAGAGAGAGAGAGAGAGAGAGAGAGAGAGAGAGAGAGAGAGAGAGAACTATGGCCGAGGGGATGTCTTTCGTCACGTTGTAATGTATCACAAATGGGATAGGAAGAAAGAGAAAGGAGACACAAGAAAGAGAGGGAGAAAGAGAAAAAGAGAGAAAGAGAGAGATCGGTTCGCTTGATTTCGAATGCAAAGAGATTGTCCTAGCAGTGGAATCGTGATTTTTATCTCAAAATTTTGGAAAAATTTTGAAACTGCGAAAAATTATTTCGTTTTCAAACTGATTGGATTAGAAAAAAAAAGAAATTTTTGTATTAGAAAGAATTTCACAGTTCTAGATTTTTGTTAAATTCAAAGAAAATTAATGGACAGTGATAACAAAATTATTATTTAAAAATTCATTCTTTTCCATTAATATATTTTTCAATGATTATTCAAAAAAAAATTTTTTATAATTTTTTTAGTCCTCGAAAATTTTTAATTCAAAAAAATTTTAATTTTTCTGAAATTTTTGCAAAAAAAAAATTTTTAATTTAATTTTTTTTTTAGATTTGAAACCGTTGTTTTCCAGAAAATTCCAAAAAAACGGGAATAAAATAATGGTAAAAATTTAAATTAAAAAAAAAAGAAAAACCAGTTTTTGTTGATCAGTGAAACTTTGTACTCAATCCATCACGAGAACAGGAAAAAAAATGATAATAAATAACAGAGACGAATTTTCAGATGACATCAAACAACTGAAATTTTGAAGGGCGTGGGAATTTTTTTGAGAATGGATGGGAGTGGAAAATAAAAAAAGTGTTGAAAAAATTTTTTTTTTTTGAATTAATTTTTTTTTTTGGAAATTATGATTAAAAAAATAGTTTTTTTAATGAATGTTTTTTTTCTAAATTTCTGCAAAAAATTATAGCTTTATTCAGTAAATTTAATTTAATTTTTTTGAGAAAAATTTTTTATAACGAAAAAAAATTGTTTAATTTGAAGTTACTTTTATTTTTGAAAACAAATTTTCATTTTTGAAAAAACATTTTTTATTTTTGAAAAACCCTTTTTATTATTATTTTGCAATTTTTCTGAAATTTTCTTTAAAAAATATTTTTTTTCGTTTTTTTTTCTAAATTTCCGGAAAAATGAAAAAAAATTTAACTTTGAAATTATTTTTTTATTTTCAAAGTATTTAACTGATTAAAAAAAATAACACGCGAAAAATTTTTATTTTTTTTTAACTTTAAAAATTTTTCAAAAATTTTTCTTTATTCGAAAAAAACTGAAATTCTTTTTTGAAATTGAAAATATTTAAAATCCAATTTTTCAAATTTTTTTTTTGTTTTTTATAAATCTGAACGTCAAGTTATTGATTAAAAACAAAAAAAAACAGAAAATAAACGAAAAGTTTGAAAAACAGAAATTTTTTATTTTTAAACCTATTTCTCCTACTCAAAATCGTTGAAAATCAGGGAAAAAAACAAAGCAATTAAATAAAATTCAAAAAAAAAATGTTTTCGACTGAATTCGAATCCAATTATCTGTCAAATTCGTCGAATGCAACTGAAAAAATGGGAAAACTCGCATTTTTCTCTGTTTCTCTATGTCTCCAAATCTCTGCGCAAAAAGTCATAAATCACCGGAATTCTCTCGGTTTTCAAGCAAAAAAAAAAGAAAGAAGAAGATGAAAGAGGAAGTTGGTTTTTCTTTTTTCTTTTTTATTTGCAAATAATGGGGTCGTGCCGTTGATTTATGAGAAAACGGAAGGCGCAAGGACACTGATTCTCCCGCGGACTGACCCCTCAACGAGACTCCGAAATAACGGATTGCTGATGGGACCCCTCAACGAGACTCCGAAATAACGGATTGTTGATGGGACCCCTCAACGACACTCCGAAATAACGGATTGCTGATGGGACCCCTCAACGAGACTCCGAAATAACGGATTGTTGATGGGACCCCACAACGACACTCCGAAATAACGGATTGTTGATGGGACCCCTCAACGAGACTCCGAAATAACGGATTGTTGATGGGACCCCTCAACGAGACTCCGAAATAACGGATTGTTGATGGGACCCCTCAACGAGACTCCGAAATAACGGATTGTTGATGGGACCCCTCAACGAGACTCCGAAATAACGGATTGTTGATGGGACCCCTCAACGAGACTCCGAAATAACGGATTGTTGATGGGACCCCTCAACGAGACTCCGAAATAACGGATTGTTGATGGGACCCCTCAACGAGACTCCGAAATAACGGATTGTTGATGGGACCCCTCAACGAGACTCCGAAATAACGGATTGTTGATGGGACCCCTCAACGAGACTCCGAAATAACGGATTGTTGATGGGACCCCTCAACGACACTCCGAAATAACGGATTGTTGATGGGACCCCTCAACGAGACTCCGAAATAACGGATTGTTGATGGGACCCCTCAACGAGACTCCGAAATAACGGATTGTTGATGGGACCCCTCAACGACACTCCGAAATAACGGATTGTTGATGGGACCCCTCAACGAGACTCCGAAATAACGGATTGTTGATGGGACCCCTCAACGAGACTCCGAAATAACGGATTGTTGATGGGACCCCTCAACGAGACTCCGAAATAACGGATTGTTGATGGGACCCCTCAACGAGACTCCGAAATAACGGATTGTTGATGGGACCCCTCAACGAGACTCCGAAATAACGGATTGTTGATGGGACCCCTCAACGAGACTCCGAAATAACGGATTGTTGATGGGACCCCTCAACGAGACTCCGAAATAACGGATTGTTGATGGGACCCCTCAACGAGACTCCGAAATAACGGATTGTTGATGGGACCCCTCAACGACACTCCGAAATAACGGATTGTTGATGGGACCCCTCAACGACACTCCGAAATAACGGATTGTTGATGGGACCCCTCAACGAGACTCCGAAATAATTGTTCGCGTTTTCTTTTTTCGAAAACTCTCAGCTGTTCAAATTTCTAGAACTTTTCATTTTAGAACTGTCAAGAAGTACTTTTAAAAAGCCGAGATTCAGTTATACCACTTTTACGAATCCGAATTTTTTTTTTTGACAAATTTTATTTGTGTTCAGGGTTTACGGTATTTGTTCCAATTTTAGAGTTAGAGGGAAAAAAAATTTTAAAAAATACATTTATGAAAAGCGATGAAAAAGTAACATAGAACGGCACTCTTGAAGGTCAACTTTGCCGGGGTATATGTTGAAAACTAGAAGAATTAGGAAAAAGTTGTCAACTACAAAAGTGTGGAAAATTTTACGTTGAGCAAGTTTGTAGTTGACAACTTTTTCATAACTCTGCTAGTTTCTGAGATATTCCGGTTTGAAGTCCACGAACCAAAGGACAGCCCTTCTACTCGAGTTTTTACGGTGAAAGAAAAGAATCGTTAGATGGGAAGGAGGGCCTTCTGGCGCTCTCATAAAATCCGTGTCGTGTTCATTTCAAAAGAAGAAAAAGAAAGAAAAAGAAGAAGAAGAAGGCCATGAGAAAGCGACCTTCACAAGTACAAAACAATAAAAGTCGCCGAGGCAATTGGAAGCGACCGATTGGATCGACAGAAAAAAAACACACAGGCACACGGGCGATTTCATGGAATTTATGAGCGTTTTTCGAGTATCCACAAGGAGCGATTTGAAAATAACAAAAATTATCGATTTTAGGCCAAAATAATATTCCCGGTGGCCATGGCCTAACTTCTGCTATTCGTGAGATTTCTAGTCCACGGCCTCGATGTACTTTCGAAATTTCTTTTGCGAAATGACAAGAAAAATGTCGAGCGGCCGAATAATATCGCAAATCAATCAATTTGGTTTTCTAGGCCACGGCCTAGAAAAAAAAATTTTTTAAAGATAATAATTTTCCAGTCTTTTTTTTTTAGAAAAAAAATTAAAAAATTCAGAGAAAAATAAGAAAAAAGAAATAAATTTGCAAAATTCCCAATAAAGACAACTCATTTGGATACATGTTTTTAGAAAATAAAAAAAATTAAAAAATTTCAAAAAAAAAAACTACAAATTGTTAAATTTTTAGTTTTCGATATTTAACCTTATTTTTTAAACAAAAAAAAACCCAGAGAAAATGAAAAAAAAATGTAATAAAAAAATAAATAAACAACAAAGAAAATTTAATTTTAAAATATTGATTATCGGGATCAGGAAAAAATTTTCAAAAAAAAAAAAATAAATCAAATTTTCATAAATTTCAAAAATTCGATTTAATATTTAACAATTTTTTATTCGAAAAAAATCCAAAAAAAATAATAAAAAATATAAAAATATTTTTTTTTTCACTTCCAAAAAATAAAAAGGGGCTAGTCATTGGTAAAACCGATTCGATTCATCGAATCGAATTTTTTATATTCCAAATCGGGAAATTGTTTCGAATCGATCAAATCGCCGTCTTCCGTCACATCTCGCTTGATTTTCCTAATGCAACTTCTGCAAAAAAACGGGCGGAAATTATTGAGACGCGTCACGGTCACGGTCACGTGACCTGCTCTCAATGGGACAATCTGCCAGTTGGACCACAATTTTCCGCATTTTTCCCGCTGTTTTCGTGCAATCGTGGATGATTTGAGCGTAGAGTTCATAGGTTTTCTGCAAATAAAAAAAAACTTTAAAAAAAAATTTTTTTTTTTTAATTAAATGAAAAAGCTCATTTGATTTTTTGAAAAAAGGAAAAAAGAATTACACTGAAAAAGGTGTCACCGGCGAGTTTTCCGAAATTGTGCACGAAAATCTCGCCGCCGATCGCATTTCCGACGTTTTCGTAGCGAGATATTCGGTCGTCTGTCGACATGCTGAATTTCAGATTTTTTTTGGGGATTTTTTGGGAATTTTTAAAATTTCAAAAAAAGTTTGTGGATTTTTTGAAATTTTTCAAAAAATTTTTTAAAAATGTTTGGAATTTTTAAAATTTTTTTTTTTTTTTGAAATTTTCAGGGGATTTCCTGATTTTTTAAAAATAATTTTTTTGAAATTTTCGAAATTTGCTGGGAATTTTTTGAGAATTTGTTGAGAATTTTTTTGAAATTTCATGAAACATTTTGGAAATTTTTCGAAAATTTTTTAAAAAATCTTTGATGTTTTTGGGGATTTTTCGAAATTTTTCGGGAATTTTTTTCTAGAATTTTTAAAAAATTTTTCAGATTTTTTTCTAGAATTTTTCGATTTTTTTCCGATTTTTCCCAATTTTTTCTTTTTTTTTTTTAGAATTTAGAATTTTTTAATTTTAATTTTTTTAATTTTCAGACTTTTGCCTTTTTTTTGTTGAAAATAAAAAATTCTTCCTTTTTTATCTGGGTTTTTAAATTTGGCTGAAAATGTCTGAATTTTTTCTGATAATTTGCTAAATTTTTTTCAGTTCCGAGAAAATTAATTTTTTTTTTAATTTCATTTTTTTTCCAAATTTTATGGAAAATGTTAAAATTTAAGGTTTTTTTACATTCAATTTTAATTCAATTTTTTTTTTGATTGTAATTGATAAATTTCTTCCCTTTTTTTTCTAAAAATAAAAAAAAAATTAGAAAATATCCTAAGAAAAAAATTCTTTAAAAGCGGCGAATTTCTGGAATTTGTCTGAAAATGTCTGAAACTCACTCGTCGTCCTCCCAAAACTCGATTTGATACCGAAAATCGTGTTTTTCGGCTATTCGACACTTGAGACGCACGGTGAACACGAAATAATCCGGCTGGTATTGACAAAGTGCCACGTGGCAAACGAGAAGAACTGAAAAACCGTAAATTAGTTGAAGCTATCCGGGCTTTGACGGAATTACCCGATAGGAATCGATTCATTCTTCTTTCTGGATCAATTGAAACCGCAAAAAAATTTTTTAGGAAAAAATAATAATTTTAGGGAAAATCAATTATTATGTGAAAAAAATATATAGTTCACGAATTTTTTTCCTCTGAAAAACTGAAATTTTTTGTTTAGAATCAAAAAATGAAAAAAAAATTTTTTTGGGGAAAATTTTTTTTTTTGAAAAAATTTGAATTTTGGAGTTTTTGGTATTTTTTTAAAATTTTTTAATTCATATCAGAATTATTTAAAAATTAGAAATTCTCGAAAAAATTTAAAAAAGGAGAAAAAAAATTTATGAAAAAAAAATTGAATTTTGTATTTTTTAAAATAAAAAAACTGTTTTCAAATTTTTTTAAATTTTATATCAAAATTAGTTAAAAATGAGAAATTCTCAAAAAATTTTATTACAGTTTCTTCAATTTTGAAAAATTAAAAAAAAATTTTTAATTTTTTTAAAATTTTATATTAAAATTTAATTTTTTTTCTCAATTTTTTAAAAATAATTTTTAATTTTTTTTCAAATTTGGATAATCGATCGAAAAAATTCCAGCTTTTTTAGTAAGTTTTTTAAAAATCATTTTTTATTATTTTCAATTTTTGAAAAATTAAAAAAATTTTTATTGGAAAAAAAATTTGTTCGCAAAAATTTTTTTTGCCGTTTTTCGCTGTGAATATTAAAATTCCGATTTTTTCAAAATTACTTACTCAGGTCCGGCGTGACCCCCCAATGACCTCATTTCAAAAGTGGGCGGGGCCTATTTGGACTCTCTTTTTCTCGATTCGGTCATTTCGCGCGCCGCTTGCTCCGCGAGCCCCCACTTCAAAATACAAAATTCAAAATGAATACTAACAAAGAGCAAGAGTCGGCGTCTTCCAGACAATTTCCCATCGGAAAAGTGAGAACTTTCATTTTTTTTTTTTCTAATTCACTTTTCTAAATGGATGAGTGTTGTTTTTTGAATATTTGAAAACATTCAAAACTCTCTGAAACAGTAAAAAAATATTTTTTTTTTTTTTGTTACTGTATGTGTGTGTTACAGGTGGTGGAGAAGAGGTGGCGAATCGCGGCGCTACTCGGCAAAGGCGCGTGCGGCACCGTGTACCGCGTCGAGGACCGCACCCGTCCCGGCTTTTCGGCGGCCCTGAAGGTGGAGTTCGACTCGTCCGACTACGATCGCACACTTCATCTCGAGGTCAACGTGTTGAACGCGCTGAAGAATCGCGAGAACGTGCTGAAAATGTGGTCGCACGGGAGACGAAAGACCTATACGTACGTGGTGACGTCGTTGTGCGGCAAGGATCTGATCGCGTTGCGCTCGAAAATTCGGCGCGGATTCAACGATTCGACGGCGTTGCGCGTGTCGGTGTTCATGTTGTACGGACTGAAGCAGCTGCACGAGGCGGGCTTTGTGCATCGCGACGTCAAACCGGGCAACATGATGACGGCGTCGGGCGGTCACGGCCGTGACGCGCGTCTCGTCATCCTCATCGACTTTGGCATGGCGCGCTCGATAGTCGTCGAGGGCGATCGGGGTGTGGTGAAGTTGCGGCCGGCGCGCAAACGGATACTGCTACGTGGCACCGAGCGGTACTGCTCGGTGAGTGTGCACGAGAGACACGAGCAGGGCAGGCACGACGATCTGATTGCGATGGTGCACTCGGTGGTGGCGGTGACGACCGAACTGCCGTGGCAGGCGTTGCGAGGCGAGCGGGAGGTGGTGGCGGCGAAGAGGGCCACCACGACGGCCGTCCTTTTCGAGGTTTGCCCCCGAGAATCTAGAAAACGCGATCAGTTTGATCTTGGTACTATAGCCGTGATTCGTGTTTCAAACGCGCCCCATTGCACTCAAGCCAAATTTCCCGGAGGCGCCGTCGAAATACTTTTTCTCGGTTTCTGTTCATTTTTTATCGAATTTCTCCCGATTTCTTTCATTTTTTCAACGAAATTACGTTTAAAGTGTGATAATTTCGTAATGTAAGCAAAAAATATCAAGATTTGCTGTGAAACCGTTTTCGTCGTTCAGCAATACAGTGATTTCACTATTTTCGGGTATTTTCGCCGAAAACTAAGACGAATTTCGGTTTTATTGCTAATTCTGACTATTTTTATCAAAAACTTTTCGAAAAATTGAAAGAATTCGGACGGAAATGGATAAAAAACAACAAAAGACCGAATTCGCCGCTCAAAAAGAAATTCGCCCGAGGCGAAGTACTGAGTGCAATTGGGCGCGTTTGAAACACGAATCAAGGCTATAGTACGCAATGACACTGTGACTTCAAACTGCACACTTTCAAAATCGATTTCCTACAAAAGTGTGCATTTTGACGTCACAGTGTGTCATTGCGTACAAACATCAAACTGTACGCGAAATGGTCGGTCCAATGGAGCGCGTTTTCGTGGTCATGCATTTAGGAATTGTTTTGTGTGTTTTCTGGAAACCGTAGAGCCCAAAAAGTTTAAAGGCGCATGCAGGGTGAAGCGATTCAATTTGACCCCTCAACGAGACTCCGGAAATAACGGTGCACTGTGTTTAGCGATTTTTTTTTCGAATTTTGCAAGTTTCGCGGGAAAACACCTTTAGGTTGAGCGGTCCACTGACGAATATAAATTTTTTTAAAATAATTCATTTTGATCCCAAGAAGAAGAAAGTCGTTTGCAGGATTTGCCCGAAGAGCTGAAGAGCATCTATGAGTATCTGAGCACGTTGACCTATTCAGACAGACCCAACTATGAGAAGGTGTACAATTTGGTGAGTTGACCGGGTTAGTGACCGCCACTGGCGGGCGAACTGACAATTTGCGCAGCCACTGGCGCTATTCTGGCGCCAGTGGCGGTTTGCGTGCTTATTTAACGGCCAGTGGCGGCGCAAAACGGCCAGTGGCGGCGCAAAACGGCCAGTGGCGGCGCAAAACGGCCAGTGGCGGCGCAAAACGGCCAGTGGCGGCGCAAAACGGCCAGTGGCGGCGCAAAACGGCCAGCGGCGGCGCAAAACGGCCAGCGGCGGCGCAAAACGGCCAGTGGCGGCGCGAAACGGCCAGTGGCGGCGCGAAACGGCCAGTGGCGGCGCGAAACGGCCAGTGGCGGCGCGAAACGGCCAGTGGCGGCGCGAAACGGCCAGTGGCGGAGTCCCCAATTTGCTCGAGAAACCAAATAGTTGATTTCAGTTGATGTCGGCGATCAGTCGTCTGAAGATCAACTTTTTGGACGCGTTCGAGTGGGAGGACGAGGAAATGGAGCGGATGGATCGAGAGGAGAAGGAGGAGAAGGAGAGGATGAAGCAGGGACAGACGGGCTCCGAGAGCCCTGTGGTGCAGACGATTGAGAGCGAGGAGCCGACGGAGAGGAGGAGGAGGGAACGACTGAACACCGCCATCGACTACGAGCAGAGCGAGTGGGACACCAAAAAGGCACTTCCCAGTCAGTTTGAAGACGTTTTGGAGACGGTACTTTGTCAAAATGAGGGGGGATACGAGATCTCGTGGGAGTCACTGAAAGAGAATAGCAAAGTTACCGTAATCCTGTTTGTACCCCTTTATCGCCGTTGTCAGTGGGGCGCGTTTGCTTCACCGGTTACTTGCTTCACAAAAGAAAAGTGCACACTATATCAATTCTAATCCGTCCCAGTTCGGCGGGAATTCAAAATGGCGAGGGGAGCACTGGAGCGCACTTGCTTAGCCTAGTATTCCATCAGCTTATTGGGTTACTTGGGTTCACACAAGAAAAGTACAGTACCCTATCTTAGTTCGATTCCGTGGTACTACTTACTGTTTCAAACTGATCTGATTGATCCCTCAACGACACTCCGACATAACGGGCGGAGCATCGTTGGGGAATCCGCTCAAAGCAAAAAAAAATCGCATTTAAAAGTTTTTGAAAACCAATCTGATATCTGGCAAACTGCTAATAGAAAAAATTTACGATTTCGGATTTCTTTTTTTTGAAACCTCTATAAAAATGCTCATGATTAATTGAATCGACTCATTATTTTTCCAGGAGAGCAGTTGCAATTCCACGTTTATCCACTTCTTGCGGCCAAGAATTTCGCCGAAACCATTCTCCCTTTTTGATTTTTTCTCTTTCATCGGATGAATTCTTATTGTTTGCAAGTGAAATGGGAAATCTAGATATAGTCATTTTGAAACGGAAATGCTCAGAATGTCAATGGAAAGCTCTAGAAACACAGAGTTGAAGGGCTTTCTTGAGGTTCAACTTTGACCGGGTATATCTTTGAAACTGAAATAGTTAGAGAAAAGTTGTCAACTACAAAAATGTGGTAAATTTTACGCTGATCAAGTTCGTAGTTGTCAACTTTTTTGTATCTCTGCAAGTTTCCGAGATATTCTAGTTTGAACTTTTGTAGTTGAAGGAGTCGTCCATTTTAAGGCATATGGTTACAAAAAGTGGTTAAAAGTGTTTAACTTTAATTTTGAAATCCAAAAACTTGAAAAAAAAGAGAAAATTTCAATATTGCAAAACTTGGTGAAGGGATTTGAATTCGAAAAGCTATCTGCTCAAATTTCCATTTCTGGTATCCGTTGCGCACTGCGCACCTCCCAGTATCTCGGAAATTCGCAGAGTTATGAAAAAGTTGTCAACTACAAAAATGATCAACGTAAAATTTCCTATATTTTTGTAGTTGACAACTTTTTTCTAACTATCTTAGTTTTCAAGATATACCCCGTCAAAGTTGAACTTCAAAAGGGCGCTTTTTATTAGAGTAAATACGTTATTCAGTGGTGCCTTCAGATCGCATTCATTATTTAGTTAGCATACTAACAACCGTCTAGGCGGATGACATTCGCGCGTGGCGGGGCAGGAGGGTACAACGGTCAGTTGGCACGCTGCCAAGTGGGCGTGGCCTCCTCATAATGTTTATTTACGATCAATGGGGGGGGGGGGGGGTATTAACGGAGAACCGTTGGATGGGAAAGAGGAGCGGGAGAGGTCGGTGGGGAGGTGGTAATTGGTAATAAAGGACTAGACCCCCCCCCCTTTCCCTTTTATAGGATATTTCTGTTTCCCCTAGTAGAAACATCAACTTTTCACTTTCTCTTCTGTTTGTATCAAACTGTCAATTGAACAGTTTCTTATCTTTTCTCTGTTTCTCTTCTTCCTCCTCTCTATCATCTCCTTCATTTTGACCACTTGGCACAGTGCCAACACTGTCATTTCAACCGTTATCGTCGTTCTTGGCATCACGCCAAGATTTCCTGGCATGGTGCCAAAGTTTTCACTTTCCACGTTTTCAACCCGCTTTTGGCATCACGCCAAGGTTTCTTGGTACTGTGCCAAAGTTTTCACTTTCCACGTTTTGAATGCGCTTTTGGCATCACGCCAAGATTTCCTGGCACTGTGCCAACACTATTAGCTTACGCGTTTTCAGCACGGTCTTGGCCGCAAGCCAAGACAAGCAAGATTTCCTGGCACTGTGCCAACTCCCACTGACCTCACCCTTCTGTCACACGTCACAATGCATATTAGTGTGTGTGTGTGTGCGCGCGCACGCAAGAGTAACACGTGTGTCATCGAGTGCGTTCGAACGCCATCTGTCCTCTTCGCCTCCTCCTCCTCCTAATTCTTCTTCTTCTTCCTCCTCGTCGTCTTGCTTGCCGCCCCTCTTCCGAGCGCGTTGCGGTCGCGTCGCGGTCGCCCCGATTTGAAATTGGCGGGTTGTGGCGATGAGGAGGCGGAGGAGGCATACAAACACACACACAAGCGCGCTTTCTCTCTCTTTTTCTTTTCTTTTCTTTTCTCTGCGTTCCTTTTTCTCTCTCTCTGTTCGTGTTTTGTCATCTCGCTCGAGTCTCGTCGATTTTCAGGAGCCAACGTCGCCTCACCGGAATCCTTTCGAAAAAAATGGTGTTCCAGAAGAAGAAGAAGAGCGGTGAGTTGTCTTTCCGAAAACGGGACTCAACCAAAATAAAACAATTGGGGGGTTTTCAGTGTCACAGGACGAGCCGAAGCGCGGAAGAGGACGTCCGCCACGCGCCGCACCGGCACCGGTCACGTCGGGGGGAAACGACGATAGCGATTCAGGTGAGCCGATTCTGGAGGGGGAAGACGTTCACATCATCGATTCGATTGCAGCCACGTCGCCGGACACGTCGCCCGCCTCCTCGCCACCGCCCGTTGCTCCGTCGACGAGCAGCGGCGGCGAGTTGGTGGTGCCGAAGCGCGGACGCGGTCGTCCGCCGCTCGGCACACCTCGTCCGCCGAAGCCGGCGAAGGCTCCGCGAGCCGACGGCACACGCGGACCGGGACGTCCGAAGAAGAAGGCGGCGTTGGGGAATCGCGGACGTCCGCTCGGCTCGAAGAACAAGCCGAAGGAGACGCGGCCGGCCGTCGTCACGACGACGACGACGACGCAACCGGATCGTGCGGAGAGAGCCGCGCGGCGGTGAGACCCCCTTCTCCCTGTATTTATATAAATAATTAACACTCATGCACACTTTAATGTTCAAAACCGAATTCAAATTGTAATAAAGATGCTACTGAACCCGAGAAAAACCCCCTCCCGTCATTTTTTGAAACTGTTTTATCGATCGATTTGCGATTTCGCTTCTTGGCACGATGCCAAATGCTCGAGCACCTCCTTTGATTCCTTCGGCCGTAAATCGATACTTGGCACGATTCCAAGTCGCCTCGTAAGCGAGCGAGAGTGCGAGGGGGACGAGAGTCGTGCGGTGAGACGAGAGACGCAGACAACAGTAGCGGGCAGAGACGCAGAGACAAAAGCTGCTTGCGCCGCGTTTTCCGTCGGTTTCTCCTCCGGTTTTCCAGCGATTTTCGAGTTGAAAAGCATTGAAAGTTCAAAGAAAAACAGGAGGCGGGTCTCGCCACGAAAATAACGGGTACTATCGACTTTTTCCGAAAAATCTCCTGTCCCTTTAGCCTCATTTTCACGTGTTTTCATGTTTTGAGACATCGTAGTTCCGAAGAATGACGTTAAAGACGCCGAGATGTGAAAAGCCAACATGGAATGGGGAGAATGCAAGCGCGCTCTATTGAACAAGCAGGAAAAGTTGAGAATTCGGCTAAAATTCAAAAAAAAAAAACCGATCAGAGTGTTGAAAAGCGACTGGGTGTGACAAAAATGAATGTGTGACATGTTTCCTTCAGGCAGAATCGTGGAGCAAAACTTCAAACGGTCAACGTGAAGTAAATTGTGTCTGAAAATCTGTTTGGGAGTATGTTTCCTTCTTTCCTGTTGTCTTTTTATTTCTTTTTTTATTTCTTTCTTTCTTCTCAAAAGAAGACCATCGTTTATCGCACATGGACTCGAGCCAAGCACTAGCCAGAGTTAACGTTGCTGAACTTGCCAGATCGGGCGAGTTGGCGGCTTGTGGCGCGCGCGGCGGTGAAAGCTTGAAATGAAAGCGAGTTTGCATTGAAGAAGCTGTAAACGGTAAAACGCTTTTCTCATAACTTTTTTTTGACAGAAAACAAAGTGTTTTGCAATTCCGTTCGAAGGGCCAAGGTCGTGATAAAAAGAGAGAGAGAGAGAATACCGGAATCTTCGTTTCCTTCTCATCATTGTTGTTTGTTCGCCGAGACACAAAGTGTCGATTATCAACCACTCTATCAAGTTTCCTTCCACACAAAACAACGTCTTCTCCTTCGTTTCCTTCTTCGTTCTCGCCACGTCTTCTTCTTCTCCTTCTCCTCGTTTCTCGGCCAAATGCCGTCGAAAACCGAGAAAATGCTCGAGGAGGGCGGACCGATTGTGCCGTTGAGCAAGCCGAAAAAAATGATGATCGGTGCCAATCAGGCGCTGGACCGAGCACTTACTAAAGGTGAGCACAAAATCGAATTCGAATTGGCGCAAATGACATTTCGCTGCGTAGCGACTCGACCGGAAAGTGCGCATTTTGACCTCTTGCTGTACGCGAAATTCACATGTAACGGTCACTATTGTAACGTTTCTTGGCTTGGTGCCAGGAGTGCGTTGAGTGCAGTGGAGCGCACTTACATCTCACGATGGCTTTAGAGTAGTTAGCAAGAAGACGTCCAACTGCTTGTGGATGCGCGCGCTTCACAGCCCCTTAACTTTGAAAACTCATATCTTTGCTCCAGACGGTCCGTTCGAGTCCGTTTTTAGAGCATTTAATAGATGAGCACAACACCTTTTTATAGACAACGAAATTGTCTATCGGATGCTTCAAGAACGGGCTCCAACGGACCATTTTGAGCGAAGTTATGAGTATTCAAAGTTGGAGGTAGCTACGCGCTTATTCAGAGGGAACACAAGTGCACAAGTAACGGTCACGTTACATCATCATCATCACCTATTTATTCAGCCTCTTTCGACGAGGAGATGGACGAGGAGATCTCATCGGGATGCAACATCATCTTCACCGTCCTCACCATCTGCCTCATCATCTTCGGAATCGCGAGACGCGAGGAGTGCGACGGGCAGCCGATGATTCCCGTCTTCATCATCGTTCTCGGGTTGCTCTGGCTCGCCAAGGACGTCATCGAACGGTTGCGCCGCAAATACGTGAGTCTGCGGGCCTGTGGCGGACTCGCGCTCCACTGCACTAACCTAGAAATCCGTTTTCTGATAGTCTAGTGGAGCGCGTTTTCAGCCCGCTGGAAACACGATTTTCGTTTTCAGCAGCGAAAACGCGAATCGCCGTTGCCATCAGAAGACGGCGAGGAGCGCGATGCGACCGGCAACTCTGGATTCCCGTATCCGTGCAGCTATCTTCACTTCTTCCTCAACATTGCCGTTTTTGTGTGGTAAGTCCGTTTAGGTTACAGATGACGTGAAACCGTATTCTCAGAGTAAAATCAGAAACTTTCATGAATCTCGCCACAACGACACTCCGCCGTAACGGTTAGAATCTGCGCGCAGTTTATCGAAACGGAGTGTCGTTGAGGGAACGGCCTTTATGTATCTCAAAACGTGCATAACTTGCTTCAAAATCAAGATTTTCGCGAGAATCAGTGTCAAAAATCGATAATTGAGGTTTGTGTTCGGGTGCTACTGGGTGTTCGGCTCGTGGACGGCACGCGCCTACTGCGACTGGTGGACATTCCACATCGCCGTCGCCTATCTCATTTTCTCGACGATTTGCCTGCTCGTCGGCGCGTGCTGCTGCATTTTTCGGTAGTTTTTCATCCATTTTTTTTTCTTCGATCGCAAAAATGAAGATTTGTTTCGCTTTTGTTCATGGTTTTGGAAGTGCGCTCCACTGGACAGCGCGCGAAAGTGGAAACCGGCGGCCGCGGCCTAGAAAACCAATGTGGTGTTTGAATTCTCGCGGGTAGTCCAGTGGAGCGCGTTTGTGGAGAGCGGAGATAGGAAGATTACGGTGTCAGTTCGCAGCTAGCAGCGGCTGGCTGGTCTCGCAACGAAAAAGAACTGAGTTAGTCATGCGCCTTTAAACTCTTCGGGCTACGGTATGCATTAATGGGCTGTCTGTTTTTTGTGAAACCGTAGTCGAATAAGTTTAAAGGCGCACGCCTGATTCATCGCAAATCTGGCTCGGGTCAAATCGAGCCTAGTTTGTCAATTCTAGTGTATGAACATTACTGTATCCTTTATGGTCTACACATTCACCCTGTAACCAATTGTACCCAAAAAGGGGGGGAGGGGGCTCAGTCTCCATCAGCCAGATCGTTGAACAGCTCCTTCGCGCTGGTGTACGTTTTGAAGTCCATTCGGAGGATGACGTCGAACATCGCCTTCCGGATCAGACGCATCTGATCCGGATCGTCTCTGACGATGCGGAGCACGAGCGAGCTGAGCTCGTCGAAATCCTCTCGGCTTGTCGAGTCGGCTGATGATGTCGGTGTCTGGAGAGAAAATGAGAATGAGAATTCGTGTACTTTCCAATTTTCACAAAACATCTTATTTTGGCAACGGGTGTACACTTTTCGCGGCAAGACCATACTAATTGAACTTTGCAGGGGTATATCTTGAAAACTAGAATAGTTAGAGAAAAGTTGTCAACTACAAAAATATGGGAAATCTTACGCTGATCATGTTTGTAGTTGACAATTTTTTCCTGACTCTTCTGGTTTCCGAAATATTTCAGTTTGAATGTCACGCACTAGGGAAGGGTCTTCCACTTTACAATTAGAGTTGCAAGTGATTCATGGCTAGTGCGATAGGGCGCACTTTCATCAAGAGTTAAACTCACCGACGGGGAGTCGGCACTGGAGCAGCTTCCCTGCCAATCCGTGGATCTCGAGGAATCGACGGTCGGCGATTGGGAGGGTCCGACGCGTGAGCCGGAGTTGGAGCCGGAGCCGGAGGCAGCTCTGGCAAAATTGAAAACTGAAGGGTGACCAGCGGTAAGACTCACTTGGCGTTTCGAGCAAAGAAATTGCGGAGCTCCTGCTCGGACTCGTTGATTCGGTATTTACGAGGTGGTTCAAGGGTGTACCGTGGCGCTGTCGACTGCGGCGTCGTCTGAAAGAAGAGCGTCGATCAGTAGAGCAAGTGCGCTCCAGCGGACCGATGTGCGGTGGAGCGCGTTTGCGCGGTTTGAACTAACCGACGTTGAGGGACCACCTCCAGTGTACTGAATTGGGTGTAGCTTCTCGATGAGTCGACGATGTGGCGCATTGCGAAGAGCCTACAATGAAAAACGACAGAGGTTGCAAGTGCGCTCTACTGGACTGCTCAATTTTGCGCTGGATTCTAGTGCGCTCTAATGAACAGTTGTGCGGTGGAGCGCGTTTACCCTTCGGACTGACCGGTGTGGAAGCGGGAATGGAAGACGTGGTGGGTGGTGCTTCTCGTTGATGACATCGAGAGCGATTCAGTTCGGAGTAGGGTGCGTGGTGGAATCTCTCGACGATTCGACGCATTGGTGGCCCTTTTTGAACGGCCTGTAAGAAGCGGCAGATTCGGAATAACACGCTGCAAGTGCGCTCTGTTGGACTAGAGTGTTCCTAGGTATGAAAAGAGTTCGGTAACAGGTTGGTCGGCAAATGCGCTCTAATGAACAGTTGTGCGGTGGAGCGCGTTTGCCCTTCGGACTGACCGATGTGGAAGTGGAAGCGGAAGAGGTGGCCAGTCCTTTTCCCGCCACTTGTCGACGGTAATCAATGCTTGGAAGCGGTGCAGCAGTGACGAGTCGACGGTGTGGCGCATTGTGAAGAGCCTGCGAAAACCGAACATAATCTCTCAAATGGTGCAAGTGCGCTCTGCTAGACTCAGGAGAACGGTGAGATTACGAGGCCATGGCCGAGAAAAAGACGGAGAGGCGTGAGCAAGTGCGCTCTATTGAAGTGCTGTGCGGTGGAGCGCGTTGCAAAAAAAAAAACAACAACAGATGAAATGATACGTGTTGCAAGTGCGCTCTAATGGACGGTTGTGCGGTGGAGCGCGTTTTCGCTTCGGACTCACCGATGTGGAAGCGGTAGTGGAAGACGTGGACGGTGTTTCTTGTTGAAGACGTGGAGAGCGATTCAGTTCGGAGTACGGTGCCTGGTGGAATCTCTCGACGATTCGACGCTTTGGCACATCCTTCAAAAACAACGTTGCAAACGCGCTCTGCGGGACAGTTACATCCCTATGCAAAATGGTTGGCAACACAAAAAAGGTGCGGAAGTCCCTAATGAAGACATACCGAGTATCGACCAGTGGGCTCGTGCGGTCCGCCAAAGTAGTTGAAGTACTGGTGTGTCATGTCGGGTGCTTCGGAATCATCTCTGGAAACGAGTTCGATAGCTCCGGCCGGTTGACAGTTTGCGCCTACTGTTCGTGTTCCTCCGTCGACTGTTCGACCACTTCGTCGAGCATATCGTCGAAAGTTTCTTTATCGGTTTTCGAGTAGCTCTCGTGGATTTGTTCTGCGAGTGCTCTGGAAAAGACAAAGAAACATTCTACAGTTTTAACATTTCATAAGAATGTAAAATGCTTTGAGATCTTGAAAATGGTGCGAAGAGCGTCTGAAAATATCAATTTTCAAGCGAGTTATGCGAGTTTTTCTGGTACCACTAAAAGTCGAGCCACTAAAACTTGCATAACTCGCTTGAGAGTCAAGATTTTCAGACGATCTTTGCACCATTGGAAAGATCTCAATCAGCTCTATATTTGTTGTCATTGCATCATTCTTGCGAGACACCCCACAAAAAAGTTATGAGCGTTTTCGTGTGACCTTTGCATTCAGTACCCAGCCAGTCTTGTGGAGAAGGCTAGTGAACTCACTCAGCGGCCGCTTCCAGTCGCTGCTTCTCTTCCCTCAGCACCGCTTCATAATCCTCGAGACTGGGCCGAAGATAGCGGAGGAAGCCGTAGATCTCCCAGTTCCACAGCGATTCCTCCATTATCATGGGGGTGAGGTTTTTCTTCAGATACAGTCTGCGTATCTTCAAGCGTAGTGCGTCCTTTGCTCTCCGAAAGTTTCGCGAGATGTCTCGCCCTGGAAAGAAAACAGCGATGTGTTTGAAAGAAAGAAAAAAGAACGGGGTGTACTCGAACTCGGGTCGAGCGGGTTGAAAGCAAAAGCGCAACCGCCTACGCCACACAGCCACTTGAGCTGATGAGACTCACAGCTGATGAGTAGTCCGGTCCGACTGTAAACCTGAACTGCGACGTGACTGAAATCGTTGCGCATCATGTCCTCGGTGAGCCGCGGAACGGACATGTCCCACAGTTCGGGAAACTTTTCAATCTCCTCCAAAATCACTCCCTTCACGTGAATATCGCGTCCGACGGGCACGAACTGCGTCGGATGCTGCTCGAGAAGAAGCGAGTAGTCGTCGAGAGTGATGCGTCGGGCCGGATTGATGGGCGGCAGTTCGGGAAGACGTCGCAGCGGCGGACCGAGGTAGGCGGGCCGAGTCGACGGCGTCGGGCTCCGCGTCGGCGACGCCGTCTCCGTTTTCACCAGGTACGACGGCTTCTGCTCTTCCTCCATTTCGCGAAAACAATACGCTGAAAAAACTGAATGGTCAGCTTTGTGCAAACGCGCTCTATTGAGAAAGAGAAAGAGTTCGCCAATCCGACTAACGATAAACAGCGCGCACCGCCGTAAATGCGGAGCGTCGTACCAAATGCTTTCACTTTTCAATTTTCTTAAACTTTTCTTAATTTTTCAACACATCATCAGGGAAATAAGAAGAAATTACATCGAAAAACAAAAAAAAACACTAAAATTTATCGATAATTGAGCAAAAACGGCGAAAAAGGTAGTGGAAAAGAGGAAAAATCAGGAAAACAAAAAAGAATTAAACAATTTGGTACGACGCTCCGCACTTACGGCACAGCGCGCTGTTTATCGCAAACCGCGACGCGCATCGCGAACAAAACGATTTGCCGCGAAACTTTGGCGAAAATTAGAAAAAAGTGGAGAAAAAACATGTTTAACGTTTCTTTTGTCAGAGTTCACAGTGAAAAAACTGATTTTTAGGCCAAAAATTTGAAAAAATATCGCAAACAGTGCATTAAAACCGAAAACTTGCGGTCGTCGCCAAAAAACGAAAAAAACGGCGAGAGAGCGCGAAAAGTGTGAGGAGAGGAGAGAGAGCGCAGAGAAAAAGACGTCACTCCGGCTGTTTCGCTCTCGGCGTGTTTGTGTACGCGATGTGTGGCGACAGAGTGTCTGCGTCTCTCACTCTCTCGCTTTTCGTCTCGCTAACGCGGTTTCGATCGCATTGTGTAGTCTCGCGAAAAAGTGCGCATTGTGTCGATTTACGATAAACACAGAGCTCAAGCCCGTTATTTCGGAGCATCGTACCAAACAATTTTCTGGATTTGTTTTCCCATTTTTCTCCATTACAAAGTTATTTTTCGGCGGTTTTTTCACTGAAATAGGGGAATTTCAGTTATTTTCTCTGGTTTGAATGATTTAACGCCTTATTTTGTGCATTTTGACGCTAATTTTTAGGTTAATTAAATCAAACTTCACGAAATATTAGAACTTCTCTATATTTCAGCAAAAAAACTTGGAAATTAATATGAAAATGCGAAAAACCGCGGAAGAAGTCAATGAAAATCATTTGGTACGACGCTCCGGAATAACGCAGCCGGCTCTGTGTTTATCGTAAATCGACAAAGCGCATTTTCGGAAAAAATACAGATTTCGCAATGTTCCCATCATTTTTCAACAAAAAAAAAATGGATAAGAATAGCGAAAAACAGTGCGATTAGCTCTTAGCGCGGCAGTGCTCGTAAATCGACACCGAATCGTCTCTTCCGTGCGAGACCCGTTATGGCGGAGTGTCGTTGAGGGATCAGTGCAAAAAACGGCGTTTTCGCATATTTTTGGAGGGGAAAAAATCAGAAAAATACGGGGTTCATTAATTTGATCAATTTCGACTGGTTTTTTGAAAATTTGAAAAAAAAATCAACGAATTTTGAGTGTATTCATGAAATTTATAGAAAATTCGAAAATTGAATAAATGTGATGAACGCGCAATACCGTCTCACCTCAAGTGGTCTCGAAGCGAAAGAAAAGAGCTAAACTAGGTTACGGTATGCATTCATGTTTAAAGGCGCATGCTTGATTCAGTTCCTTTTCGTTGCGAGACCACACGGTGACATGGTGTCACGCGCCTTTTATATTAAGCGAAGAGGAAAAAATACAAGAAAAAGGGGAAAAGATCCAATTTTGCCGAACGATCGAACATTTTTCAGGCGTTCGCCAAATCGCGAAACACTTCTTTGGCGGTGCTGTAGTCTTTGAGATCGAACTGCAGAATCAAATCGAACAGAGACTTTCTCAAAAGCGGCAGTTTGTCCGGTTGGTTTCGTCCGACGCGCATTATTTGCGCGGTGATCTGATCGACGTCCTCCTGAGTTATCGGCGGGTTCGCCGGCAGTCGGCACGGAACCGAGTGCGGTATCTGGAAAGTTTTGGTTTCGTGAACTGCGATTACGTCGGTTTTTCATGCGTTTCTTGGTTTCAGAGGGTAGATCAAACTGAGAGGATTCGATTGATACCAGGGTACCAGGGTGGGCGGCAGAGTTGCATGGAGTAGAAGTTGTTTTCTACGGAACTCGGAACACGGAACTCGGAACACGGAACTCGGAATTCCTCGCGTCCCCTGGAGGGTTTTTCATCCCCTAGCCACTGTTTCTGCCTTCGGAAATGATGTTAGGGATCAGAAACTGGGCTTAGTCATAAGAACCTCTTTGTTTTGGGTTTGATTTTGAGAGGGCCCACGTTACGGAATACAGAGTACGGAGCTCGGAACAGAAACTTTTTCTGCGGAGCACGGAACTCGAAAAAATCCGCGGAACACGGAACTCGGAACTAGGAACTCGGAATTCCGCACAACTCTGGTGGGCGGCCTTCGGGCGGGTACTACCCGGGTAGTGCTGATGCCCGGGTACCGTTTTCCTGAGTACACCCGGTATACCCGAAAGCACCCGGGACCCAGTATACCCGAACGTATCCGGGTATACCCGAGTATTCAAAAGTACCCGGGTATACCGAATTCCGAGGATTCGATACGTTCGGGCCAGACATGCACGGAAGAGAAAATTTTCAAAACGGAAGACGGAAGACGGAAGAGAAAAAAGCACGGAAGACGGAAGACGGAATTCCGTGCATGTCTGGTTCGGGTACCCGGGATCCAGGTACCCGAACGTATCCGGGTATACCCGAGTATTCAAAAGTACCCGGGACCCGAAATACCTAAAAGTACCCAAGATCAGGGTAACAGAAAGTTCCCGGGTATACCCAAACATCCAAAAGTACTTGGGCATACCCGAGTATTCAAAAGTACCCGGGTATACCCGAAATACCCGAAACTATCCGGGACTCGGGATACCCAAAAGTACCCGAGTATACTCGGAATACCCAAAACTATCTCCCTTCAAAAGAAAAACAGCTCGCAAACTGACCGGCGACGACTCTCCGCTGGCGGAATGGCTCATCGGATCGCACAGTCCTTCGGCGGACGTTCCCGGCTGATCGTACGGATTGAAGAGTGTCGAGACGGCGCGACGCTTCGGCTGAATCGGCTGATGATGTGACGACGACGTCGGCGGTGGCACGTACACGGGCTGCCCGTATTGACTGACACGCTGATAGTACTGATAGACTGGCGGCTCCTGCGACATTTTTGACAATTGCATTTGCGCGAGTTTATGGATCGGAGTCCTTGGGCACACGAACGGATGGGATGGTTGAGGGCTGAAAGTTTGGAGAGGAGTATGGAATGAAACCAGGAATATCTCGGAAACTAGAAGAGTTAGGAAAAAGTGGTCAACTACAAATTTGATCAGGGTAAAATTTTCCATGTTTTTGTAGTTGACAACTTTTTACCAACTATTCTAGTTTTCCAGATGTACTCCGGCAAAGTTGAACTTCAGAAGCGCAGGCAGATTCAAGACTCACTTTGGGATTTCGAACCGATGGTTGTGCTCTTGGAGCATTGGCGGCTCTCCCTGAAGAGCATCTCGCGGCTCTTCAAGATTCTGCGGCTGTTCGGGCGACCGGTCGACGGGTGATCTCCGATCGTCGACGAGGTCCTCGTCTTCGGACACCTCGTGCACCTCCATTCCGAGGTCCAGCTCGTCTTCCTCGTCCGAGCTGACGTCGATGACGACACACGACTCGTACCACTCGAAATTTTTGCGCAAAAATCGCGCGTATCCGTACACATCCCACTTCCAGAGGGTCGCCTCGATTTGCGACGACGTCAAGTTTTTGGAGATTGCATTTTTAAGCTTGTTCCTCAACATGTCTTTCATGGTTCGCAGAAAGCGTTGCAGTGTTGGGACTGGAAGAAAAAAAACAAGTTTTGGATCGGGTGGAGTCGAACTCTGGTCGAACAAACGTAAAACGAGCGGTTTAGCCACTGCGCCACGGCATAACAAGTCCCCGCAGCGAGGGAGAAGGTGAAGAGCCCGCATTACTCACCGCTCAATAGAACTCCAGTCCTCAAGAAGACGTTGACGGCGACTAGACTGTACGTCTTCTGAACGTCGTTCTTCCGACAGATCGACTTATCCCACATCACCGGCCGCTTCTCGATTTCGTCCAAAATCACACCTTTCAGCACGAGGTCCGAGCCGATCGCTCCGAACACTGCGGCTTTCGACGTGAGCAACTGGAAGTATTGCTCGACACTCATTTGGTTGTCGGGATTCACGTCCGGAAGTTCGGGAATCGGATGGGGCGGCGCGCGTGCGTAGATCGGCACGGACGGAGACGAAAGACCCGGAACCGGTTTAGTTTCGCCGCTCGTCATTTGTGTTCGTAGGCGTTGTTCGTCGCTGGAAAATCGCGTTTTACGGCGAGAAAAAACACGAAATCGTCATTGAAACAAGCATCAATCGATAGAAAATCAAATTTCGATCATTTTTCTAGTTGACAGTTCGTCGGCAGCTCTTCTCGTCTTCAAGTTATAAGACGGAAAACATGTAGCTCGCATTGCGGACCCGCCTGACTTTGGCGTATGTCTGGCGGATGGCTGGCCGATGTCAGGCGCCAAACCACGCTGGCCCGACTCGCTGCCAAACGCGATAAACATCGCGCAAAGAAGTCAAGAATTGAGAAACGCTGCTTCTCCTCGTGACACCGACTATTTCGAGAAAGTGTCGCGATAGAGCGCGAAAGTGTCACAAGTATCATCAAGAAAGAAAAGAGCGAAGCGATAGTGAGAGGAACGCGATCGGATCGCGATGCCCGAAAACAGAACAGAACGCGATCGATTGTATGGGAGAGGGGAGGAGGGTGAAAAGAAGAGACGAGGGGGAGAGACTAGGAGGTGGTGGTGAGTTTGGTCGTGTGTCTGCGTCTCTCGCGAAGCGGACGACCGCGACGGTGTCTGCGTCTCTTCGAACCGCGCGACTCTCTCTCGTCGTCGTCGTCGCATTTCCTTTCGCACCCCCGGGTTTGTGAGAGTAAACACGGCGCTTCGGATTCAGTGCTCTGCATCTCGCAGCTCGCAACACTATCTCGCGTTTCTATGACTTCTCTGTGTTGTTCGATGAGGTTAGAGGGATGTGACAATGAAGCGCGATTTCGAGGTCACGTCGGCCGGTGGTCGGGTCTCCGTCGGTCGACGCGTGCCTCTGTGGTACTCTGCGTGTCTCTCTCTCTCTATCTCTCTCTGTCCAACTGCCAAGACAGTCGAAGAATAGACGCAGCTGCGGGGGCAAACCAAATTCGAGTTGGTGGGCAAGATACATCTCCTCTTCCCAGAAAGATGGCGCTCGACCGGGTACACTTTCGCTGCGTAGCGACTCGATCGGTATGTACCTCGATACGCAGCGAGCCGTCGCACTGTCATTGCGTACAGACGATTTCACAATGCCTGTGCGATACGCCAAAAGTATCGCGCACGGGTCTCGCCACGAAATCGTTCGCGGCGAGACCCGCAAGACTGCTGGTTTCTAGGCCGCAGCCGAACGCAGTGAGTCGACGATACCAGCTCGCGACCCATATATTTAGTACATTGTACTGGGCGATACGTCGCAAGTGTATGTGTGTACAAACAATACAAACACAGGGTGAGTCATGACTCGCCTGCCACTTCCAACGCTCCATTTTAGTGTAAACCTTTTACCAAGGTTGTGCCCTTTTTAGATCATTTATGTACATACCTAGGCGAACTGTCTACC
The DNA here is from genome assembly GCA_963966605.1 of Caenorhabditis sulstoni. Lineage (NCBI taxonomy): Eukaryota > Metazoa > Nematoda > Chromadorea > Rhabditida > Rhabditidae > Caenorhabditis > Caenorhabditis sulstoni. Next base: position 8,780,111 of record OZ016476.1, read on the forward strand.
GAGCTTACGCATCCGACCGCGTTTTTTGTAAACTTCTATCCCTTCTTTCTTTCTCTATTTCTCTTTCTCACTCTCTTTCTCATTTCACTGCGATCAGTGCAGCGCGCTTTTATTCTCAAAACATCGCGAATAGACACAAACAGAAACAAGCGCAATTTCACTTTCAAAGTTGACTGGACGAATTGTTGAGTGTTAGCGGCATGGGTCTCGCCACGAAAAGTTGTCTCACTCTGATCTTTTCGTGACGAGACCCAACGGCTATAATTAACTTGGATGATCGTTAACTCTTTGGTATACGGTTCCGAAAAAAAAACAATTCTTTGATGCATACCGTAGGCCAAGGAGTTTAAAGGCGCATGACTAGCTCAGGTTGTTTTTTCGTTGCAAGACCCTGTAATCTTTGCGAGGTTATAACTTTGTGCTCCAAATGAACATTTTGATTGCGTTATTGCGTTCTTCAAAACAATATTCCAATTGTGACCGTGACCGTGACAGTGACAGTGGCAGTGTTTTTCGTTTATTTTTTCGATGAAAGAAAGGTGATGATGAAAGACAATTAGGGAACAGGAATGAAAATCGAAAGATCGGTGGGTTTTTTAGGAAGAACATTTTCGTTTCGGGAGCAGTTTTGGGAGATTCGGGAAGGGCTAAGAAACAGGGAAAACAAGTAGGAAAAAGAAAACAAAACAAAAAAAGAGAAAAAGAAAACAAAACAAATCAGTGGGGGGGGGGGTTTGAGATCATGCATAAAGTTTTCAGAAAAGTTGAAAGTGCTGTCTACTGGGCAAGAAGAAGGAAATCACTGGCGCACCTCGTCGATGAACTGGAACACGGTGCGGAAGAAGGCAGAGTGCGCCCGACTCGGCTGGTAACCGGCCAGTCTTCTCCATTTCCGGTCGACGTATGACGCCTGTGAGCGCGATTATTTCTTTCTGTTCTCGCGCTTTGTGGCGGCGCATCCCTCAACGACACTCCGCGCGTGACGGTGTGACAGACATAGCTTTTGAAATGCGAGACTGTGAAACGATGCTAGATTTCGATGAAGCTATGTGTGCACCGTTATGGCGGAGCGTCGTTGGGTGCGAAAAACACTTGCGGGGGATAACGGAAACTGACCAGCGTCTCGACGTCGATACGGTTGCTGCCCAGATGTGTAATCGGCTGCGTCACGAATTCCGGCCTGAAATCAATCGTTTTTATTTTCTTCTTCTACATATGAGACCTCTTTGTGTCGATTTACAGCGTGTGTCTCGTAAATCGACACAAGAAACGTCTCTTCCACGCGAGACCCGCGTTCAAGACTCACTCGTCGAGCTCCATGTTTCTCATGAAGACGTCCGGATGGTTTCGGACCGTCTCAAACATCTCATCGATCACCTGCCCCAACCTGGGCGGCTGATGACGGAGCGATCGTTTGAGGCGGTCCTTCCACGGCGTCTCGAGCATCTCGATCTGCTCGAGTCCCTGGCGAGCACTGCAAACATGAGATGAGAGTATAGTACAAATGAGAGGGAAAAACGTTGAAAATTGAAATAGCGTCACTAAAACTGGCATAACTTTGTCAAAAATCAAGGTTTCCAGATGTTTCTTGAACCATTTGAAAGGTCTTAAAATGTTCTATCTTTTGTGTAACTGGACCATTTTCATAGAATCCAGCACAGAAAAGGTACGCCCATTTCCATTTCCATTTCCATGCGACATTCTTGAAACTCACATTTCTGCCGCTTCTGGAGACATTTCGCCTTCCGCGGGCTCCGCGAGCTCCACGGGCTCGGCGTGCATTGTTTCCGGCGCTCTTGAAAGATAAACAACTGTGCAATGGAGCGCATTTGCCTCTGACACTAACCGTTCTTGTGGAAGTGGACGGTCCACCATTTCCGAGGCGTGAGATGGAGCGGGCTGGATCCTTGATGCTCTGGAAAATGATTGAAAGTTATTTTTCGGTGAAATGAGCACCGTTTTGAGCTCTTCAAAACGACACGAAAAGCGTCCGAAAATCTCAATTTCCGCGCGAGTTATCATTGAAATATGAGCTAGCGTCACTAAAACTCGCATAACTCGCTTCAAAATTGCTCTTTTCGGGTGCTCTTTGAGCCATTGGAAAGATCTCATAACGGTCTACATTTGTTGTAACTGGATCATTCCTATAGGTTGCACCGGGAAAAAGTTATGGCTGATTTCCCGCAGCACGCGTGAAACACCATGCAATAAACTGATTTCACTTGACTATGGGTGGAAAGTGAAAAGAAAAAAAGAGAGCCACTCACCGCCTGATTCCTCGCGCCTTGCAGTCGGCGATTTCAGCGATCAGTGCGATCAGCTGGAAGGCGGTCGCGAAGAACGCGCGGCCTGTGCTCAGCTCGGCGTCGCTTCGGACGCCGAGCTCTCCGGCCGTCCACTTCGTTTGGAGCCTCTCGAGCTGAATGAATTCGTTGGGGGATGAGATGAGGGCTCCGGGACATTTCGAAACCCAGACATTTCGAAACCGTTGAAATGTCCCAGAGCCCGGAATTCGGTGTTTCGAATGAAAGAGTCAACTCACAATCATCCACACCTTCTTCTCTTCGTGGAGCATGTACTGCGGCCGTGGAGTGCTGAAACGACGAAAAAAAGAGAGATGAAATTCACGTCTTCAGGCTCACCTTCCAATGCTCGTCGTCGTTCTCGCGATCCGGGAGAACACGTCGCGGTTCTCCTGGATCGCGATGAAGATCGATTGAACGATCAATTCGTTCGAGATGTTCTCGAACCTCGGGAGCCACACGCTCTGGAACTCGTCGAGCGAGTGCAGCTCCCGGCTTGGCTCCGTGGGCTCGGCGAGCCGGCTGAAGAAAAGTACTTTTGTAGAGGCTCGAAAACGGGCTTTAACTAGTTTGTGCTGAACCCCCACAAGAACAGTCTAATGATGAAAATGACAGAGAATTTCGAGATCTTTGAAATGAACCAAAGAGCATCTGAAAATCTCAATTTTCCAGCGAGTTATCCTAAATTTAGTGACCGCTGCTCCAAAAAAAAGTTGAAAATTGAAGTAGCGTCGCTAAAACTGACATAACTTTGTTGAAAATCAAGGTTTCCAGATGTTTCTTACACCATTCGAAAGGTCTCAAAACGTTCTATCTTTTGTCTCACTAGACCATCCTCATAGATTCCAGCACAAAAAAGTTGTGTCCACTTCCACGTGACTCACTTTTCTTGCGGCTCTGGAGACGCTCCGGTTGCGTCCGCAGCTCGACTTGGAGCCCTGAAAGAATCCGATTGATCGTCGTATTCCAGCCAGCTTGAACTCACGGTTCGTCGGCTTCCGGAGCCTCTGCTGGCTGCCAATCTTCGAGCTCCATGGGCTCCTCCTCTTCGACCGGCTCCGCGGGCTCATCGGCGCCCTCGTCGGCCTTCACGACGGGCTCCATCCGCTTGCTCTTCTTCATCTTCCGGATGAAGCCGCGGCTCCATCCGTACCTCTTGCTTCTTCTTCCTCTTCCTCTCTTGCCCGCCGTCACCGACGCTTGCCTTCCTCTTTGGCTGCTCGGTGGTGCCAACGGCTCGGCCTCAGCCTGCTTCGCTTTCCTCGGACGGCCTCTTCCTCTTTTCGGCGGAACTGTTGGCACCGATGGCATCGCTGGCTCATCGGCTTCCATGGGCTCGGCGGGCTCGGCGGGCTGGGCGGGCTGGGTGGGCTGGGCGGGCTCGGCGGGCTCGGTGGGCTCAGCCGGTCCAGAAGGCTCGGCAGGGCCAGCAGACGGGGCGGGCTCGGCGGGCTCGGCGGGCTCCACTTCCGTTCTCCTCCTTTTTCGGCTGCTCGCCGACGGCGCCGAACGATCCCCGCCACTTCTCGCCCTCCTTCTGCTGGGCTCCGCGTTCAGTCGCCTGAACCTCTCCTCGATGATTTCGCCGACCACTTCATCGAAGAGAGGGGCGAGGAATGCGTAGTGCGGGTAGAGCGGATCCCGCGCGAGCATCCTCGCCGCGACCGCGTTCATCCGCTCTCTCGTGGTCGCCCGGCTCACCGCGTACTCCCACACCTCGACGTACGCCATCCGAATCGTCGCCAGAATCTGCGACGACGTTCCGGGCTCCAGGATCTGGCCTGTGCACCGATACACTTCAAATGCCAGCTCCCTCCACCGCTCCTCGGTGGCGAGCTCGGAGTCGGCGGCCGGTCTCCAGAGACGCGGACGACTTCTCAGGAGACCGAGCGTCGTCTGGATGACGTTCTCTCTCTCCTCCAACTTCACGTCGTCCATCGTCCGCTCGATTTTCGACTGGTGGTCGGAGAACTCGTCCAGCCCCATGTCGTTGGCCTCGTTGGGCGTCGGTGTGGCCGGGACGAAGCGCGGCTCGAAGTGTGGGATGGACTGCGACGACGTCATTCTTTTTCGTTTCGTTTTGCGAGATTCGACTGGAAAAATACTGTGACTGAGGAGGTCAAAAACGAGAAAAACTTGAAATCAAAAAGACCGCGACGCAACCGCGTCGCGCGCCGTTCGCTTTTAACGGATGGTCAGCGATGAGGAATGGGTCTCGCCACGAAAAGTGGACACTTCCACAACGCGCCAGACACGTGGCGTTTAGTGGCGTTTTGACTTTTTACCGTGGAAATTCGTGTATTTTAAATGGTTTAGATCGGGAGAAATTGTTTAAAAATATTGAAAGCAAAAGATTCCGCGAATCGCTAAACAACACGCAATTACGTTGCTCCGTAGCGTTATTCGTCGGATTACTTTTCAAAAAAAAGAAAAAGCATAAGACTGCAAGTGCGCTCTATCGAACGACAGCGCAAAAAAAAGTTAGCCAGCAGGCGGACTCGAACCCGCATCATCCGCCTAACGAACCACCCAGATTCCCGCTACACCAAAAGCGCTGAAACGCCAAGTGGCGATTGCGGCGCGCGCAGAGACGCGCGAAACGCGAAGAGACGCAGAGAAAGGCGAGAGAGACGCCGAGACGCAGAGACAATGAGAAATCGATCGCATCGGGCCTAATCTTGTGTAAACAAACGGTTTTTTCAATGCCAAAAATTGGGTAAATACTGGATTTTTTTGCGAAAATCGTTAATTTCATCATTGTCCGTGGGTTGGCGAACAGTTTTTCGGGGGATTTCGTGGCGAGACCCGTTGAATAACACGTGGAAAACGGGCGAAAAAGTGAAAACTAGGTGAAAACGACTGGGGGGTCGGTTGAACGCGTGGACATGCAAGTGAGGGGGTGGACGGGTCTGTGCGCGCGTTTCGTATCACTGTCTGCGTCTCTTCGCGTTCCTCTACTCTCTCGTTCTTTCTCTGCGTCTCTTCGCGTTCCTCTACTCTCTCGCTTTTTCTCTGCGTCTCTTCGCGTTCCTCTACTCTCTCGCTCTTTCTCTGCGTCTCTTCGCGTTCCTCTACTCTCTCGCTTTTTCTCTGCGTCTCTTCGCGTTCCTCTACTCTCTCGCTCTTTCTCTGCGTCTCTTCGCGTTCCTCCTACTCTCTCGCTATTTCTCTGCGTCTCTTCGTGCAAACTGATGACCCGGGTTCGACTCCACCCTGGGGCTTTTTCTTTTTTTCCTTTTCGATTTCACTTTGCAATGTTTGTTTTTTGTTAAATCGTTTTAAAAGCGCTGAAAAATCGAAAAGATCATGAAAAATGTTATTCATACAAACCTTTACAAAAAAAAATAGTGGGGGGGAAGAAAAAGAAAAGAACGGAGATCTCGGTGAAAATAAAAACTAGAAAAAAGCGGGGGGGGGGGGGGGGGGAAAAAAAAAGAAGAAAAGTTCGATCACAATTAGAATGCGGACGCGGAAGAGCCGCGCGGAAAGAATGCGGAACGGGAAGCGAAATGAGGTAGAAAAGAAGAAAAAGAAGAAAAAAAAATGAATTTGGGTATATTATTATAGAGTTGAAAGAAGAAAAAATACATCGAGAATCCACAGACCAACTGGAGGCGGGTCTCGCCACGAAAACAAGAGGTACCATAAACTTGCGCCTTTAACCTCACTTTTTTAAAGGTGCAGAGTGATTTCTCAGAAAAAAGTTTATGGTACCCCTTGTTTTCGTGGTGGGACCCGCCTTCAGTTTGTTCGTGTTCTCGCGATGTTCTTCTACATACTCTACAATAGGATGGGAAAGAAGTGATATTATTCAGAGTGGGGTCTCGCCACGAAGTGCACTTTCTGGTATTCCAAAAAGTGCACGACACCGACGGCGGCCGTCAGATAGACGAAAAGGATGGGAAACGAGAGGTGGGCGGGCAGAGAGTGCGGCGCGCGCACCGACATGTTGACGAGGCCGGTGAGCACGTTGGAGAGCACGAAGAAGAGCAGCGAGTGACGGTTGATCGAGTCGAGAAGGCACGGTGAGACCGCCGAGAACGGCTCGTCGCCTGCAATCAATGTTTCGTGTCTCGTGGAAAATGGACACGCGACGCACGCACGCGACGCGTCCGAAAAAGCTGGGAGCACGGTGTTTGCGTACTTTTCGTGAACACCGCCAATGCGCAGACTGTGAACCGATGATAAAGGCGCATTGATCGAGATCAGGTGTCGATTTACGAGGCGGAATGTTAAAGGGGGGGGGGGGTGCCAACTTGAAAAAAGTTTGCTTTAATAAAAACTAGAGGGGTGGGAAAATTCAGCGCACAAGGATCGACGCTTTAAAAATAAGCAAAAGTACTTTTAACTATCGATTTTAGGCCACAATTAATATTCTCGGTGGCCGTGGCCTAACTGCTGCTTTCCGCTGGAATTCTAGGCCACGGCCTCGATGCATTTTCGACATTTCTTTGCTAAAAGCCACGTGTCTGTAGGCGGAACATCGAAGGGCCGAAAAAAATTGCGAATCAATCGGTTTGGGTTTCTAGGCCACGGCCACCGAGAATATTGTAATTTTGGCCTAAAACCGATAATTAAAAATACTTGCCATTTATTTTTAGAGCGTCGCTCCTTGTGCGCTGATTTTTCCCACCCCTCTAGTTTGTATTAAAGGGGGGGTGCCAACTTGAAAAAAGTTTGCTTTAATACAAACTAGAGGGGTGGGAAAATCTAGCGCACAAGGAGCGACGCTTTAAAAATAAGTGCAAGTATTTTTAATTATCGATTTTAGGCCAAAATTAATATTCCTGTGGCCGTGGCCTAACTGCTGCTTTTCGCGGGATTTCTTCGCGCGGCCTCGACGAATTTTCGAGATTTCTTCGCGAAAAGACGTGTCTGTAAGCGGAGCATCGAGCGGCCGAAAAATATCGCAAATCAATCGATATCGCGCATAGGCGCGCAACGAAATTTGGGTTTCTAGGTCACGGCCACAGGAATATTAATTTTGGCCTAAAATCGATAATTAAAAATACTTGCACTTATTTTTAAAGCGCCGCTCCTTGTGCGCTGAATTTTCCCACCCCTCTAGTTTGTATTAAAGCAAACTTTTTTCAAGTTGGCACCCCCCCTTTAAAGCAAACTTATTTCAAATTGGCATCCCCCCCCCCCCTTTAACATTCCGCCTCGTAAATCGACACCTGATCTCGATCAATGCGCCTTTATCATCAGTTCACTGTCTGCGCATTGGCGGTGTTCACTTTCGGACGCGTCGCGTGCGTGCGTCGCGTGCGATCTGTTTGCGGACACTTTTCTCATGTTCACTTTTTACCGACGCACACCGTGAACCATAGATATGTATACCGTATTCTTCTCTAACATTCGACTTTTCGGCATTGATTCTAGGCCATGACCGACGCGTTTTTTTTTTCAAATGTTCGCTTTTTCGCGCCAAGTTCAGTGGAGCGCGATGTATAGACCCTTCCGGACCACTTTTTTTCGGATATTCTCATCGAAAAAGGCTCACCATTCGAGAACTGCGGAAAACTGGCACACCAGAAGACCGTATTGAGCATCTGGATGGCCAGACAGACCGCCGTCGAGAACGTCAGCAGTGTGAACTGAAAAAACGCGAAGTTCGCGGGTTTTATCGATTTTTCTTGGATTTTCACACTGTTTTTTGCATTTCTATGCTTTTTTGCTACGAAAATAGCGTTTTCAGTGAGGATTCTATGTATTTCGTCGACGAAAAATCGATTTTACATTGAAAAACTGCGAATTTCTCGGTTTCCATGAAATTTTCCTGATTTTCCTCAAATTTTTCATTTTTCCCAGTTTATTATCGGTTCGTCGTGTCTGTTCTTCAAAAAATTTCGAAATTTCAAAAAAAAAAGCGCCTTGTGTCGATTTACGATAAACAAAGTGCGCCGACGCTCCGCCCGTTATTTCGGAGCGTCGTACCAAATGATTTTCACGGATTTTTTTGCGGGTTTTCTTCATTTCTAGGCCAATTTTAGTGGTTTTATCGATTTCTATCGGGATTTCAGGGCAAAAACTGGGCTGACCTGCGAGAAGATGTAGGTGATGTTGACGACTCGCCGACACGGCGGATCCACGTATTTCTCGGCGATGCACTGAACGACGAACGAGACGAACGCGATGAGGAGCAGTTGGAAACATCGGCGGATCCACGATTTGACGCGGATGCTGAAATTTCAACGCTCTTTCATTTTTTTTTTCCATTTTTTTCCCGTGTTTTCTGATTATGGTGCGCTTGAAAAACGTGATTTTCAAGGCCGAGGCAGCAAAAATTTGGAAAGCGTGGGTTGTTTGAGGTTCTGAAGGCAATGGCGCTTGCCGGTTTTCCTCTGTAACTATGTATGTGGCGCGCACTGTAGGCACCAGTGTTGCACGGAAATGAAAATGGCATAATCCCGAACAGGGCTGCTCGGAATGATAATCTCGGAATGATTCCGACTTCCGAAAATCCCAAATTTTTCGGAATTTTCGTAAATTCCGAAATATCGGGTCGGAATAATTTCGAATTCCGAATATTCCGAATCTGAAAATTCGGAATTTCCGAATTCCGACTCGGAATGTTCAAAAAGTCGGAACGAAATTCGGAACGTTCCGATTCCGAAAAAAATCGGAATTTCGGAATTTTTCGGAATATTCCGAGTGCATTCCGACCAGCCCTGATCCCGAAGACGGAAGTGGAAATGGGACTATTAGTTTGTTGACACGGAAAAGCGGAAACGGAAACGCGGAAAAGTACGCGGAAGGAAGGAAACAGAAGTTCGGTCTTTCAAAGTAAGCGCCCTGAGTTTCACTTCAATCTCACTGGAACATTGTTCCATGTAGTTCACAGAAAGAAACGGAAACCTTGTCTGAGGCCACGCTACTTTACGTTGACAACAAAAGCGCGTTCTGCGATGAAACGCTAGTTAAGCTAAAGGGGGACATCTATCCGGAAGATAAAGACGGAAGGAAGGAAACAGAATTCCGTGCAAATCTATTATCGGATTTTTTTGAAAGCAATACGCTGCGGAAATTTTTTTTTTTTGAAATGTTGATTTACGGGTTGGTCCCGCCACGAAGAGAAAGAAATGCAGACGACGAGAAATGAAAAAATTTGAATAAATTGAAGAAATTTCATCTCTCGTCGTCTGCGTCTCTTTCTCTTCGTGGCGGGACCAACCCGTAAATCGACATTTTGAAGAAAAAAAATTTCCACAGCGTATTGCATTCAAAAAAATCCGATAATAGTAGTGTAGTACTAGTAGTGTAGTAGTTTTGCACGGAATTCCGTTTCCGTCTTCCGGATAGAAATCCCCCTTTAGCTTAACTAGCGTTTCATCGCAGAACCGTCACAGACTAGATTTCCGTTTTTTTCTGCGAAGTACATGGAATGACGTTCCAGTGAAATTGAAGAGATTGAAGGGAGCTTACTGTGTAAGGCAAAACTTCCGTTTCTTTCCTTCCATTTCCGCCTTCCGTGTCAAAAAACAGTGAACACTACTAGTCACGTTCCGTGACCATTTCGGACAGGGCTAAAAAAAAACGACGCACCTGGTTTTGGCGATGAAGTCGCCGATGGCGAGACTACCGTAGAAGATGGTGAGGTATCCGAGCAGACTCGTCAACCCTTCGGCGTTCGCCGTGACAAGATTGTCACGTCGGTTGGCCGTCGCGTCGAGTATCCACGTCTGGAGGCCCGTCGATTTGAGCATCGTCTGGTGGCAGATGCCGAAGATTGCACAAAGAGCAGCCGGATAGGAGCCCGGCACGAGCGAGTAGATCAACTGCAACTTATTTACTTTTTTTCTGTTTTTTGTTGGGAATTTTGTGAGTTTTTTGATAGATTTTGCACGATTTTCGACAGTTTTTCATCATTTTTCGACGATTTTTCGCAATTTTTTCTGGAATTCGGCCAATTTTAGCGATTTTCGACGAAATTCACATGATTTCAAGAGGTTTCCAACCAAATTTTTTGCGGAGAATTTTCGTGACATTCGGCGGGTTCCAAATTTATTTTTGTATTTTTTTTTTGGCTTGAAATTCGCCTTCCAAAATTTTTTTTTCGATTTTTTCTAATTTTTTCGATTTTTTCTAATTTTTAAAAAAATTTCAGATTTTTCGTAATTTTTCGAATTTTTCTAAAATTTAAAAGTTTTTTTCCGATTTTTTTTCCGATTTTTCTTAATTTTTTTTCCGATTTTTTCTAAAAAAAATCTCCGATTCTTCCTAATTTTTTCTCGTTTTTTCTAAATTTTTTTTCCGATTTTTCTAATTTTTTTCGATGTTTCCTATTTTATTATTATTTTTTTAAAACAAATACGCCCTTTCTTGGGTCTCGAACACGGAATCCACGTCACGTGACGTGACATTGCGTGTCCCTTCAAACAAAGTTGTTTAGCGTTTTTCAAACTTTGTTCGGAGGGAAATGGAGTGTCACGTCACGTGACGTGGATTCCGTGATTATCGTGACACGTACGCGGATGGCGGCGAACGTGAAGAAGAAGTTCCAGTGGACGCCGTACTCGGTCACGTGTTGCGGATATCCGATCGTCTCGAGCACGACGGCGCGTCCGATTCCCAGCGAGAGGAGGAGCACCGTCGACGAGCGGTACCACGGGCGGCGGCTTCTGAAAAACCACCAACACACCGGATCAATCAATAATATGCGGAGAGATTTACTATTGGAAAAAAGTTCGCATTGTGTCGATTTACGGTAAACTCAGAGCGCCGACGCTCCGCCCGTTATTTGCGGAGCGTCGTACCAAATAATTTTCTGCAATTATTCTGCGGTTTTTCCTCATTTCCAGGCCATTCTTAAGCGTTTTTCCCGCTGAAAACTATATAAGATTTACTAAAACGTTTCTTTTTTTCAAAAAAAAAACATGTTTGAAAATTATTTGGTACGACGCTCCTAAATAACGGCGGCTGGCTTCGGCACTGTGTTTATCGTAAATCGACACAATGCTCCATTTTTCTGAGCAATTCGATGTTTCTCCTATATATTTTTCTCTCTCTCTTGAATGTTTCGTACATTTGATGGAGTCGTCCGCTCGTCGGCGATTTGGCCATTCGCGTGCCGAGAGCCGATTGGAACACGAACGAGGCGACGCCGACGTCCATGATCGAGTGACCGAATCGTTCGGTTTTCGCGAATCGTCGCGGAAAAATCGGAAAGTCGACGGCCAGAATTGCGATTGTCACGAGTATCATTGTCATCGATCTGGGTTGATGGCGAGAATTTTGAGAAGCGTGCGTGTGGTCTCGCAGCGAACTGATGGGGTTACTGTAACAGTCATTTCAGCTGTGTTTTTCACTGTCACAGTTGAAACCACTGTTACCGTACCCCCCACTGTTCGCTACGCGTTCAATGAGAGAATGCAAGCGCGCTCCATTGAACAAGCTGGAAATCTTCGAAATAGCGCCGAATTGCAGCCCAAAACCGAGAGTGTGACAAAACCGAAACATGCGTTGTGAAATCACCGTGACGCGTGACGCATGCGCGTCTTTTCTGTTCTTTTTGCTAAATTTCCTACAAAAAGCGCACCGCAGTGTTGCAATTCTGCATTTATGCGTCACGGTGTTTTCACAAGGCATGTTCCGGTTTTGTCACACTCTCCAAAATCATGGAAATAAACACTTCCAACGCGTTTTTGAGACACGGAATGTGACTGAAATCCGGTTTTTGTCACAGAAAATGAGCAGGATCGACTAAAAAATTCGTAATTGCACATTTTTTGCGATTCTAGCTTAATTCTTCCGTTTCAACAAGTTCAGCTTAAAGGGAACATGTCACACATTAATTTTTGTCAATTTCAGTCGCTTTTCATATCGGAGGACACTCTTAGCACTGTTATTTTAAGTTTTTAGGCAAATTTTCGAGTGTGTGACAAAACCGGAACAGACGAAACCGGAACATACGTTGTGAGAACACCAGGACGCACAAATGCAGAATTGCAACGCTGCGGCGCGCATTTCCTAGAAAAAGTGCGCAGCAGTGTTGTAAGTCTGCATTTTTGCGTCATGGTGAACTCATGTTCCGGTTTCGTCTGATTGCCTGTTCAATGGAGCGCGTTTGCATTCTCGCTCCACTCTGCGTGAACTATCGATTTTCTACCGGAAGTAGGTGACGAATTGGGTGGGTTTGTGGTGCTCTTCGAGTATTCGCGTCCACGTGTGCTTGAGACTCGCCACAAACTGATGCTCGCTGGCCTCGAAGAGCACGAAGAGGAGCAGCACCGTTGAGACGGTGAGCAGGATGAGCGCGAGCCACGTCAGGTGCTCATTGAGCACCGTCAACGCGAGCAGCGACGGCACACACAGGAACACGACGTCGGCGGCGAATTTCAGCCAGTACGAGTGTCTGGAAACGGAGAAAATGAAGAAAATCGACGCGAAAAAGGGGGGAGGTTAGCTCCGTATCAACGTTTGTGTGGGTTGAGTCGCTACGCAGCCAAATTTTGCCAACATTTTTTTTTTTTTTTTTTTGGAAAATTTTATTTGAGCTATTTGGTTTTTACATATTCGAGTTTCTAGGATTTAATAATTCAAAAAAATTAAAAATAAAAATGTTTGATAAAGAACAAAAAAATAATTTTTTTCGAAAAACAAAAATTTACAAAATTTTTGTTTTTTTTTAGCAAAAATAATTATTATTTTTGAAAAAAATTCGAAAATTCCGGAAATAAAGTCATAAATTTAAAAAAAATTCGAAGCGAAAATTAATTTTTCAGCAGAAATTTTTAAATGAAAATGACTGAATTCTTCTTTTTTTATACGTTAAAAAATAATTTAAAAATGAGAAAAAAAAATATTTTTTTAAAAAAATTCGCAAAAAAGTTAGGGAAAAAGCACAAAATTTCAAAAAAAAAAAAACAAATTTAATTTTTTTTTAGAAATTTTGAGTTTTATTTTTTTAAAATTTTAAAATTTTAATTTTAATATAACAATTTTTTTCGAAAATTTAATGACAATTTTAAAACTAAAAAAATTTTAAAAAACATATAAAAAAATTTTCAAAAATTTAATTTAATTATTTTTAAAATTTAAATAAACGCAATTTTTTTTTCAAAATAGTAAAAACAAGTACCTGGAAGTGTCGTATCGGGTGCCGAGAAATATCCACGGCATCGAGATATTTCTGCAAAAGAGGCCGAGCATCGTGATGGTGAACGTCAGAAAGAGCTCCTTCTGAGCACACCCAGTGAGTGTGCTCACGAACTCACTGTGCTCGTCGGAGCTCATCTCTGCAAAACAAATTCGAAATTATTTTTTGCAATAATTAAAAAAAAAATTAATTTTATCATACAAAAAATTGAATAAAAATTAACCAAATTTTTTAATTTTGAATTAAAAAAAAATTTTTTTCCAATAATATGATTCATTCTATTTTTTTTCAAAATTAAAAAAAAATTGTATTTTATCACAATTTTTTTGAAAAAACAGTTTAATTTATTTTTATTTTATTTTGAAAAATTATTCTTTTTTCTAAATTATTGTTTTATTTTTTGAAAATTCAGGATTTCAATTTAGAAAAAGAGTAAATTTAAATTTAAAAAAAATTAAAAAAAATATTAACCTAATTTTTTTTAAAGAAAAATTAGATATTATAATTATCTTGAAAATTTTTTTCCCAAAAAAAACCAAAAATTCTAAAAAAAAAATTTTCCACAAAAAATAAAAAAACAAAAAATCGCCGAAAAAAATGAAATCAGGGCTGAAACCCTTAAATTTTCAAGAAAAAGAACATTGAAAATTAAAAATTCAAAAAAGCGCAACATGGAAAAATTTATTCGGAAAGCAAAAATTGAATTTTGTGATGGAAAAAAAATCGAAAAATCGCAAAAATGACGAGGAAAATTGCTCAAAATTCAGGAGGGAGGGGGAAAAAATAGATAAATATTCAGTGAGGTTGTTTTTTTTTTTGCGATAAATTGGAATTTTTGCGGGGAAAAAATGAGAATAAATAGGGAGGAAACAAAGAAAAAAATCGATAAGCAATCGGCGAATAAAAAACTAAGATAGAGATAGAGAGACGCAGAGAGAGAGAGAGAGAAAGATTATCGATTTTTCGTCTGGCTCCATTATTGGAGACGATAGATGAGGTGGACTCCCGAGTCGGTGTCCACAATCGCCGACATCTCCTTCTCCGACAGCGCGAACGAGGCGTCCTCGAACGGCTTCTGCATCTGACGACGTTCGAAAAACTGCAAGAACACACGCGTGTTTTTGGATTTTTTGCAGGTATTTTTTTATCGGTTTTTGCAAAAAAGAAGTAAAAACTTTGATCTATATAGTTTTTTAATTTTTTTGAATGACTAAATTGGTGGATAATCATAATTTTTCTTAAAAGTTCAATTTCATTTTTTTTATCTTTAAAAAATCCATTTTTCAACGGAAAACCACAAGCAAAAAAAAATTTTTTTCGAGCAACACAATTTTTACCATTTTTTTCGAGCAAGACAAAGCAAAAAAAATGAAGATCGGCGAAATTTTCATTATTTGTTTTTTTTTCTGGTTCGATTGGTTAAAAAAAAAACTCACGCCAAGATCGCCGCCTCTCTTCGCCGAACTGCAATCGGAAAATTGCGACGCGAGACGACGGAACTCGGCCTCGTGGTCCGGAGCCGCGTTGATTTGCTGCTCGTAACCTGAAATCACGCGATTCATTCAATTCTTTTTTCTTTTTTAATTTAATGGAGATTTATTTTTTCTTGCTAGGCAGAAAAAACCAGACTTGCGATTTTCGGGCTGGGCCGGGCCGGGCCGTGTTTTTTCAAAGCCCGGGGGCCCATTGAGCGAAAACTCGGCCCGGCCCGTTTTTGAAAAGCTAAGTAGGTGCTCTCCAAATTTGAGATGCCGCTTCCGCTTATCAAAATTGAAGCCCTCCGATTTCAGGGTAATGCAAATGCGCCCCACTGCATAAATTTTCTTGAGGTTTTTTTTCGAATTTCGTCCCCTTTGCGGTACCCCGGAATAGAACTCGCCGGAAATAGAACTGGTGTGGAATCAAACTGGCCGGATTAGAACTGGGACGGATTAGAACCATTATCGGTGGAGCGCGTTTGCTTTCCATAGTTTAAGTTCCAATCCGTACCAGTTCGATTCCGTCCCAGTTCTATTCCGGGGTACTGCCAAAATTTCTCCGAAAAAGTCGGAAAAGCCCGGTCGAGACCTTTGAGAATGTTGATGGCGTCCTCCTTGGATCGTGTGATGTGATCCGATCGCCAGGAGCTCGGATTGCGGCTTCCGTTGTGTTTGACGAGCAGATGGCAGCACCGCACACGTTTCAGATCCGATCCCTGCAAAATTCAATGGATAGATCGTTTTTTAAAAATAAAAATCACAGCGGTTAACTTGGCTGCTTTCTTTTTAGATGGTTTTCAGCAGAGTTGCAAGTCATTGAGCTCAGAAAATTTCAGAAAAACGCTGAAAAGTCAGTCGATAACAAATTTAATTGAAATTTTGCAAAAAATTCTGCGATTCAAGAGGGTTTTCATGTGGAAAATCATGAAAAATATTAGAATTTCTCGGAAAATTTTGGAATTTTCGCTAATTTCTCATTATTTTCTCTCGTTTTTCGCAGAGAATCTCTCAATTTTTCTCGCTTTTCAATTCAATTTCAATTTAAAAAATAAATGAAAAACGTGTCACGTTACCTGTCCAAAAGCGGACTCCTCCGGACGCTCCCACTGGCTGCGTCCGGTGACCGTGTTGTGGTAGTATGGGCGGTCTGAAAAATGGCGGGAAATTTGAAAAAAAAAGGATATTGATTTTCATCGTTTTTTTCGGCAAAATTTCCAAAAAAAAAAACCAATAAAAAATCGAAAAAAAAAATTTAATTTTAAAAATTCCCAATTCTCCAACCATCGCTTTTTTGGCTCAAAAAAACACATTTAAATCTCATTTTTTTTGTCAATTTTTTCCCGATTTTTTCTACCATTATTGGTGCGACTCATTCGTTTCTCCCATCCGGCGGGAAGCGGATTCTCGTCAGCGGCGCTCATTTCGATCTAAAATCGATTTTTTGAAAAAGGAAAAAAACAATTTGATAAAAAGGTAGGAATCGATGGTAAAACGAACAAAAAATAGGGAAAACAGGGCGAGAATTGAAGCGAAAAAACGGTTTATGACAATGTGAAGAGGTGAATGGCAAGCGTTAGAACGTGAGAAACACGTGTGAAAAAACCCGTGAAAATGCAAAGAAAATCGATAATTGTCTATCAAGGAATCGCGGATCCGTTGATTCGGGAGCAACACTCGCTGGGCGTCTTCGAAAAATCGTAGACGTACGACGGACGACGTCTGAAACCAACGGAATCGGCAAAAAATCGAAGAGATTCGGGCGGCGGACTAGTTTTCCCACGCGGTGGCCTAACTTTCCGCGCGTCGTGTAGTCCTCTTGGACAAGCGGGCGAAATGCGTTTCGCCGCTTTTTCTTCGTTTTTCGCGACAAGTTTGAGAAGATTGGCTGAAAACAATGCTTACTGGAATTCTTTTGTGCACAGACGTCCTGTATTCTTCAGATTCTCGTACATTTGGCTCATTTCGGCGGGTGTGTGCTTGTGGGTGATCAGATATTCATTGTTGCACCCACGCGACGTCCACTCGGTGTCAAAACGCGGATCGTGGACGTATTTCACGTCGAGACCTGGAAAAAACCGAGTTTAGAGTGGGGGAAAACGTTTGGGAATCATAAGTCCTGAATTTTCGTTCAAATTTGAGGTTTTCGCAAAATTTTCATCAGTTTTTGGTTTTTGTTCGCTCACCGGCCAGCCACGCGCCAACAGAAACGTCCTCGTTCTTGTAAATTCGAAAAAGTCGAGCATTTGTGGCCAGAAAACGGACGAGCTCGTAGGAGAGGACATATCCACCGCCGAGCTGAAAAATGATGGGAAAACCGTGAGAATTCAGCGATATTTCGCTTTTTCTTTCGATTTTTCAAAGATTTCACGCAAAAATCACCGAAAAGCAGTGAAATTTCCGCGAAATCGGTCGAAAAAATGACCGATCTACATAAAACAGTGGGATGGCCGAGTTTCGGTGGCCTAGAATTTCGCCCGTGTACTCCTCTCGGACAAGTGGATTTCGGCGAATTTCCAAGCAAAAATCGCGTTTCTCGCTAAAATTTCGCACCTGATACGGCAAATATCGATCGCACAGGTTCCATTCGGGCTCCTTCCACTTTCCCTTCCGAAACGGTTTCGCGCGTCCGTCCAAAAAGCCCCAGTAGAGCATCGGATGCTGAACCGCCTTCAGATTCATCAATAGCGGCGTGATTCGCACAAACGAGTCGGTGTCGGTCTGCGAAAAAGTTATTATCGAGTTTCAGTGGAAATAGAGCGTTGAAAACGGGAGAACCCGCAAAGATTTTCCGAAAAACGCGCCGAAAATTGAATGAATTGAGAAAAACCTTGAGAAAATAGGCGAATTTGAATGCGGCGAACGCGTTCTGGAATGCGGCAAGCGTTTTTCTCGCCAGACTCGCATAGTTCTCCTCGTGTGTGTCGAGAAACTGCAAATCGCCGTGTCGGCGCGCCTCTTCGTCGAGCGCGCCGCGCGATTCGATCGATAGACGGGCGGTGCCGATGACGAATTTCGGCAAAAACACCGAGGGTCCTTTTGAGGAGAGCCGAAACCACGTGTCACGCACGTTTTGACGACGCTCCGTTTCGTTCGGCGAACTCAGAATCGCCACGAACAGAAACGTTTCGGGAAGTGGCGGCGGTGAGGCCGCCAGTGGCGCCGACACCGAATCGATATCTGTGAATTTATTATATTTATTTTTAAAATTATTTTTTTCATTATTTTTACAATTTTTCAAAATTTATCTGTTTGGATGAAAAAAAAAAGTTTTTTTTTCAAAATTTTTAATTTTTTTTTGAATGAAAATTTAAAAAATAAAAGATTTTTTTCGATTAAATTAAAAAATTTGGAAAAAAAAATAATTTTCAATTTTTTTAGTTCAAAATTTTCAGAAAATCGACGGCTTTTCAAAAATTATGAAAAAATGACAAACATGAAAAAAAAAATTTTTTCAACAATTTTTTTTTCAAAAAAAAAATTTTTTTATATTCAAGGATAATTTTTTGTTTAGAAAAAAAATTTGAAAATCAAAATTTCATTTTTTTTTCGTTTTTAACTGAAAAAATAAAATGAATTCGAAAAAAAATTTTTTTTCGAAAATCTCAGGAAATTCCAATGAAATTTTTTTTCAGCGAAGTTTTTTTATAAAAAAAAACTTTAAAAAATAGAATATTTAAAATTCAAAAATAATTTTTTGCTTAGAAAAAAAAAGCTTGAAAATCAAAATTTCAATTATTTTCGTTCTACTGAAAAATAAAACAATTTCGAAAAAAAAAATTAATTTTAAATTTTTTAAAAAATTCTTCAAAAACCACAGAAAAAATCATTTCTCCACACTTTCTAAATTTTTAATTTAAAAAAAAAATTCCAAAAAAAAATTTTTCCTTCCATTTTTCCCTACCTTGTCGGCTCGCGGAGCCGCTCCGCTCGTCCCATCCACAATTAAAAATCAATAAAAATGTACAAATTGAGCAAGTGGCAATGGCGATTAATATATACGTTTTCAAAAATGCCATTAAATAATGCCTCTCCGATAAAATCTGAAAATTTTCAAAAAAAAAAACAAAAAATTTTTTTTCATCACAAAAATATTTTAAAAGCTGAAAAAACTTGTAAATTTTCCAAGAAAAAAAAACAATAATAATAATTTTATTTATTCAATTATTCAATAATTTTTTTTCGATTGACAATAAAAATACCTTTTTTTTTACGAAATTTGACCAGAATAAAACAGGAAAAAAATCACAATAAATTGATGTTCTTAAAGAAAAAAAAGAGAAAAATTAGGAGAAAATGGCGAGGAAAAGGGTAAAAATGGGCGAAAAAAAGAAAAAAAAAAGAGAAAACACCCATTTTTATTTCATTAAAAAAAATCAATTCACAGAGGGCAATTTTCAATGTGATCGGCTTCCATTTTGCACTGAAAAACGACGCGGAAAAATTGGGAAATTTCAGGGAAAAAAAGAGAAATTAAATTGAGTGTTTTCGAGTGGCTAGCGAATTTTTTTTCGAAAATTAAGAATTTATTTTAAAAATTGAGAAAAATAATTTTTTCCAATTTTTCTTGAAAATCACAAAAATTTTTCTAAAAATTGATTTTTAAATATTTTCAAAATAAAACATTTTCAAAATGTCGAAAAATTGGGGGAAAATGAAGACAAAATTTTTTTCGAAATTTTCAAAAAAAAAAATTTTTTTCAAAATTTTGAGAAAATTAAAAATAAATTGAATTCAAAATGTTATTATTAAAAAAATATTTATTATTTTTTTTCTAAAGAATTTCATAATCCAAGCCGAAAAATTTTTTCGCTAACCACCCAAAAAAAAATTTGAAAAAAAAACATGACAAAAAAATCGAAAAAAAAGCCTACCACAAAAAAGAGAAAAATCGATAATGGTGAAGAAAAGTGGGGCGGAGAGCTTCACACAATCAATCGATAATTCGACCAATCAATCAATCAATACAAACACACAGACAAGAAACGAGAAGAAAATGTGGAGGAGAACTCGCAATTCACACGATAAATACGCCAATTTTGAGCCGCCGGTTGAGAGAGAGAGCGCAATTTCTTTTTCTTTTTTTTAATTGGAAAATTTTGATTTTTTTCAATTCATAAAAATAACCAAAAAGTTTCGGATATTTTTTAAAATTTAAAATGTTCGAGAAAAAAAATTTTTTAATCTCGAAATTTTTTGCAAAAAAAAAAAATTAAAAATCAACATTTTTTTTCAAATTCGGGAAAATTTAGAAAATTTCGAAAAATTTTTTTTAATTCTGGAAATTTCGAAAAATTCGCGAAAAGTTACGGACTTATTTTAATATTTTTTAATTCAAAAAAATCCGAAACTTAAAAAAAATTCCAATTTTTTCAATTCGAAAAAAAATGACGGAACATTTTTCAAAAAAAAAAGAAAAAAGAAATCATTTTTTGCGCTCCAACTCGGCGGCCGCCAAAACGACGTATCTAACTGCAAATGCAAGTACCGCCACGCCTGCAATCATCATCAGATTCGACAAAAGCGATGAGAGTCGCGGTGTGTCGCGCCCGCCGCTGCGTCTGTCAAACGGGAGGGTAATAATCAATATTTTTTCAAAGCAAAAAAAATGATTAAATAAATTTTTGTGCAAAAAAAACATTGGCAAGAGCCTCGTTTTTTCTGTTAATTTAATTTTTAAAAAAAAAGTTTCAAAAAAAATTTTGTTTCAAAATTTTTAGAATTTTGTTCCAAACTTTAAAAAAATTTTGGAAAATTTTCAAACTTAAATTAAAAAATAAACTATACACTAAGAAAAATTTTTTAAAAAAAAAATTTGGTAAAAAAAAGGAATAATTTCGAAAATATTTTGTTAAAAAATGTTCACAATCTGAGAAAAAAAAACCAAAATGAAAATTTTTAAAGTAAATATATATGTGAAATTTCAAAGACTTCAATTTATTTTCAAAATAATTTTTTTAATGAAAAAACTGTCATAAAAATTCAAAATTATCGTAAATTTCCCAAAAATCCTAAAAATTTAATTTTCAAATTTTTTTTAAAATTTTTAACTTAAAAAAAACGAAATGCGCCGGTTTTCGTGTCGAGACCAAAATCCCGGGAACTCGAACGAAAATCGCCCAAACTTTTTTGTGATGAATCCTATGAAAATGGTGCAGTTACAAAAAATATGGGAATTTTTGAGACCTTTCGAATGGCGCAACGAAAATCTGAAAATCTTGATTTTGAAGAAAGTTATGCGAGGTTTTAAAATAGAGAGCATCAAAACCTGCACAACTTGCTTCAAAATCAAGATTATCAAATTCTCGTTACGCCATTCGAATCGTCTCAAAAAGCTTTTCATTTTTGTTAACTGCACAGTTTTCACAGGCCCGAGCACAAAAGAGTTAGTGCGATTTCCGTTCGAGTTGCCCCCGGGATTTCATTCCATGTCAATTTCGCGCGAATAATAGCGTGGCTCACCGCTCTCGGATGGCCGTCTCCTCGTCGCGAATCGAGTCCATCTCCTCCTGATTCATCGTCTCCACCTCTTTTCGCAACGCCTCCGCCTCGTCGGGAAACATTGCGACGAACGTTTTGTCCCGCAAGTTAAACTGTTTGGATTTGCGCGCGAGCAGACGTCGCTCGGTGTCGGAGGTGACGACGGAGCCGAGTGTCGGCTGATTGTCGTTCATGAACGACATCAGGCCCGTGATGATCGTCGACACTGTCCACGCCGGATTCCACGTGTCCGGATGGTAGTCGGAGATCGACAGGCACAGACGCGTGTTCGTCTGCAAACACCGGATGATCCGAATTCGCCGAAACGTCGTATTACACGATCGCGCGGAGGCAAACTTCCGCGTCCGAACCATGGTTAGAGTGGAAAATCTTCGAGAGTCTACGCTATTATCAGATTTTTTTTTGAATGCAATACGCTAAGAAATGTTTGCTTCCGAGGTGTCGATTTACGGGGTTGGTCTCGCCACGAAGAGAACGAAACACATACGACGAGAGATGAAATTTCTTCAATATTTTCAAGTTTTTTTCATCTCTTCTCGTCTGTCCTCTCGCTCTCTTCGTGGCGAGACCAACCCCCGTAAATCGACACCTCGGAAACAAACATTTCTCAGCGTATTGCATTCAGAAAAAAAAATCTGATAATATTATAGGGGCGCGACATCTCGTCACCTCGCAGAAAAGCCGCTGTGTGGTCTCGCAGCGAACTGAGGAGGTACTGTAACAGTCGTTTCAACTGTGACAGTGAAAAACAAACGAACACAGCTGAAACGACTGTTACAGTACCTCCTCCGTTCGCTGCTAGAAGACCGAGGTGCTTATAATAAAAGTGATCATAATTCGAAGAAAGTGGGGAAAAAAGGTTAAAGGCGCAGAGTGATTATTTTGAGAAAAAGGTTTATGGTAGGCGTGGCGAGACCTGTTTGTCTGAGGACTCTCTCGATAATTTTTAACTCTTTTATAAGTTGGCGGAAAATTGGAATAAAATTTTTTTGGCCGGGAAAATTTGCCGTTGCCAAAATGAGCTCGAAAAATTTAAATTTATATTTAAATTTGAATTCAACCTTCCGGGAAAATTTCCAATTTTTTTCAGGCTTCTATTTAAAATTTCCGCCAATTTTTCAACAAATAGTTTTTTTCCGCGATTTTTTCGTTATTCATTTTTTTTCCGCACCTGAAATCTGCCATTCGGTGTGATCATCAGAATTGCCGGTGGTTTGAACGGAAAATCTTTCGGGAATATCAGTTTACCGTGGTAGATGCCGCCTGCAGAAAATGCAATTTAAAAAAATTAAAATTAAAATTAAATTATCTGGTTGAGAATTTTCATTCATTTTTTCGAATAACTTTATTAGTCGCATAATTTCCCAAAAAAAATTTGCAAAAACCGGAAAAAATTTTTCATTCAAAATTTCGGTTATTTTAATGCTCAAAAGTGTTTCGAAACTCAAAAATTTTTAAAAATTCGAATTTCGACTCGTCCAAAGTACAATTTTCTCTGAAAAACAACTTCAATTTTTCAAAATTTTTCCAAAAAATATTATTCAAAAAAAGATCAGATAAAAAATTGTATCTAAGTTTATCCGAAAAAAAAAAACGTTTTCTATCCAAACCTAGTTCCCCTTTCTCAAAAAAAAAAAAAAAAAAAAAACGATGTCTGACCTTCGTACGGTGTTTTCGGGGCTCCGATGATAATGTATCGCCACTCGAGTATGTTCGTTTCCAACGGAGCCGCCTTCATGAATGGCACCGGCTCTCTGCAATCAAAAAAACAAAAATTAGGCGGAAAAAATTTCTGGTTTTTTTTTTAATTTAAAAATTCGTTGGAGACATCGAGGAATTCCTATTTTTTTCAAATCAAGAAAAAAATTTAAAATATTGATAATCATTTTTTATTAATTAAAAAAAAATTTCTACGAATGTTGAAAATTCAAAATTTAATAAATTTATGTTAGGAAAAACTGTGAACAAAAATTTTTTTCCAAATTTTTATTTAAAAAATTTGTGAAAATATTGTAAATTACAAAAAAAAATTTGGGAAAATTTTTAGAAAACCTTAGAAAAATCCTAAAATTCCGGAATTTTTGGGAACAATTTTAGCATAATTTTCCAGAAAAATCATGGAAATTTTCAGAAAAACTCAAAAAACTCCAAAAAAAAATCTGAAAATTTATCCAATGTTTTAAAATTAACCGGAAATTGTTTTAACTTTCAGAATGATTTTTAAAAAAATTAAATTTAATTCAAAAAAAACTAAAACTCACTTCAAAAGGCGCTGATAGTCCTTTTTGAGTCTCTGCAGAGCCACTATCGGCACTTCGGACGGCATTTTTCTAAAATTAACGCGGAAAAAAAATTATAAAAAATTTCAAAAAATTGCAAAAAGAAAAATTTAAACGGATTTGAAAACCGCTCAACAAAAAAAAATAAATTTTGAATTAAAAAAAAAATTTTAAATCATTTCATTTCACCACTGGTTTTGTTTTTCGCATAATATAAATAATGAATGTTTTTCGTTTTTTTCGGGGAGGGGAAAAAAAACAAAGAAATATACCGACAATAGAGTGCGTTTTGGGGTGTGGAGCGAGAGAGGGAGAGAAAAACAGAATAATAGAGAGGGGAAAAAAAAATAATAATGGGGAAGAAATAAATTCCAAAAGGAGGGGGGAAGAATGAAATCTAGGGCAGGCAAATGCGCGGAAATTCAAAAAAAAAATTGTTTTTTTTCTCGAATTTTTTTTTCTTTTTTTCGGAGATAAAACCAAATCGGAGGGAGAGAGGAGGGGCCAAAAAAAAATATTGAAAAAAAAAGTAAAAATAAATGGACGATTGAGAGAGAGAAAAAAGATCAAATGGGAGGGGGAGAGGAGAAAAAAATCGGGGGAAAAATCGGAAAAAAAATCAGCGGGGAAGAGGGCGGGTAAGAAGACTTCGAATAGACTGATAAAAATTGAAATTCAGGCAGAAAAGGGGGGGAGGGGGGTAATTTTTTTCCATTTTTTTCAAATTTCGAGAGAAAAAAAACCAGATAAAATATGGAAGGAAGAGAGACAAGAACGCGGGATTTTGCAGCGAGGAGATTGAGGGAGGGGAGGAAAAAAAAAAATTAGTTTTGTTTTTTTTTTTTGGACGAAAAAATATCAATAAAAATTTGCGGGAATCTTCAATTTTTTTCATCGCAGAAAAATTTTTTCGGATGAAAAAATTAAAATTTGTTGTGGAAATTTCTATTTTTTTCATTAAAAAAACTTTTTCGGGAATTTTTCATTTTTTTCGGCCCAAAAATATTATTTTTGGACGAAAAAATTATTTTTTTGAAATTTCCATTCTTTCGACTGAAAAATATTTTTTGTCGGGTGAAAAAAAAATATTTTTTTTAATTCTCAAAAATTCAATTTTTTCGACCAAAAAAAATTTCTTTTTTCGGGTGAAAAAAATTATTTTCAAAAAATTTCTCGAAATTCCCATTTTCCTCATCCCAAAATATAGTTTTTTTCACCAAAAATCCAAAAATTTTTCAAAAAAAAAAACTTTTTTTTTTGAAAAAAACTGTGATTTAAAAATTGAGGAATTGAGGAATTAATCCTTTTTTTCCGCGATTAATTTTTTGTTTTTTTCGTTCAAAGGGTTAAAAATTGAGAGAGGAGGGGAAGGAAATCGGAGAAAGAGAGAGATAGAGAGATAGATAGAGAGAGAGGACTGTTAGATGAGAGAAGAAGAGGGCCGGGTGTCAGAGTGGCGAGCCCTATGTACAGTTGTTGAAAACAGAAATCATGAATGGATGGATGGATGGATGATGATGATGTTGGTGTGTGTAGGATCTACTAGTTGACGGAGACGAGAGATCTTAGTCGAGCACTATCGCACTGTTCTTATCTTTGCCGCCGACTCGCGCCTTTTTCGCCGCCGTCGGACCGTCCTCGTCGGTTTGGCCGTCGTCTTCGCTGCTCTGAAAAATGAGTGGAGAATGCGAGATGAACGGAAAAGTGGGAGACGAGGAGAGCATTTGGTCAGAAACACAACTGTGAGAAAGTCACGGGAAAGAAACGGTTAGTACGAGGGAGGGGGAGAGCAAATTGGGAGGAATTCACCGAAACCGAAACCCTATGATGAATTAGAGGCGCGAGACACCGTGTCACCTCGCAGATAAGCGGCTGTGTGGTCTCGCAGCGAACGGTTGAGGGTACTGTAGAAGTGGTTTCAACTGTGACAGTGAAAAACACAGCTGAAATGACTGTTACAGTACCTGCTCCGTTCGCTGCGAGACCGCATCGGCTTCCCCGTTTATTTGTAACTCTGGTCGAAAGTTATCGAGTTCTTGTTCTTTCCGGATTTTTTTTTGACAAAAAAAAAAGAAAAAAAACGTGTAGAAACTCTGGCTAGAAATGTGCAAAGTGGAAGAGCATCGTCGTTTTATTCGAAACGCGCTCGTCGACTGAATAGAAAAAATCCAAAGGAAACGGGAGACAGAGTCCGACGAAATAGAAAACGCGAAGGAGAAGGAGAGTGGGAGAGAGAAACGGAGAGACTAACAAATTAGCGTTTCTCTCTCTCTCTCTCTCTCTTTCTCTGGTTCTCTCGTTCTCTTTCTCCATTTCCTTTTTCCGTCGAATCGATCCGGAAGCGAGAAACAGAGAGAAGAGAGAGAGAGAGAAAGAGACGCCGAGAAATTCTCAGAAACCTTCGCGCTAGGATTGGCGGTGTTAATGGCCACTGGCCAATAAGCTCGACATACGCCAAAACAAAGTCGGCTAGTGGCGCCGGAACAGCGCCAGTGGCGCGGAGTCTACATTTCAAGTGGATGACTAGCATAGTCGATTCGAAATGAGCGAGTGACGTCAGTCTCTCCTCCCCGCTTCCTTTTTTCTTTCTTTCTTCGCTTATTCAGCAGTTGAACCTCACTCTCTTTCATTCGTTTTATTAGCCTCATTTTCCATCGTTTTTTCGCCTTGAAATTTCGTTTTTTTTTGTTTAAATGAGTAATTTCGGCGAGATTTTCAAACCATTAGAAAAAGAAATGGATTTTTTGTTTTGTAAATTTGAAAAAAAAAGTTTGAAAGTTTCTGAAATATTCCCACGTTTTCAGTGTAAACTAGTATAAAAAGGCCAACGTCAAAGGCGCATACAGGGCTCAAAAATTCGAGCACGCTTGTTTTAGGCCTAAAATCTACAGTAGATCTTGTTTTCGCGTCGAGACCCGTGCACCTTTAAACTGCTGCCAATCGTCTACCACACTTCCTGCCTCAGTGCGTTCCCATCCACCAGAAACCTTCAAGAGGGGGCCACTTCAACACGTCACACAACTCGAGAAGACGAGAAGACGGGTGGGGGTTAGAATAAGGCATAACAACTTACAGACCTGCGGAGCACCACGTCCGCGTCCTCTGACACGTCCTCGACCCGGCACTGCCGCAGCAGCAGCAGCAGCCGGAGCCGGAGCTGGAGCACCGGCACCCGGAGCACCCGGCACCGCCTGTCCCATCGGCATCATCGGATCCACGATCATTTGAACCGCCGCGTCCATCGGAACGCCTCCGTTGATCTGATCGAGTCCCCAGCGAGCCATCACATCGGCACGTCGATTCGCCATCGCGACGGCACCGCCCGGCGGAACTACATACCCGGCGATCTGCTGCTGTGGCTGCTGCTGCGGCAACTGCTGCTGCTGATTGTATCGCATCGCCGCCATCGCTTGCTGATTGTGCGGTTGGAGTGGCGCCACTGGCGCGTATCCGCCGCCGACTTGCGCCTGCTGTCCAACCGCCTGTCCGCCGACGGCTCCGCCGCCCATCTGTTGGTAGTACATCAGATAGTTCGCCGGATGTGCCGGTTGCGGCGGATAGTATCCGGGCGGTGCGACGGCGCCGGGCATCGCACCCACGCCTGGCATCGCGCCAAGTCCGTGGTTGTAGAGTTGACGCAACGCCATCTGCTGTTGTCCGGCGGCGGCGAGGAGCATCTCCTCGACCACTTCGCCGTTGCGTCGGCCGTAGGCGGCGTTGAACGCCGCACGCGACGTGTGATTCTGAATCTGCGGCACGTCGATGCCGGTCGGCGTCGCGTGCTCCGGCAACATCACCGGCGCCACGTTCGGCTCGTTATCGCTCGGCGTCACGCCCGTCCACTCTTTCACGTATTCCGGAAAGAATTTGCGGAACTCGCGGTACTGGAAAAAGTTTGCGTTTTGAGCAAGAGAAAGAAAAAAAGAAAACAAAAGAACGCACTTTGACATTGAACTCCTTGCTGGCCATCGCCAAGTTCTTTTGCTCCTGCGGCGAGCCGGAGACTGCTCCGGCCGCCGGCTGATTCTCGTTCATGAACGAGTGCAGTCCTATCAGAATCGCCGACACCGTCCATCCTGGATTCCACGATTCGGGATGATAGTCGGAAATCGACAGGCACAGCCGCGTGTTTGTCGCAAATCTGAGTGACACGAGAGTTGTCCCATTTTAAGTGACATTTTTCGGAAAACAGTTTAGGCCCAGTTCGGCTCGGATTTTTGCAACTCTGGCTCAAGTTTGTCAAAAATTAGTATTACTGTGGCGGTGGCCTAACTTCTGCTTTTCGCGACATTTCTAGGCCACGGCTTGAATTT
This sequence comes from Caenorhabditis sulstoni, assembly GCA_963966605.1. Lineage (NCBI taxonomy): Eukaryota > Metazoa > Nematoda > Chromadorea > Rhabditida > Rhabditidae > Caenorhabditis > Caenorhabditis sulstoni. The sequence continues at coordinate 8,808,080 of OZ016476.1, forward strand.
GCAAAAAAGACACGCGTCTGTGTTTCTAGGCCACGGCCTAGAAACCCTAATCGTTATTTTTCAAAACTTTCAGCCAGAAAACTTGAATTTGAAGGAAAAAAATGCAGTTTCCACTGGTTTCAACAAGGTTTTCATTGAAAAAAGAGCAAAAACCATGTTTTCCACCCGATTTTCCTGATGTGATTCGTGTGACACTCACCGTCCGTTCGGCGTGATCATGGTGATGGCGGGCGGCGCCCACGGGAAGTTCTCCTTGAAGATCACCTTTCCCCAGTAGTAGCCGCCCTGGAACGGTGTGTCCGGCGATCCGCGCAGACAGTAGTGCCACTCGAGAATGTTGTTCTCGTTGGGCAGCGCCGTGATGCCGTCGATCGGATCCGTCTGCAGCTTCATGTAGTCCTTCTGGAGTCGTCGTACCGCCACTGGCGTCGCCGAGCCCGCCGCCGGCACTGGAACGCCGCCGCCTTGTCCGCCTTGTTGCGCCTGCAATCGATCAAATTGTGTGTGTGTTTTTTTTTTTTAAATTTGGATTTGAAATGTATTTAAATTTGAAATTTGAAATTTTTTTTTTTGAAAATTTTCAAATTTCAAATGTGAAATTTAAATTTAATTTTTTTTTGTTTAGAGCATAGGTAATTTAGAAAATTTTCGAGGATTCTAATTTTTATTTATTTCGTTGAAAAAATTTTTATTTATTTCGTTGAAAAAAATTTTTTTTGAGGCGTTCTTTTTTGAAAATAAAGGTTTTTTTCAATCTAATCGGAAATTAAATGGAAAAAAAATTATTAGTATTTTTAAAAAACATTTATCTTTTTCTCGATATTCCAGACTTTATTTTTTCAAAATTCAAAATATTTGAAATTGAAATTTTTTCACAAAAATTAGAAAATTTCTAGAAATTAAAAAAAAATTAATTAGTAATTTTTTTCAATGATTTCGATACATTTTGAGATGCAATTTGCCTCTGAGAGGGTTTTTTTCCTAAAAATAATTGTTTTTCGATGATTTTGAAACTAAACTTGAGCAAAAAAAAATTTTTTTTTTCAAAAAATTTATTCAATATTTTTCATTTATTTTTTAAAAAATTTTTTTTGTGGATGTTTTTTTAAAATTAAAATTTGAATTTTTAATTTTTAAAAAAATTTTATTTTAAAAAATAAAAAACGAACCAAGTTCAACATTCTCTGGTTATTTCTTTTTCGGTTCGATTCGCCCGGCACCAGCTCAAGCTTCCTTTAAAACTCTTCCTAGAAAAAAAAATATAATTATTATTTTCCCTATTTAGAAAAATAAAGAGAAAAAATTAAAGTTAAATAATACTCGGGGTTGAAACCGATTTTGAAAAATGATTAAAAATTTAAAAATAAATGAGAAAAAATAAATAAATTTTACATTGAAATATATTTTTCATCGAGTAAAAATTTGTTATAATCGGGAAGCGAAAGAAAAGAAAAAAAAGCAAAAAAAAAAACGGAAATTTTGATTTTTTGCGTCGTGGGAAATGGAAAAAATTCGTGAATCACAGCAGCTAAATGGACAGAGAAAAGAAGTAAAAATAAATTAAAATAATTTGAAATAAAAATTTTTTTAATTTTTTCAGTTCGCTTTAGCGAAAATCATCGAATTACGCGATTAGAAGTCTCTGAAAATTGGGAGAAAAATTAAACATTTCGAAAAATCGATAAATTTACAGTAAGTTTCCAGAATTCGACGTGGCAGTCGTGGAAGTGGCCGATGTGGCGGCGCGATTGTTGCGGATCTGGAAAATCGCACAGAATGGGTCTCGCCACGAAAACAAAAATTTAAAAAAAATGCGTCCGAGTCGATTGTGGGAATAATTTTTTTTAGTGGTTTGAAAATTTTCGTTTATTTTTTTTTTCATTTTTTTCAAAAACTTATTTTTTTTCAATTCCCGTTTTTCAAAAAATTGAGAAAAATTTGAAATTTAAAATTTTTCAAAAAAATTTTTTTCCTTTTTTCCTACTCTTCTAGACAGATTTTTGTCGCTTCAAAATGTATTTTTCTGCGTAAAAAAAATTCAAAGAAAATTTTTTTTTTGTATTTTAACAGAAAAAGTGCAGTATTTTCAGCGACGAGTTCAAAAAACCACGAAAAAAATTCGAAAATAGGCCGAAAAATTTTTGTTTCTGACACAAAGCAGAAACCTACAATTTCACACACACACACCCACTAAAATTGCGATTCGGCAGGTGAGAAAAGTGGAAAACTAATCGGAAATGGGGCGAAAACTGGCAGAGGGCTCAATGTGCTCAATGTGCATTGGGGTCTCGCAACGAAAACGAGCTGAGTTAGTCATGCGCCTTTAATCTCTTCGGCCTACGGTATACAGGTCAAAGAGTTTAAAGGCGCATGCCTAATAATGCTTTTTTTCCGTTGCAGGACCCGCGGGCGATGGGTCCCGCCACGAAAAAAGGGGATACCATAAACTTTCGCGGCGAAATCGCCTGCGCCTTTAATCTTATTGTTTTCAAACCGCACTTTCTCAGATCAAACTTCTCTTGAATTCGAGGACAATTCGAAAAACAATAAGGAGCCGAGAGAAGAGCACGAGACCAGTCCGGACCGGAAAACGCCGGAAAACGTGCAATTGCCTTTGAGTCTCGCCACGAAAATTGCCCATTCTGACAATCGGGCCGGCGAGAGGGGTGAGAAATGAGTCACGAAGAATCGATTTCCTATGCCCATTGCTCATCGCAAAAATGACTAACGAGATTGTCGGGTCTCGACACGAAAAACGAAACGCCGACGAATTCCAGGAAATTGGCGGAAATCGAGCCGAATTCTATTGGAAACTGCCTATTTCAGCCGAAATCTAATGGTAATCACGAGAAAAACTGAGAGGTACAGGTGAAAATTATTCTCAAAGTTCATGAAAAATCAGCCTCGATTCGCCGATAGAGTTCAAGAATTCGAAGATCGCGCGGCACATTTCAAGACGGGTCTCACCACGAAAAGAAATTTTCATAGTCAATTTTTCAAAGACAGGCGCCGTAAATCGTATCGACGCCCGAGTTTTCCGTGCGAGACCCGAAAAGAACGAGGGGCGCGTGCGTTTATAATAAACGAGAAGAGAAAAAGGTGAAACGATTTCAAAACGCGCGTTTTGTTCTCACACGAACGAAATTCGCCTTCTGATGATGACTCAACGAGTGGTCTCGAAGCGGCGGGTCTCGAAGCGAAAAGAGAGAGAGAGAAAGAGATAGAGAGCACAGTTCGATTCGCCGCTGCGAACAGACGGACAGAAAATGAAGACGAAGAAGAAGAAGGGCACGCGAAATGAATAAAAGTGACGACGAGCGAGGCGAGGCGAGGCGAGACTAGCCAAGAGGCAGAAAACGAGGCGAGAAGAAGAGAAAAAGGGGCAACGACGGCGAAGGCGGCGGCGAGAAAGAGAGGGGAGAGAAGAAGAGGAAGAGAAGCGAGAAAGGGAGAGAAACAACGTGTGTGGGCGCCAGAAGAAAGAGAGGGATGCTGGACAAACGAGGAGACGCAGACATCGGAAGAGAGAGACGAGTGAAGGGGCGCCCTTAAATGAGCAAGGGCGCTTTTTTTCTTTCTCTCTCTCTCTCTCTCTCTCTCTCTCTCTTCATCTCTCTATGAGAACCCCCGGAGAAGAATGACACAATAAAACATAAAACCGAACAGCTGGAAAAAGAGAGACCACGAAATTCTGACAAATTGTGCACTTTGGAAGCTGAACTCCATCGCGAAAATCGACGAAAAAGCCTCAAAGAGAAACGATATTTCCTACAAACTGGTGTGGGTCTCGCCGCGAAAACGGGAATTCCAACGAAAAATTGGGAAAAATCGATGCCAACGGTGCATAAAAACCGGCCAGAAACATCAGAAACTCGATGGTTCTCACGGTGAACGCGCGCGCTCGGGTCTCGCCACGAAAACGCGGAAACCTTCCGGGAAACGGTAACAAACACGCAAATTTTTGGGACAAACGGGAAAACTCAAAATTTTAGCCATATTTGCAGGAAAAAAAGCGCCTGGTCCTATCAAATTTCAACTAAGAGCTGGAAAACGCTTCGAATATCGGGTCTCACCACGAAAACCTCGGAAACCCCGCATTCTGAGCAGATTTTTGGCTTTAAAAGTCGATAAATCTCATGTTTATCGCTGAAAAGCGCTGTGAAATCTCGCGCTCGGGTCTCGCCACGAAAACGCGCGAATTGCATTAAATTTTCACTGAAACCACTTTCTCGACCAACTTTTGATTTCAAAACTCGATGAATCTCATGTTTTTACACTGAAAAACACTGATAACTCTTCCAATTTTCAAATTTCTCCCGGCGCACGCGCGGAAATCGATAATCCGCCTACCACACTAGTTCCAGCACCGGGCGGCGGCGGCAGAAGCGGAACGAGGCCTCCGGAAGCGGAAGGCGCCGGACGCGGACGGGAAACCGCGTTCTTGTCTTTCTTCTGCAAAAATCGATATTCTCAGTGGGGGGAAAACGGGTCGATGCTCACTCCGATGCTGATCGAGATGGTTTGACCCTCTTTGAATGCCAAATCGAGACTCGGACCCGCCGAAAGATCCTGTTTCTCCAGCTGAGCGCTCTTCTCAATGTACCGGAAATGGTCCTGCAAAAAGAGGCAAATCGAAATCAGAATTGAAGATTCGCCTGAAATCAACGCGGAAACTGAAAATTTTCAGCGATTTTTGAGCTTTGGCATCGTATTTCTATCGATTTTTCGGCTTTTCGCAGATTTTTCTAGATTTTTCGTCGAAAATTCCGGAGAGTAGAAGAGATTCACAGAGTTTAGAGCTGGAAATAGGCCTGGAAACTCAGGAATCGACTTGAGAGGAAAATGAGAAAAAATCGACGGAAATTCAAGTTTGGCAGTGGATTTTTGTCGATTTTCACCGTTTTCTATCGAATTTTCACCGGAAATCACTGAAAATTTCGGAAAAATGGCTCAAAATGTGTCAATTTTCGCGGGTTTTCCCATTTTTTCAATGTTTCCGACCTGAAGAGTGACGTTAAAGTCGAAAGCGTCGCCGCGCTCCTGAAATCCGCACCCGACGAACGCCGTCTGACCGTTGTCGTTCTGAAAGTCGACAATTTCCGGAAATCCGACCATTTTTTCACATTTCACACGGATTTTCTAGTGTTTCCAATCGATTTCATCGATTTCCCCGGCCTAAAAAGCGCACCTTTAGGCGAACGACGAAATAGCGGGAGCTGTCGGCGACGGGCTCGATCGCCTGTCCCGGATGCGCGTCGATCGGGCATTTCGCGTACAAATCGCCTGAAAAATCGAGGTTTTTCAATGATTTCAGGGCCAAAAATCGATACGAACCGGAATCGGCGTCCTCGAGACGCATCTCCAGCTTGTTTCCGATCGAGATGAGCCGCATGCGGCCGGTCCACGCGGGCGCATCCAGATTCCAGTCGGCCGCTCTGAAAAATCGATAAAATAGCGAGTCTCGCAAGGTTTTCCAGCGAATACTTTGGCAAAACTCACTTATGGCCTTGAGTGCCGATCGGCGGAATTCGATAGACGAAAACTTTCGGTTTGACGAGCAGAATGTTCTCGTAGTCGCCCATTTTAACGGATTTTCAGTGGGGTTTGGCGGGCTCTCGAGGATTTTCCGGGAAAATTGGAGGAGAAGAAGCCGGAGAGAGTGTGGTTGTAGTGAGGAGAGAAAAAGAGAGATGACGACGAGGCGGCCCGGAATTAGTGCGAATATCGACTTTTTCGCCGCGGACGGGGGAAAAGCACGGCCACGGCCCTTTCATCACGATGCACTTGGCGCGGTTTTTGAGTTTTTGGGGAATTTTGGGAGAAGTTTGGTTTTTTTTTTCAACGTTTTTAGTCAAAAGTTTTGATTTTTTGCTGAATAGACTTGGCGCGGGTCTTGAATTCGAATTTTAACGGGACTTTTACGGTTTTGAGGAGAATTTTTTCAGATTTTTGTTTGTTTTTCGATGAAAAAAAAATTTTCCGATGTTTTTTAAAAGATTTCAATAAATTTTGTAGTTATTTTCGGAAAAAAATGCGGAGATTTTCGAGAATTTCGGTGAAAAATTGGGAAATTTGTGTTGAAAATCAGCAATTTCAGTTAAAGGCGCATGCGTTTTTCGACTGTAGGGTCTCACCACGAAATGTATGGTTTACTGTGGTTCCCTAAATATTTTTTTCAATTTTTCGGTTTTTTTTCAAAAGTTTTCAGAATATTTAACTTTTATTTCAACAATAAAATAATTTTCATTCAAAAAATAATAGATTAACGTTTAGAAATCACATATTTGTGAAAAATTTGCGAAAGAAAAGCGAAAACAAAGTCAAATTCAAAATTAAAACTAAAGGCGCATACACAAAATTTGCAACTTTGGTCCCACAGCGATTTCAATCAGCTACTGTAATTTCTATTTTCCATCTTCATTTTCGTCGCATTTCGCACATTTCCCCTCGATTTTCCAGCAATTTCCGATGTCTCTGCTCGTGCGCGGCCTCTCGAATCTCATCGGACTCGTCGTCCCCATCATCTACTCGTTCAAAATCCTCAAAAAACCCACTAACAAGCGATTGGTGAGCGAAACTTTGCGTTTCTCGAAAAACCGCTCATAAATGTTTTGCAGATTTTGGCCACCCAATACTGGTGCGTGTACGGCTCGCTGCTGATAATCGACTGGCTGCTCGGCACGCTTTTCATCTCCTGTTTCATTCCGTTCTACGACTTTTTCGTCCTCATGCTCACCATCCTCATGGTGGTCCCGCAAATCGGCTTCTCCTCGGTGCTCTACACTAAAGTATCGATTTTCAGCGGGGAAATGAGGAGAGAAATCGCGAAATTTGCAGTTTCTGGCGCCATTCCTCCGCAAATACGAGCGCCGAATCGATCGGGTCGGCGAGCGGATCGTCGAGAAAGTCTGGCAGCACATTCCGGGCATTGCGGCCACTATTCCGGCGCTTATCACGTCGGTAAGCTTGGAACTCCTGGAATCGTCGTCAATTCTTTGCCAGTTTCAGTTCCTGACCGGCCTCGACACGCCCGCCGAGCCGATTTCGCGTCTCCAAATCGAGGACGTCACCGAACTGGACGCCCTGACTCCGCGACGTCTTCGCCAAGTGAATCGCTCCGTCGAAGTGCAGTCCGAGGACGACGACGACGAGGAGATCGAGTCGTTCGTCGCCGTCGCTAGTCGTCAAATCAAGCAGGAGCCCGAGGACTACGAGGAGGAGCTGGTTGTCGCCGAGTTTGCGGCTCAGAATCAGAAGAAGAAGGCGTCGCCACGTCTCCGGAACAGAATGCAGACCAGAAGACAGACGAGAGCGCGCTCCACCGCCGAATAGACGCATCGCTTCTTCGCATATTTTATCGATTGCTTCTCGACATTTCCTGTGACTTATCGTGTTTTCCCTCCCCCAATGTACTATTGACTCAACTAATTCGTGTGTTTTACAAGTCCAATGAACGGATGAATCGCTTCTTTGCAGGTCCTCTCACGCTGCCGCCGCACAGCTGACTCTCTCGTCGTCTGCGCTCTCTCACTCTCTCGCCACTCTCTCTCTCTCTCGCACGGCTGTCTTCTCTCTTTCTTTCTTTTTTTTGTAATCGGTTCACGTGCCCTCCAGTGTGACTCAACACACACACACATTCACTTGAATTCTCCATTTCGTCATCGTTCTTGTCTGAAATTCGCTGAAAATCGCCGATTTCGCTGTGGTTTTCCGTTTTTCCCACTTTTTTAGGAGGAGAGAAGCATTTTTTCGAATAGTTTTCAGTTAAAGTTATGCGAGAGATATTTTGGGTTTTTGTCTTTCTTGGAAATATTTTTTGTTAGTTTTCTGTGAATTTTTATCGAATTTTCCCCCGTTTTTCAAAATTGTCATTTAGAATATCGATTTTCGGAGAGTTTTCAACCTATTACGAGCAATTTCCCGTGTGAAAACACCTAAAATCCAACTTTTTCGAGAAAAAGTCATCGCAAAAAATTTCGTGTAGATTTACGATAAACACAGTGCATATCGCGTAATTTCGGAGTGTCGTTGTTTTTTTTTGGCGCGAATTCAAAAAAAATTATTTTTTCGGCCTGAATGCAATGCAAATAGAGAGTTTTGAAAGTCGAAAAAAAATGCGATAAGACGGCGATCACTCACTTTTTCTCCCCAATTTATTTCATGCTCACGCCAATCACATGATTTTTTTTTGTTGATTGATTGATTTTTTTCCCGTTTTTCTGTGTCTTCAAGTGTTTGGAACACTGCAAAAATTGCAGAAAATAATCGGAAAAGCGGATTAAGAATCTTTTTTTTTTTGGAAAAGAAAAGATGGAAAATCATGGTTTTTGAAATTTTCAAAAAAAAAAAAATTTTTTTAATTTTTTTTCCGGTTTCACGAAACCATTTTTTTTTAAAATTATTCAAATAAAAAAATCATAGTCAACTATCCATCATGTTTAAAAAAGAAAAAAAAAATTTTTGAAAATTTAAAAAAAAAAATTTTTTTCAATTTTTCAAAATTAAAAGTTCAAAAAATCACAAAAAATAATTTTTTTTCCAATTTTTTCCAAATTTTTCCGACTGATAAAAACCGCTGAAATTGACGTGAAATCGACGTTTTTCTCCGAAAATTTCACCATTCTTATCTCCGAATTTTTCCGTTTTCTCCCATTTTTTCCTCCAAATTTCGCGTCATTGGACTTCTTTTTTCACCTTTTTCCGATTAAAAATTCGGGAAAATTTTTTTTTTATTAGAAAAATGTTTTTAGAATTTTTAGAATATTTATTAGAAAAATGTTTTTAGAATACAAAAATTTATTTTATCTCAATTAGAAAAAAAAATTTGTAAAATTTCCAAAATTAATTATTTTTTTTAATTTTCCAAAAAATTATCAAAAAAAAAAAAATCCAAAAAAAAATGTTTTTTTCATTTTTTCTCCATGTTTCTTTTCTCTATTATATCTTTGGAAATTCAAAAAATTCAATAAAAAAAAATAAAATTCTAGACAGAAAAAATGGATACACTATTGGAGATGACATTTCCGGAAGACACGGAAGACTCCCCACCGTCCACTTCTTCGTTCTGGGATTGGCTTCGTGAGTGACGCGACGCGGTCGCGTCGCGGTTTTTGCATTTATATCAATTTTTATTTTTTTTTTTTTCAGTGTCGCCAAAATTCGAAAATGAAACGGGAGACTCCAATTCGACGGACGTCCTTTGCGCGAATTGCATCGGAAATCGCAATATTCTCGGTGAGAGGAGGGGCGCGACGCGGTCGCGTCGCGTGCGCTGGAAAAGGAAGACGAAAATAAATATTTTTTCAGGAAAAAAAAATTTGAAAGAAAATTTTTTTTTTTTTGAAAATTTGATCAAAAACTGTAAAAATCGAAAAAATATAATTTTTAAAAAATAAAAATTTTTTTTTTTTTGAAATTTTTATTAAATGGAAAAAATTCGAAAAAATTAGAATTAAAAAAAAAACGATTTTTAAAATTTTTTTTTTAATTTTTTGGGATCTCAAAAAAAATTTTGTTCGAAAATTTTTTTTGAAATTTTTATTAAATGGAAAAAATTAGAAAAAACTAGAAAAATTAGAAAAAATTTAAATTTGAATAAAAACGAATTTTAACAATTTCTGGAAAAATACATTTTCGAAATTTTTTGAAAATCTCAAAAAAAAAATTTTTTTCAAAAAAAAATTCAGAAATAAAATCGATTATTAATTTTTTTTTAACAGCAAAAAAATACTATAAGAGCCTGGGAAAAAATTAGAAAATTAGAAAATTTTAATTTTATTTGTTTTTCCAAAATTGAAATGAATTACTGTTTCAAGAACCAGCCATTCGAATTGCCGACAGATTTTAGAATGATCTAAGAAGAGTTCTTTAGAAAAATCGATAATCACCAATTTTTTATCACGCCGCAATTTTGCAGCGTGCGTCCGCTCGAGTACGATCGCAATTCTGGGCATCTGCACGGCCGTCATGTGTATGGGACGTATTGTGAAATTGCATGCCACGTCACAGTCACAACTCATGCTACTCCTCTACTATATTCTCGCTGTTCACTGCTTCGGAGGGTCAGTTTCACTTTTTTCAATCATTTTTTTTTGGATTTTGACAGGAGTTTGACACCTCCATTTTCAGATCACGTACGGAAATGACGTCACGTGACGTGACACTGTGTGTCCCTTTGAGCAACCCAAAAGGCAACATTCTTCAAAGGGAGACACAATGTCACGTCACGTGACATCATTTCGGTTCGAAACCCAAAAAGAGGCGTCTCAATGGACTCCGAGATTCTTCACGCAGTTTCATAAATCTATGTATGTCATGTCACGTGACATCATTTCCTTGCAAGACCCAAAGAAGGGACGTGGCCTACGTACTCTGAGCTTCTTCACGCGGTTTCATATTGCTATGTATGTCACGTCACGTGACATAATTTCCGTTCGAAACCCAAAAAGGGGCGTCTCAATGGATTCCGACCTTTTTCGCGCGATCTCATAAAGCTATGTATGTCACGTCACGTGACATCATTTCGGTTCGAGACCCAAAAAGAAGCGTGTTCTACTGAATCCGATCTTCTTCGCGCGATATCATAGTGAGATGTATGTCACGTCACGTGACATCGACATCATTTCCGTTTGAGACCAAAAAAGGGGCGTGGCCTACGAACTCTGAGTTTCTTCACGCAGTTTCATAACTCTATGTATGTATGTCACGTGACGTGACATCGTTTCCGTCATCATAATACCTGTATTCTCGTTGTCAGATCGTTCGAGTGGCTGATCGGATGGAAGACAGAAGTGAGCCTGTTTCTGTCGTACACAAAGGCCGTGTGCCTGCTCATCGTCTGCTACTTCTATCTCGACATCGCCTCCTCGATGATGCACTGGAGTTCGACGGCCGGCAAACGTCTCTGCTTCGTCGCCCTCTTCCTCCTCTTCACCTACTTCACCGCGTTTCTCGTCATGGGATACGTGCTCGCTTCTTTCGAGCCGCGCCTCGATTGCCGAGGTGAGCGAGCGACGCGGCGCGGTCGCGTCGCGGTCAATGGAAACACTTTAGTACTTGCTCGACCCGAAAATTTCGAACTTCGACACCTTTTCGATAATTTTCAAACAGTTTCGTCTAAGAACGCCTTGTGTCGATTTAAGGAGCCCGTTATTTCGGAGCGTCGTACCAAATAGTGGTCAATTTTTGGCGTTTTTCTGCTGAAATTTGTCAAAGTTTGTGTTTTTCCTATGTTTCAACAAAGTAAACACCGAAAAATGACCTAGAAATTTGGAAAAATCGCAAAAAATTGACAAAAATCGAATTTTCGAATTTGACCTACTTTTTGACCTACTGACCTACTTTTTTGGGGAGCTCTCAGTGGAGATTGAAATGTGACTACAGTAATCTTGTGACTTGCCGTGTTAATTTTGAACGAGGCCCTTCTGGCAACTCAACTGAAGGGAAAAGTTGAACTCTCTTAAAGGGGGGGCTACATGAAAAATAGAGGGTAGTTATTTTTGGAGTTTAGGGTTTCCCTGCGAGCGAATAACCTGAATATGTTAGAAATCAAGTTAGAATGGTATCCAGACTCATTTACCTGTTAAAAGTTTCAAAAGTTGATATACCCCACGTAGGGGCCTACCTCCGTTGGATGGGATTGCCTGTACTGGGTGTCAGTAGCTCAGTCGGTAGTGGTGGCGGCTAGTAATCGAGAGGTCGCGAGTTCGAGTCCGGCCTCAACCCGCCGGCTTCACCTAGCCTCCAAACCTTTTTTGCTCAATCTAATCGAACTTTGAAAGGCCTCCTCACCCAACTTCTCTCATTCGGTGTTCCGTTTCTGCAGCGCCCTACTGGATCCTGTTCTCGTCGGGCCAATTCGCGATCGTGCAGCTGACGTTGATGTCGTTCTGTCTGATACTGCGCCGAATGCGTCGCATCTCAGCACCAGTCCAAATGCGCGCCGCCCAACGACGCGACCTCTTCGTGCTGATGTGGGCGTTCGAGACGGCCGCCGTGTGCGATCTCGCCTATCACTGCGGCATGTACATGCTCGCCGATCGGCACTCCAAAAACAGTTGCTCCGCCATCTTTGTGAGTCCCTTCTCCATTTTTATGTTATTGATTCGAAACCAAAAAAAAATAGTTTTTAGAATTTTTTAGAATGGACACATTATCGATAGTTGAAAATTTTTTTTTTTGGTTTTTAAAAAATTTATTTTCATTTTCACTAAAACAGATACTTCGATGTTTTTGTTGCAAAATTAAAATTGAGAATAATTTTTTTTTTCAATTTCCTGAAAAAAAATTTCGATTTTTTAAGTCAATTTTTCAGTCATTTTGGGTGGAAAATCGTTATTTAAAGCATTTTTTTCCTATGTATTAATTTAAATTTTAAAATTTTAAAAAATTCCGATTTTTACAATTCAAAATTATTTTTTTTTCAATTCATTATTTTAAAAAATCAAAAATTTAAAAATTTTCAAAAAAAAAATTTTTTTTTTCTTTAATTTTAGTTTTTTGTAAAATTTTTGCGAATTTTTTAAAATTCAAAGAAAAATCAATTCTTGAAATTTCTCATAAAAATAAAAACCATTCGTAAATATTATCGGATTTTTTTGAATGCAATACGCTGCGGAAATTTTTTTTTCGAAATGTCGATTTACGGGTTGGTCCCGCCACGAAGAGAAAGAGACGCAGACGACGAGAGATGAAATTTCTTCAATTTTTTCAAATTTTTTCATTTCTCGTCGTCTGCGTCTCTTTCTCTTCGTGGCGGGACCAACCCCGTAAATCGACATTTCGAAAAAAAAATTTCCGCAGCGTATTGCATTCAAAAAAATCCGATAATAATGAAGAACTTTCGAAAAAAATTAAATCGTTTTTAAATTTTGAATTAGAAACAGAGAAAAACATTTTTTTTTCAAAAAATTTTTTCAAAAAACTATTTGAAAACTAAAAAATTTCAATCTCAAATTCTACCAAAAAAATTTACAAAAAAAAATAAAAAATAATAAGTTTCAAAATTCATATTTTTTCGAGAATTTCTGCGAAAATCAATGAGAGCCAATTGGCGACACTTAAAAAATTAATCAATTTTTCTTTTTAAATCGAAAAAATTTGAAATCCGACAAAAAAAAATTCGTTTTTCGTTGCAGGACCACGATCAGATTCGGTATTCGCTTCTCAAAGGACCCTATGACGTCATCAACTTCATCATGCCCGTCTGGGCGATTTTGTACGTGTTCCGCACAAAAGCCAAGCCCAGAAGTGACAGCGAGGACGACGACTCGGAGGTACGCTTCTTTTTTTTTTGCTGGGGAAAAATTATTTTTTTAAATTTGTATTTGGAAATTTATGGATATTTATGTAAAATTTGAAAAAAAAAAATTGTAGAAAATTTTTGGAAATTTTTATAAAAAACTGATTGAATAGATTTTTTGAAAAATGTTATGAACAAAAAAATTATATCAACTTGAATTAAGATTTATATAAAGTTTATAAAAAATGAGAAAAAATTTTTTAAAAGAAAAATTGAAAAAAAAATTTACTATTTTTTATTTTTGGAAATTTATGGAAAATTATGTAAAATTTGAAAAAAATATTATAGAAAAATTTTCGAATTTTTTATAAAATATTGATTGAATACATTTTTTAAAAGTTTTTATGAACAAAAAATTAATATTGAATTTAATTAAAATTAATATAAAATTAATAGAAAATTTTAAAAAAAATTTTAAAGAAAAATTGAAAAAAAAAATTTAGCGAAAAATTTTTTTTTAATCAAAAAACCAAGCTTCTTTTTTTTAATTAGCTAAAAAATATGCAGAAAACCATATTTTATGGAACCGATTCCCGAATTGAATTTTTTTTTATTTGAAAAATTTGCCAGATTTGGTTGCAACGGGAATTTGACCCACTTTTTGACCTACTGACCTACTTTTTTTTTGGGGAGCTTTCAGTGGAGATTGAAACGTGACTACAGTAATCTCGTGACTGGCGCCAATTTTGACCGGGGGCCCGTCCGGACACTTAACTGAAGGGAAAAGTTGAACTCTCTTAAAGGGGGGCTACATGAAAAATAGGGGTAGTTATTTTTGGAGTTTAGGGTTTCCATGCGAGTAAATAACCTGAATATGTTAGAAATCAAGTTAGAATGGTATCCAGACTCATTTAACTGTTAAAAATTTGAAAAAAATCGTGAAAAAGAGTAGAAAATGGCGGAAAATGATGATTTTCTAGCCGAAAACTCGCCAAGTGTCACCCAAACAGAGACGCCACGGAATATTTTAAACATTTTTTTCCAGTCGTCAACCCGATCGACGTGGTCGTCAACGCATTCTCGCAACAACGTGCGCATCGCCGACGTCGTGACGGTGAGAAACTGGCGACGTCGCTACCGTCCGCTGACCCAACCGTCGCCGTCCGAACAGCCCGTCCTCCACTCGCAGTGGAGACGTCAGAATCGGGCCGGAGGAGGCGGCGCCGATCACCTGCCGCCGGCTCACCCGAGCTCCTCCTCCTCTGTTGTTGTGGCTCCGCGATTGAGAGCCGTCTCGTCGGCTCCGATGATCCGACGCATCTCCGTCTCGAGATCCATCGTCAGCTCGCCGCTCTACAGTATTCCCGAAGAGTTCCAGGTGAGACCCGCCGTGTCTGTTTTTCCTCCAAATTTGGAAAAAAAAAAACGAAAGCACTGTGTCGATTTACGATAAACACAGAGCCGAAGCCCGTTATTTGCGGAGCATCGTAACAAATAGTTTTTGATAGACTTTCGAAACTGAGGGAATCGTATAAATACTGAATTTTTTCTTAATTTTCAGCAGAAAAACGGGAAAAAATAACATGGAAATGCAAAAAAATCGCGAAATAAGTTGAAAACAATTATTTGGTACGATGCTCCGCAAATAACGGCTTGCGCTCTGTGTTTATCGTAAATCGACACAATGCGTTTTTTTTGAGATTTCTAAAAAAAACAAGGGCAATAGATGGCAAATCGATAATAGGCTGTGGTGGCCTAGAAACCCAAACCTTAGACTTATCGAACCGATGAACTTCAAACCGTAATATTTCGAAGACTAGAAGAGTTATGAAAACGTTGTCAACTGCAAAAATGATCAGCGTAAAATGTCCCATATTTTTGTAGTTGTCAACTTTTTTCTAACTATTTTAGTTTTCAAGATATACCCCGTCAAAGTTGAACTTTCTCTTACAGACGTTTACTGCATTTCGGAGTTTTCTTTTTTTTCTCGAGAGAATCTAGGAAATCTATCGAAATTTGAGTTTCTAGGCCACTAAAACACTAATCATTCATTTTTCAATCGATAATCGTCTCTATCCGATTCCAGGGCTCCGGACCGACGGCTCACGTGCTCGTCGGCTCACTTGACACTTTCTCGACGGTCCCCCTTATCGATTAATTGATTTAATCTGAAAATTTTCATTCTTTTAATAATTGTCTTTCACCCATTTCTTTTTTCTCTACTTTCCAAAAAAAATCCCGGTTTCCGAAATTTTGTCCTCAATTTTTCACTTTCTTAAAACTTTTCCTCATTTTCTCGATTTTACTAAAAAAGAGGAAAAAGAGAAATAAACGGGTTTTTTCTTTTAATTAAATAATTGTTGATTTTTTTAATTAAAAAAAAATATTTTTCTGTTATGGAGAACTGTGAAATATTTGTGTGAATTTGGAAAAATTAAAAAAAAAAATTTTTCAATTTGTAAATTTTTAGAAAAATATTAAAAAATTTTTTTGAACAAAATGCTAGTTTTTCATAAATTGAAGAAAAAAATTAAAAATAATAATTTTTTTGAAAAAAAAATTCGCTTCGAAATTTTATAAATCGCAATGAAAACGATTTTTGAAAAATTTAATTATTTTTATTTTGGAAAAAATCCTGAAAAAAAACTGGAAAAATTAAAAAAAAAAACCTTGGAGGAAACGTTTTTTTGTTTTTCGATAAGAAATATTTAAAATCGCCAGTTACCAAAAAAAAAAAAAAAAAAAATTCCCATTTCGGACCAAAACCAAAAATGGAGTTATCCATTTCCGTTTTATTAGTCGAATCTTATTTGTCGCTTTTCTACTGAAATATAAAAAAAATGCCCGTATTTTTCAAAATGTTTTCGGTTATTCTAGTAATCAGCCTCAAAAAAAGGGGAAAATAAAAATAAAAATTATTTGTAACTGACAAATACTGAAATTTTCACTAAGATTCAGCGAAAAATCGCAAAAAAATCATAAAAATTATTTGGTACGATGCTCCGAAATAACTGCGGCTGGCTTCTGCACTGTGTTTATCGTAAATCGACACAATGCGCTCCTTTTTGAGATTTTGAAATTTTCAGAAAACAGACACAGCAAAAACCGAAGATAATCGAGTTTTCCGATAGAAATTTTCATCGACCAACATTTTTTGGGAAATTTAAAAACCACCGTTTCAACCCGGTTTTTTGTTTTTTGGAAATTGAATTTTTTTTACTTTTGGACAGCTCAGAAGGGTACTCTGATATTTGCCGCGGTATATCTTGAAAACTACAATAGTTGGAAAAAAGTTGTCAACTACAAAAGTGTGACAAATGTCACGCTGATCAAGTTTGTAGTTGACAACTTTTTGATAACTTTTCTAGTTTCCGAGATATTCCGGTTTGAATGTCACGAACATGCCATTCTATGTACAAATGAGAGTTTTCTCCGGTAATTTTGTGTGTTCCGGAGTAAATCTAGGAAATACTTGACTGTTTCAATGAGTTTGAATAATAAGAAATTTATTTGGTTGAGAGTGTTTATATAACGATTTATGGGTGATCGACGGAAAAATTATTTTCAAAAAAAATTTTGAAAAAAAATTTGCCGCAATTTTAATTTTCTTTTACCTCTCAAATGTTTCCATGTTTTTTTCTTTGAAACATTTTCATTTGATCTTTCTTTGATCAAAATATTTATTTTGAAGCGTCACTACCGACTCCATCTACAAGCTGAACCGAGCCCTGGCCGCCCTGACAGCCGCAGCGAATCTGAGAAAACATCCCGACGCCGCCAAAATCATCATGTCAAGGAAGGCCAAGTGGGCCGGTCACTTGGCCAGGAGGGAAGACGGAAGGATCTCCAAAGTCGTGACCGAATGGCAGCCGCGGATCGGACATCGGAACCCCGGGAGGCCCAAGAAACGATGGTCCGATGACATCGCTCACCACGTGAAGCAATTTCAAGCTTGACTGTTTCAATGAGTTTGAATAATAAGAAATTTATTTGGTTGGGAGTGTTTACATAACGATTTATGGGTGATCGGTGGTTATTTTCAGGTTGAAAAATCATTTTCAAAAAAATTTTGAAAGTCAGGTTTATGGACAACTTGAAATGTAGGTATTTTTATGACAAACTCGAATAAAAATAAAAAATTTGCCGCAATTTTAATTTTTTTACATCTCAAAATTTAAATTTTTTAAAATAAAAAAACCACATTTTTAAAATCATTTTTTCCAAAAAAAAAAAAAGAAATTGAGAATCTCTGAAAATTCGACACTTTTTTCAAAATATTCTAATTTTAGAGAAGTTTTGGAAAAAAAATGCTCAAAAACGGACAACTCCTCGAAGCTTCCGATGGATGCCGCTATCTGGGAAGATGGTTCGATTCGTCCGGCAGTCTCGATCAGGAGATCACGAGGAGAATTCGCAGTGGATGGGCAGCTCTTCACGCCATCAAGCCGATCCTCGAAACAGCAAGCCGGAAGGAAAAAACGCAGCTTTTCAGACAGAATGTCAACCCTGCCATCTTCTACGCAAGCGAAACGTGGAGCGTCACTACAGATTCCATCTACAAGCTGAACCGAGCCCTGGCCGCCCTGACAGCCGCAGCGAATCTGAGAAAACATCCCGACGCCGCCAAAATCATCATGTCAAGGAAGGCCAAGTGGGCCGGTCACTTGGCCAGGAGGGAAGACGGAAGGATCTCCAAAGTCGTGACCGAATGGCAGCCGCGGATCGGACATCGGAACCCCGGGAGGCCCAAGAAACGATGGTCCGATGACATCGCTCACCACGTGAAGCAATTTCAAGCTTGACTGTTTCAATGAGTTTGAATAATAAGAAATTTATTTGGTTGGGAGTGTTTACATAACGATTTATGGGTGATCGGTGGTTATTTTCAGGTTGAAAAATCATTTTCAAAAAAATTTTGAAAGTCAGGTTTATGGACAACTTGAAATGTAGGTATTTTTATGACAAACTCGAATAAAAATAAAAAATTTGCCGCAATTTTAATTTTTTTACATCTCAAAATTTAAATTTTTTAAAATAAAAAAACCACATTTTTAAAATCATTTTTTCCAAAAAAAAAAAAAGAAATTGAGAATCTCTGAAAATTCGACACTTTTTTCAAAATATTCTAATTTTAGAGAAGTTTTGGAAAAAAAATGCTCAAAAACGGACAACTCCTCGAAGCTTCCGATGGATGCCGCTATCTGGGAAGATGGTTCGATTCGTCCGGCAGTCTCGATCAGGAGATCACGAGGAGAATTCGCAGTGGATGGGCAGCTCTTCACGCCATCAAGCCGATCCTCGAAACAGCAAGCCGGAAGGAAAAAACGCAGCTTTTCAGACAGAATGTCAACCCTGCCATCTTCTACGCAAGCGAAACGTGGAGCGTCACTACAGATTCCATCTACAAGCTGAACCGAGCCCTGGCCGCCCTGACAGCCGCAGCGAATCTGAGAAAACATCCCGACGCCGCCAAAATCATCATGTCAAGGAAGGCCAAGTGGGCCGGTCACTTGGCCAGGAGGGAAGACGGAAGGATCTCCAAAGTCGTGACCGAATGGCAGCCGCGGATCGGACATCGGAACCCCGGGAGGCCCAAGAAACGATGGTCCGATGACATCGCTCACCACGTGAAGCAATTTCAAGACACTCGATCAAGAGAAGGGCTGATTGTTCCCGGAAGGCGTCGAGCGGGTTTTCTGAACCCCAAAATAACATGGTCCACAGCGGCACGAAGCAATCGTGCTCAATGGAAGGAGTTTGTCCGCAGCCTATCAGGCTAGACCAACGGACCCCAAGTATCCCCAAGTAAGTAATATTTTAATCTTAGAAAAGTTTCTAAAAAAGGCTCAAAAATTAATGTTTCAAAATTAAAGTGAGTTTTCCGAAAAGTTGAGATTCTTTGTTCCGGAACAAACACGGAACTCGCCACAACTTTTTTGTGGTGAATCTTATGAAAATGGTGCAGTTAGCAAAAATATGAAGCTTTTTGAGACCTTTTGAATGGTGCAACGAGAATTTAAAAATCTTGACTTTGAAGAAAGTTATGCCGGTTTTAGTGGAATTTGAAATCAGTTCAACTAAAACTTTCATAACTTTCTTCAAAGTCAAGATTTCCAGATTCTCGTTGCACCATTCGAAAGGTCTCGAAAAGCTTTATATTTTTGCTAAGTGCACCATTCATAGGATTCACCGCAAAAAAGTTGTGACGAGTTCCGTGTTACTACCGGAATTTACGGTCACTTCTCCGAAGGTCGCAGAACCTCATCTCCACCCCTCCTCCTCCTCATCATCATCATCATAATAATTTTATGTTTGTCCTCGGCTCGGCAGTGCCGTCGTCCAACCTAGACACACACATTCAATTCTGGAAGCGGAGGAGGAGGAGGGGACCCTTGGGGAGGCTCCGTCACGTGCTCGCGCGGGAGGGGGGGACTCTTTTCTTTTCCTACACTCTAGGACCCTCTTCTCTGGCTGGTGGCACCCCTCGGATGTTGCCAATTCTCTGAGAAAGAGAAAGAGAAAGAGAGAGAGAGAGAAAGAGAGAGAGAGAGAGAGAGAGAGAGAGAGAGAGAGAGAGAGAGCCTTTTTTTCTTTGCATTTTTCTTTCTTTTTTTCTTCTCCCTGTTTCATTCGAGAAATGAAAAAGAATGGTTTTTCGAAAAAAAAAAGAAAAAAAGTTACAGTTTGTTTTCATATTAAAAAACACTCCGCGAACATCGTTATTGATATGCAGTCTAGAGACATTAGATTTATTTTTTTTTAAATTTAAATTTTAAATTTAAATTAAAAATGATACAAAAAGAAGAAAATATAAGGTTTCAGAAACCAAATTTTTAGAAAAAATTCAATTTTTTTTCGTTTTTTTGAAAAATGAGCAAAAAATAATAATTCCCCATGATCCTTATTTGAATTTTTTAAAATTGAAATGCAATGTTTAGAGATATTAATTTTTGCATTTTTTTTTTTAAATTTGAAATTTAAACTAGAAATGACAAAAAAAGAGAAAAAAAGTTTCAAAAGCCAAGTTTTTTTTAGAAAAAATTCACAATTTTTTTTTTTGAAAAAGTAGCAAAAAATAAAAATTCAAAATTTTTTATTAAAATGATTTTTTTCTCAAAAAAATTTTTTGCATTTTTTTTTCGAAAGTTTTAAAGATTCTGAAAATTTTCAAATTTTTTTGAGCCTAAGAAATTTGAAAAAAAAAACATTTTTTTCGAATATTTTTTTTTTCTGAAATTCGTTGCTACCCGTTTCGTTTTCCCATCAACAACCAATTTTTTTTTTCAAATAAATAAAAATAAATATATAAATTGGCTGTAATACCCGTGGATTAGGACACCTCTCTCCCCCAAAACCACCCAATTATTCCCCTTTTTTTTCTTTTTTCTTTTTTTTCGTGTTTCTAGTATGGTAAATGAGGCGATCGGCACGTACTTTAAATCCATTAATAAGCGAATTTATAGATTATTTCTACCATTTTGGCTTTCCTTTTAGAAAAAAACAGAAATAATATTTTTGGGGAAAAAAAAAAACGAATTGTTCTTATTTTTGTTTTTCAAATTTTTATTTTTCAATTATAAATTTATAGTTTGATTTTAAAACGAAAAAAAAATTTTTATTACAAAAAAAAAACAAAATTTTATCCCTAATTTTGACGATATTTTTGCTACTATTTTTGTTATTTTTTTTGTTAATTCAAACAAAAAAAACCAAATAAATTTTAAAAATTCAATTTTTATTTGTTAAAAAAAATATTCTCGTTAAAAATTAATTTGCAAAATAATCGATAGTTTTTTTGAGAACTGTATCGAAAATTTTGGAAAATTCTATATCAAAAGTAATAAAAAAATTAATCCGCCCCGGGAAACAGTATAAAAATTAAAAAAAAATTTTTAAACTATTTATCAAACTACTCGTCCATCAACTCAATTGTTGGTTATAGAATGACGTGGCATGACGTGGCACTCTTATTATTTCGCCGATCGAATGCATATATAACTGTTCTTCATGGTTTAAAAAAAAAATTTTAATTGAAAATGACAGATTTAGTGATATTTGAGTGGAATCTTGACATTTTCGACTTTTTATTTATTTTTTTACCCTGATAATTTTTTTTCTCGGAAAATTATTCATGTGCAGGTTTTGAAACGGTCAAACTTTGAGGAAATTTTTTTTTGAATTTTTTGAATTTTTTTTTTCTGAAAAAAGGTTTAATTTTGAGCAAAAAAATTAAGAAAAAATTATAAAAACAGATAAAAAAATTTATTTTTTTTGGCCAGAAATGTGTGAAATGAATGATTTATTCATTTCTTTTTTTTTTGATTAATTCCGACTTTTTCACACTCTTTTTCCCCTTTTCAACCACATTTTTACCCCTTTTTTTTTCTTTTTTTTTCTTTTTTTTTCCCAAAGATCTCTGATATTTTGGCCTTTTTTTCGGCTTTTTTTGAAAAAAAAAATTTTTTGAATTTCAAGAAAAAATGTTTTTTTCACCTACATTTTTCAAATATGAACACAAAAAATATTCAATTTTTTTTGCTGAATTTTTCAAAAAATTTAGAGTTTTAAAATCTCGAAAAATTGAAAAAAAAGTTATTTTTCCTCTAGAATTAATTCGATTCCTTTCAATTAAATAATCTTATTTTTTTTAATCCCGAAAAAAAAATATCAAAAATGATAAAAAATAATATTATTTTATTTAATTATGATCAGAATATTCAGAAATAATAAAAGAAAAATTAATTTTTCTATTCAAAATAAAACAAATACTGTTTCAAAAAATTTATATTTTCATAGTGATCACTAAAATAAGTAATTACACGAATTATCTTTTTTCAAAATTTTCAAAAAAAAAAAAATTTATTTCCATATTCAACCCTTTTGAATTTTTTATAGATTTCTGAAAGAAAAACGTTTGCATTCATGGAAAAATTTTAAAAAAGTTTGTTTTTTGAAAAAAAAAATTTTTCTCTTTCTTTCTCTTTCTCTTTCTTTTCCTCTCTTTTTCTTTCTCTCTCTTTTTCTCGAAAAATAATTTATATAAACATAAATATGCGAAAAGAAATGAGGGACAGGATGTTTATGAGTTTGGCAGAGTGCCAAGGGCAAAGTTTATCTTCTCCATTTTTATGTTTTTGCTTCCTCACACGCCACCTACTAGTAAACAAAATGAGAAAAAAGAAGCCAATTCCGCAAATCATCTTTTTATTTTACTTTTTTTTTGAAAAAAAATTTAAAATTAAAAAAAAAATTTTCCTCAGAATTGGATTTTTTGCGAAATAAAAATATTTTTTTTATTTCTAGAAATAGTTTTTTTTTTAATGTATTTTTTTGGGGTTTTAATTATTTTTCAATTTTTTTTAGAAAAAAAAATTTTGAAATTGAAGAAACTTTACTATTTTTTTCTCAATCTTTTTCAAAAAAAAAATTGTTTTTGAAATTTTTGAAATTTTTGCAAAAATTAAATTTTCCAATTCTCGAAAAATCGATTAATTTTTGAAAAAAAAAATATTTTGATATTAATTTTTCTGATAATTTTACAGTTACAAATTCGTGTTATTTAATTCAAATTGAAAAAAAAAAAATAATTTTGAACTCACTATATATTTTAATTTTTTTCTTGCAAATTTTCAAAAAAAATCTGAAAACTGGAAAAAATTTTTTTTTGAAGTATTTCGAAAAAATTTAAAAAACCGCTGAAAAATTCTTGAATTACTGTATTTTCTAAAATTTTTTGAGATAAAAATTCTGAAAATTCTAGAATTTTCGTCAAATATTTTTATTTTTTTTTTCGAAAATTTTTTAGAAAGCTTCTGTATTTTCCAAAAATTTTCAAAGCTATTTGAAAATTATCAAACAATTAAAGTAATTTTTTTCCGAAAAGAAATTCATAAATTTTGAAAAAAAATTTTTTTTTTGAACATTTGAAAATTTTCAAGTTTTTTTTTATAATTCTACCAAAAATCCCTATATTTCTGAGAAAAAAATCTCTAAAAATTTCAATTTTTTAACGGAAAGAAAACATCTAAAATCGGCGTATTTTCAAGATTTTTTTCGAGACCGCACCACCTGCCTTCGCAGCACAACAATTCGAGACCCCCCCCCCCCCATTACCATTTCAATACCATTTTTTCGCCTCTTCCTTTTCTCATTCAAATCGTTTTCCCGCCACAAGTGCCACGTCATCACCGCGTTTCTCTTCTCGAAAATTCGCATTTTTTATATGCGACACTCACACTTTTACGATGTCGAGTATGATGGCGAAACGTCTTGTTTTCGCCATTTTCCTTTTTTTTTATCTCTCTTTCTCTGTTTCAAGGCGGGGTGAAAAAGAAAAGAAATAATAGAATTGGCTGAAATTATAGAAAAAAATAGAATTCTGGGATTGCAGTCATTCAGAATTTTTGGGGGAAAAAATTGCAAAAAAAAAAAAATTTTTTCGAAATAAAAAAAAATTCCTGTTTTTCAGGCGTTGAAAATTAGAAAAATACCACTGAAAAGGCAATTTTCACAAAACTTGCTTCAAAAAAATTTTGCATTTTTTTTCGCGAATTAATTTTTTTTTTTGGTTTTTTCTATTTTATTTCATTTTTTGGCATAAAGACCATTAATTGAGAATTAAAAAAATTTTTTTTTTTTTGAAATCAGAATTTTTTAAAGTTTTTCCGCGCTTTTTTCGGCGGGAAATTCTGAAAATTTTAAGAATTCTCAAAAATAAAAAAAATGTATTTTTGATTAAAAAATAATCTAAATCAGTTTTAAAAAAAGGAAGAATTGAAAATAAAAGAGATATTTTTTTTTTTGAAAATAAATTTTTTTTTGGGGTTTTTTTTCAAAATTTCGGTTTTTTTCTCAATTTTAAAAAAAATTTTTCTACTCGATTTTTTGGAAATTAAAATGGAAAATATTTATTTTTGTAAAACTCAAAAAAAAATTTTTTTTCGAGGTTAATTTTTTTTACCAGAAATGAACAAATATTTTTTTAGAAATTCAAAAATTTTGATTCTTGAAAAAAAATTCCGATAAAATTACTGATAAATTTAGCAATTTAATGGATTTTAAAATTAATTTTTTTTGCTAAAAAAATTTTTTTTTTAGTTTTTTTTATTTAATTTTCGAAATTAAAAAAAAAATTCCCTTAAAAATCACTGTTTTAGAATTAATGCATTAGTTTTCTAAAATCCAAAAAAAAATAATTTTTGGGAAATGGTGATTTTGTGAAAATCGTAAAATCGCAATGCGATTTGGAGTGGATCATCTCATTTTCACGGTCATTTGATCTCACAAATCTTCTAATCACTTGGCATTTTTTTATTACTTTTTAATATTAAATAAAAAATAATCTGAATTGGCACGTGCCCAACGATTCATTTTTCCACTGTTTTTGATGAGAATTTTTCGAAAAAAATTTACTGTTTTTAAATATTTTTAAATTTCGCGGGAAATTTAAAAATGCAATCCAAGCACTCCATTCAGAGAAAAGTCACATTTTTGGATTTATTTATTTTTAATCAAAAAAAAAAAATTTAAAAAAAAAGAAAAATTCAAAAAATTTCAAAAATCCACAAAAAAATAATTTCAACAATTTTTTAAAATTCTTTAAAAACAAATAATTTTCAGGAAAAATAAAGGGAGAAAAAAATCGAAAAAAAAATTTTTCGAAAAAAAAATTCCTGTTTTTAAATATTTTCAAATTTTGCGGGAATTAAAAAAAAGAACTCTATTCAGAGAATGGTCATATTTTCGAATATATTTTTAGAAGAAAAAAGAAAATTTCGAAAAATTAAAAAAAAAACAAAAAAATTTTTTAAAATAATCATTGGGAGAAAAAATCGAATAAAAACAAAAAATTGAAAAATTTATTTTTTTTTTCAAAAAAATTGGAGAAAATCAAAATTTGAATTTAAAAAAAAAAATCAAAATCTCCTAGATTTCAAAAAAATGTTTTCATAATTTTTTACTAATTAAAATTGCGGAAAAAAAATAGAGCCAGCCTAAAAAAAATTCATTGAAGAGTGCACACCGGCAAACTTCAGTAGGGTCTCGCCACGAAAACCAAAAGGTACCATAAACTTTTTTCACAACAAATAATCGCATGCGCCTTTAAAAAATTTGTTTGCAATTAAAAAGAGATATAAGTCGCAACATCAACATTATTTCGATTACAAACCAACAAGAAATCTTCCTGAAACTGCAAAATTCTTTTTTTTTTCTTGTGTCCACCTCGAGAGGGTCCACCCCCGTTCGGTGGGATTGTCTGTACTGGGGGTCGGTAGCTCAGTCGGTAGTCGTGGCCGCTGGTAACCGAGAGGTCACGAGTTCGAGTCCGGCCTCAACCCCCCGGCTTCACCTAGCTTCCAAATCTTTTCCATTCAATCTAATCGAACTTTTTAAGACCCAAAAAAACCTTTTTTAGCCAAATAATTTATTGTTCGACGATTCCACCCAACGGGGGCGGCGGGGCGACGGTTCCGTGAAAAAGGAAAGAGGGAAGAATGGAAGGAATCCTTGTCCAAACGAAGAATATAAGGGAGAGGGGGGGGGGTACTTGAAACAGAAAACATATAGATATATTTATATTTTGTGTGTGTGTATGTGCTGCCTGTATTCTCTTTCTCTCTCTCTTCCTCAGTATGTGTGTACCGTCTCGTGTCTATTTGTTCGGGTTTTCCCGCTTTCCCGCCGCGACTTCTCTCTCTTTCTCTCTCTCTCTCTCTCTCTCTCTCTCTCTCTCTCTCTCTCTCTCTCTTTTCCAATTCCACTCCCCCCCCTCCCCGTTTATAGTGTTCCTCCCCCCATTTTCCGAATCGTCGCAACATTTGTTGCTGCCTCCCTCCTCCCCATTCGCCCAAACATTTCCCCCCCCCCCCCCTCTATTCATAATTTGTGTATATAGTTTGATCTGCAGAAAGTGGATTACTGTAGTTTCGAAAGGGTTACTGTAGTCTCCCATCCCGCTCGCCCGCGCGCGCGCCAGATTCTCGTCAAAACACAAAATAAACAAGCACTTATTGAACCCCCCCCCCTCACTTTTCCTCCGCTTAGTCGTCCACTCTTCTTCTTCACTGTTTCAACTAGTGCATTATGTTAAACATTTTATCGATTGACTACTCCAATGCATTTTTCTTAGTTTCAGATTTTTCCAAAAAAAAAAAAATTTCAGTTTTCAATTTTTCCTAATAATTTTTCAACGAATTCTAATTTTGAAAATTTCAGATTTTTGGAATTTTTTTGAGAAATTTTTTTAAAAATTCCAAAAAAATATAAAAAAATTAATTTGATTTTTTTTAAAGAAAAAATAATGAAAATAAAATTTTTTCAAAAAAAAAATCATGAAACTTTGAAAAAATGTTTTTTTTAAATGGCAATTCAAATTTAGATAGACAAGAAAAGGTGTTTTCAAAATTTTTTTAAAAATTAAAAAAAAATTTCAGTTTTCAATTTTTTCTAATAATTTTTGAACAAATTTTAATTTTGAAAATTTCAGATTTTTGGAATTTTTTTGAGAAATTTTTGAAAAAATTCCGAGAACAATCTAAAAATAAATTTTATTTTTGGAAACGAAAAAAAAAAGTTTATAAAATTTTTTGAAAAAATCATGAAACTGTCAAAAAAAAACATTTTTTTGAAAATTTAAAAAAAAAAATAACAATCCATATATATATTGATAGAAAAGAAAAGGTGTAATTCCTAAAAATTGTTGAATAATAACAAATTTTTTTTCAAAAAAAAAAAAAAATTCAGTTTCAGCAAGTTTTGAAACAGCGTCTGTTTTGACTGTTCGAGTAATTTTTTGATAGACTCTCTCAATTTTTCTCTTTCTCTTTCTTTCTCTGTTTCTTTCTCTCTCTTTCTCACTGTATTTGTTCGATTTGTTTCGCGTTTCGCACCGTTTTCAATCAGAATTAGGTGCGCATCGGGTGCGCGCGCGATGATTTTATCGGCGCGCGACGGAATTTTCGATGCGCAAGTGCAAATTGTTTCCTCTCATTTTTCCCCCTTTTTTTCTTTATAGTCTCTTCTTTTTTATCAATGATTTTTCAATTATTCTTTATGGAATTATTTTTTTTTTGGAAATTTTCAGGGTTGCTCCTTTTTTTCTAGTTTTTTTTAGAAATTTTTCAAAAAATTTGCAAAAACCACAGTTTTTTTTCAAAAATTAATTTTTTTCTGTTGAGTTCAGTAGGCATTTTATCTTGGAAATTATTAAAAATTAGTTTCAAATTTTAAAATTTGAAAAAAAATTTTTTTTTGAAAAATAAGAAAAAAATAAAGAAAAATTGGCTTATTTTTTCTAAAAATCAAGAAAATTTCAAAGAAAAAAAATTCCAGAAAAAATAATTTTAGTTGATTTTTCTCTAAAATTTTTTTGATTTTTTCTTTGAAAAAAAGGAAAAATGTGCTAATAATATTTTCAGAAATTTTTAAAAATTCCAAAAAAATCCAATCTATCAAAAAAATTCAATTTTTCAAATTTTTCGTTACCCTAATCTCAAAATCATTTTTATCCACAATTGTTCATATTTTGTTCCAAATTTGTAACAGAATTTAAAATTTGAAAAAAATTCCCTTTTCAACAATTAATTATTTTCATTCACCCTCATATTTTAAAATTATACGTCTTGTTGGAACTTGCATTTTTTTTTAATTCAAAAAAAAAATTATTCTCAAATGTCAAAAATAAATTTAAAAAATTCCCAAATTTCTAAGATCGTAGCAACCCAGAGACGCTTCAATCAAATTTTTTTTCCAAATTTCCAAAATTTTTTTTATCGTGTGTGCGTCAAATTGTTCCACTACTCGACGTTTTTTATTCGATTCCGATCCGATTCGACCGCATTTTACAATCCCCCCCCCCCCCCATTTTATGGGGGAAAAAGAGAGAAAAGAGAGAAAAAGAGAGGGGTTTAATGTTGCCGATTTTTATTTTATTCCACCTCGTCCCACACCAAAAATTTACAATTAGAGGAATTTTTTCGTAGAAAAAAATTGGAATTTTTTTTTAGTTTTTTCCAAATTTTTTTGATTTTTCGAATACATTTTTCATTGAATTTTACGAAAATTTTATAAAATTCGAAAAAAAATTTTTTAATGAAATTGATAGAACTAGTTTTGAAAAAAAAACCCCGTTAAAAAATGTTAGAATTTTTTTTTAATTAAAAAAATTGTTTTTTCTTAATTTGAACCAACTAGAATAGCGCTTTTTAAAAATTAAATTTTAAAAAATTGAAATTTTTTTTTCGAAATTTCCTTTTTTTCGAAAGTCCAAAAATTGATTGTTTTTTAAAAAAATGATCCAAAAAATTTTTTAAAAATTGGTTAAAAAATCTATTACCAACTCAAAAATCTAATAATAAATTTCGAAAAAAAAAATTAAAATAAAAAGGTTTTTTGAAAAAGTTTTTAATTTTTAAAAATTTAAAAATTTTGTCTTTTTTTTTGTGTAAAATTGAAGCTAAAAAATTTATAATTTCTAAAAATTTTTTTTAATTTTCGAAAAATCCTAAATATTTTATTCAAATTTTTCCATTTGAAAAAAAAATTTTAATTAATTTTTTTTGTTAGCATTTTGAAAATATTTTTGATTAAAAAATTGTTTTCCAAAATTAACCATGAACATTCATTGAAAGTAAAACTTTTAAATTTTTTTTAAAAATTAAAACAAAAAATTCCATTTAAAAAAAAAAAAATTCTCCCCCGTCACTCGAACGTCAGCGAACAAATGAAAAGAAAAAAGAGAAAAAAAAACAAAATCATTTTGTTCGTCTCTCTTTTTTTCGTGTCGTTTGTGTGTTTGTTGCAGAAAGAGAGAGAGAGAGAGAAGTCACCTGTTGTGTCAACTTTCAACCATTTTTCTCTTTTTTTTCTCTTCTCTTTCTCTCCTTTTTCTCTCCTTTTTCTCTTTCATCCTCCCAATTAAAACTATCAATTCGCCATTTTTTTCTCTCAAAAAAAATTTTTGGTTTTGCTTAGCTGACTTCACCGTTACAGGTCAATTTTTTCAAAATTTTTCAAAAATTATCAATTGATAGTGAAAATGTAATTTTTTGTTTTTTTGGAAATTTTCTTTTTGCAAAAATTGAGAATTAATGGAAAACAAATATTGAATTCCGTGGTTTTTGGGAAAAATTTTTGAAAATTGCCGAATATTTTATTTTTTATTTTTAAAATGTTTTTCAGTTCAGTTTTTTTGAAAACTCAAATCTGAAATTTCACACGTGGAGAAAGCCGTTTTTAGCCAAAAAAAATAATTTTTTTTTCAAATATACATTGAAACAGTCAAAAATAAAGGAAAGGTAGTAAATCGACACCAAAACCATCTCTTCGCTTCGAGACCCAAACTCCGCCCACTTTTGGCTAATTGTACCTTTGAAAACCCACACACACCCACCGAAAATTTTTGGACCACCCGTAAATCGACAGTCGCCTGCTCTCAGGAAATTTTGCGCGCTTTGGCGGGTCCTTAATTTGCGAGCAATTTGTGAAGCCCGCCACTGGCGCTATTCCGGCGCCACTGGCCGACTTTAAAGCGCCACTGGCGCTCGGGGCGCATTCTCTGGCGTATGTCAAGCGGATGACTGGCCGATGTCAGGCGGCTACCCACCATTTGCGTAACATATCGGGCAATAGCATTTCGCAAAGGTTCCTGAGTTAATTCGTTGCTAGACTCAAGCTCCGCCCACTTTCAGTGTTTGCGTACAACTCGCGTTTCATCCTTTAAAAACATTCGGAGAGAGCAGGAGCCCCTCCCTCAATTTTTTGCCCCCTCCTCGAAAAAACGAGCGGGCGCCCGTATGGGCACCCGCTTTTTTCTCTCTTTTTCTCTCTTTCTCTCTTCTCTACCAAAGTGTAAACATTCTCCTACTCCTCCTCCTCCTCTTCACCTCCTTCTCCGCCCTTCCCATCGACTGTCTGCTTCTCTCTTTCTCTCTTTCTCTCTTTCTCTCTTTCTCTCTCTCTCTCTCTCTCTCTCTCTCTCTCTTTCTTCTTCTTCTTCTTCTTTTCTGTCGTTTTCGTCGTCATTCGAAACGAAACGACACAACAATATGAAAAGTGTGTGTGTGTGTGTATGTTTGACTGAATGTAACTTTTCTTGTGGCCCGGCCCAATGACAATCGAGAGGTCTCTGTGTGTAAACTTTGCCGTTTCACCCCTCCACTGAAACATTTTCACACTTTTCCAACATTGACAGGTGTTTTTCACTCTCAAAACACATGTTTTCTCCTTCTTTTTTCATACAAACATTTCTCCGGTTTCTTAAAGCCTTCCAGTCAGGGTTACGGTACCTTCTTTTTTTTTTGGTTTTTTTTCCTGGGTTTTTTCTCTGATTTGTTAGTTTTTCACGTGGAAATGAGAATTTGAGGGGAAAATTTGATAAGAAAAAATAATTCTAGTATAGTCGAATGTTGCCATTTGTTTGGGTGCGAAATTTTTTTTTTCAAAATTATTAATACAAAATTGTTTTTTTATTCCTAATTTTTTTCCTGAATTTGGAATCAAAATAAAAAATTATTAGTACTTTAGAAATTTTTAATTTTTTTTTTTTGAAAAAATTTTTTTTTTCAAATTTTCAAAAAAAAAATTTTATTTTTCCAATACGAATTTTATAGGACATACATGATTTTTTTTTAAAATTCAAAGTTAACTTTAATTGAAAATAGGAAACACATTTTTTTTTAAAATTAATTTTTTTAAATTTTTCAAAAAAAAATTTTTTGTAAATTTTTTGTAAAATTATTTTTAATAATCAGGGCAAATTTACTGTATTTAAAAATAAATTCAAATCTTAGAGATTTTTTTAAATTCTTGAAAAAAGTTATTTTTAAAAAAAATTATTTTGATTTTTTACACTGAGTTTAGAACTTTTCAAAAAAAAATTTTTTTCAATTTTTTTTTGATAAAATAATTTTAAAAAATTGGGTCAAGTTTACAGTATTCAAAAATATTGCAAAAAAATTTAAAAAAAAAAAAATTTGATAATTTTTTTTGGAAAAAAAAATTTTTTTCAAAAAAAAAAAAACAAAATTTTCATGAAGAAAAAAAAATGTTTGCATTTCATTCTCAAATTTTCTCAATTTTCGCGCATAAAAAATTGGCTTGTTTATGCTTATTTCCGATGAATAATTCATGTGAAACGAGAAAGTTTTGGCATAATTACAGAGTGATTTCATTCATTTTTCCCCTTTTTTCGTTTTTGTTGATATTTGGAAGGAAACTCTCGAGTTCGAGTCCAAAAAGTGTCCAGTGTTTCTAGTCTGCTCGGGGGGAAAAAAGGGGGAGAGAAATCGTGAATGTTCCCGGTGAGAGAGAGAGAGAGAGGAAGAAAGAGAAAGAGAGAGGAAGAAAGAGAAAAAGAAGAGAAAGGGAATGAAATTACATCTGTGCCGTTTCGTTTCGATGTCCCCCTTCCCCCCCTCTGTTTCCAGGCGAATTTTTGTTTCCCCCCCTCCCTTCTTCATGCTTTTGAAACATTCGAGAATGGTTGAGTGACCCCCGGCGCGCGCGCGCGCGCTCCTTTCACGGAGACAGAACGAAAGAAGAAGAAAAAAAAAGAGAAAATGGGAAAAGAGAGAGAGAGAGAGAGAAAATCGAGGAGAGCGGCGAGAGAGCACGACGACGAGAGTGCGATGAGACGCAGACGGCGAGAGCGCGCGAAGGGCAGAGACGCAGAGACGCAGAGAAGTGCGGCGGCACGTGCGGGAAGGCGCGAGAGGGCGAAGGTTAGGGAGGGGTGGAGAGAGAGAGAGAGAGAGAGAGAGAAAGAGAGAGAGAAAGAGAGAGAGGCGGGCTTACTTCCCCTCTCTCCCCCCTTTTTTTCTACTTTTTTCCCACTTTTTTCTCCCCCCCACAGGTCCCCCCCTCCCCCATTTTCCCATTTCCCATTTCTCATTCATCATTATCGCTCCACTGTGACTGTCTTCAAACCTCCAAAAACAAATCTCACGCATTGTGTCGATTTACGATAAACACAGTGCAGAAGCCGTTTACCGTTATTTCGGAGCGTCGTACCAAACAATTTTTATGAGTTTTTTTTTGCGATTTTTAGCCGTTTTCTGGCTGAAATTTGACGGAGTTTTAGTATTTTCAAGGTTTTGGGGTAGATTTCCACGTTTCGAATCGTTTTCCGACGCTAATTTTTCGGTTTTCTGAAAAACTGGGAAATTTTCAAAATTTCTCTGATTTTCACCAAGAAAACGACGAAAATAACATGGAAATGTGTGAAAATCGCAAAAAAAATTTTGAAAATTTTTTAGTACGACGCTCCGCAATAACGGCGGCTGGCTTCCGCTCTTTGTTTATCGTAAATCGACACAATGCGTTATTTTTTTGAAATTTTGTTTTTTTTTGGAAAATTAATTATGGTGGGAAAATGTGGAGAGTTAAATTGAATTTTTTAATTTTTTTGAAATTTCGGCTCTTTTTCCATTTTTTTTTTGTTTTTTTCGGAAAACAATTTCCGTTTCAATGGCAATTTTTTTCTTTTTGATTTTTGACGATACTCAGTTGGCAAAAACATGTTGGCCACGTGAAAATATTTCGAAATTAGAACTCTTAAAAAAAAGAATAATTCAAAAAAAAAAAGTTCGGTTTCAAAAAGTTTGTGAATTTATTCAGTTACTTTTCACTGCAATTTCACTGTTTTTGTGGGTTATTCTCAAATTTTCTCAATATTTTAATTTATAAATTTAAATTTGCACTTATAAAAAAAAGTGAATATTTATTTTTTTTAGAAAATAAAAAAAATTCCAATTTAATTTTAATTTTTGAAAAATTTTTTCGTAATTTTTTTTAACTTTGAAAAAAAAAGATTTTTAAAAAATATAAATAAAAATTTTAAAAATAAACCACCAATTTAAAAATTAAATTTTGAAAAAAAAAATTAATTTTCGAAAATTTTCCAGAAATTCACCGTTTTATTTATTCTGTCAGAAAAAAAAAACGAATTTAATTATTTTTTATCTTCTATCAACTAAAATCAATAACCTTTAATTTCAAAAAAAAAAAATTTTTTAAAGTTGAAACCGCAAAAATCGAAAATAAAGAAAAAGACGATGGTTGTGACGTCACAAGTCCACCGTCGGACCGTATTTTGATTGTTTTTCACGTTTTTGCGGCTCCTCCTTAACAATTGATATCTTATCAATTCTCACATTTTCTCTCTCTCTCTCTCTCTCTCTCTCTCTCTCTCTCTCTCTCTCACTAAATATTATTATCAATTCAATTTAGTTATTCCGTTTCGAAAAACCGTACAGGCTCATAAAAGGCGTCTCTTTTTTTGTGTGGTTTTGATTCGAAATGCAACATTCTTCTTTATTTTTTTCTGTTTGGCCGCTTCAAAATGTCGATTTTTCAAGATTGACCTATTTTTTGACCTACTGACCTACTTTTCTAAACCTAGTTTGCCAGTACCGTAACCCTATAAGGGTCCCCTTTAAGAAAGTCAGCTTAGAACCGGGATATCTCGGAAACAAGGAGAGTTATGAAAAAGTTGTCAACTACAAACTTGATCAGCGTGACATTTGTCACGTTTTTGTAGTTGACAACTTTTTTCTTACTCTTTTAGTTTCCGAGATATACCCCGGCAAAGTTAAACTTCACCGAAATCTTATGATAGTTTGTATTTGACCTACTTTCCGGTAGAATAACTTTGATAAATTTTGATCTACCAACCTACAGTAATCCCATTCTACCGTAATCCACAGAAAAAAGACAGAAAAACCTGAAATTTTCCGTGTTTAAGGAGTGTTTTCGTCGCAAAATCGTCCAATTTCTTATCAGTGAAAGACACGTGACGGGAGAGAAAAAAAGCGGCGAAAAATGGAGAATGACCCTTCACAAAGACCTGTTTTCTTTCGCGCGACGACAAAAGTTACGCTGATGAGAACAAAAATTTTTTTTTTTTTTGGATTTTTTTTTGGGATTTTTTTTTGGGGGATTTTTTGAAATTGAAATGTAATTTTTATTTAGAATTTTGAATTAATTTTGGATTTTAATTTCAAAATTGCAAAAAAAAAATAAATTTTTTTTTAATAAAAAAAAATTTTTTTTTTTGAAAAATTTAAAAATATTTGAAAATTAGATTTTTGAGTTCAAAAATAAGATCAATTTTGTTTTTTGCAAAATTTGATTTTTTAATTAAAAATTGGAATTTTTCTGCGAATTTTCGGAAATTCACGTGTTTTCCACGTGAATTCGGCAAAATTAGGCGACGGAAAATTTGTGAGAAAATAAGAAAAAAATTTTTTTTGGAAAAATATCGAATTTATTTATGAAAATTGACTTTAGAAAAACTTTCAAAAAAAATGAAAAAAATTTTTTTTTAATTTTTTCAAAAAAAAAACTTATTAATTTTTTTCCAGTTTCACATAATTTTTGAATTTTTTTTTGAATGCTCATTTTTTCTCTTTCCTGACATTTTTTTTCCATTTTTCCGCCATTTTCAATTCTGACAACTCTATTTTTTCTCTCTCTCTCTCTCTCTCTTTCTTGGCTCCGCCCCCTTTCCTCCTCCAATTTCTTTTTTTTCTCTCTTTTCCTTTTCTGTTTCTCGAGAAAT
This sequence comes from Caenorhabditis sulstoni, assembly GCA_963966605.1. NCBI lineage: Eukaryota > Metazoa > Nematoda > Chromadorea > Rhabditida > Rhabditidae > Caenorhabditis > Caenorhabditis sulstoni. Next base: position 8,842,876 of record OZ016476.1, read on the forward strand.
GTAATGCGTGTTTCCGCTCTCAACACACACGAAAATGGAGCTCATTTTTTTCTTTGTTTTTTTCTCTTTTTTTTTGGAAAAATTTTCGGAAACATTTTTTGCGTTTTGACAAAAATACATCTTGAAACAGGACAAAAAAAAATTTTTTTGAAAAAAATTTTTTTTTACAGTTTCAAAATTTTTTTGAATTCCACCTAGTTTCACCGATTTTTGTTACAGCTCTTCCATTTATCAAAAAAAAAAAATTATTTTCGAAAAATACTTTTTTTAGAATTTTTTTAAAGTTCCAGAAAAAAAGCAAAAAAATTTAATTTTTTTCAAAAAATTCCTATTTTTTTCCCTAGTGACCTCGAATTGATATCTTCAAAGTTTGCGAGTCTGAATAACCGGTTGTGGGCCGCCTTCCAATTTTTTCGAAAAAAAAATAACACCATCTCCTCATTTTCTTCTTTTCTGAAATTGGAAAACGGACGACGACGCGACGGAGAACTGGTTCTCAAAAATTGCGACGAAAAAAGAGAGAGAGAGAGTGAACAAAAGTGTCCGAAATTGTCCCATTTCGCCCGTCCTACCGTAATCCTGTCATCTCCTCTTTTACCCGTTTCGTCGAACTTCTTCCCGCTTTCCGTTTAAACTCTATTGAAACGCTCTTTTTGAACCGGTATATCTCGGAAACTAGAAGAGCTATGGAAAAGTTGTCAACTACAACCATGATCAGCGTAAAATTCCCTACGTTTTTGTTGTTGACAACTTTTTTCTAACTATTTTAGTTTCCGAGATATACCAGGTCATTGTAAATATTTTTGCAGTGATCCTTCAACGAGGCTCCGATGCGACAGTGTACTGTGTTCAGCAAGATATTTCACATGTGAAAGTGTTTGAAAAACAAGGGAATATCGTTAACAAACAAGGGGTTATCGTTAAACACAGTGCATTGCCATTCCGGAGTCTCGTTGGGGATCATGTCGAAGGATGACCTTTTAACCCGAATATCTCGAAAACCAAAAGAGTTATGGAAAAGTTGTCAACTACAAAAATGATCAGCATAAAATTTTCCACATTTTTGTAGTTGACAACTTTTTTCCAACTCTTCCAGTTTTCAAGGTATCCCGTCAAATTAGTCCCTCAAAAAAGACGCGGTGATTTTTGCAGCGTCACACGGCACGGATCCTATGTTCGCTCCTTCGACGGTTTATACCTATGGACACCACAGTTCGGGAACAGACGACGACGACGGGTAGGTGTGGAAAGACGGGACACGCGACGCGACCGCAACGCGACACCACCCCACTTTCAGACAGCCCGTCCTGAGCGGAATGGACGCCGTCGACGGACAGTGCATGGTGTGCGGCGATCGGTCGGCCGGCAAACATTACGGAGTCATGGCTTGTTACGGTATGCCCACAAACTATTTTATTGATTTTTTCAAATTTTTGAAATTTTTTTTTTTTAAATTCATGAATTTTCGGGTTTTTTTTCAGAAAAAAAAATTTTCTGAAATTTTTAGATTTTTTTTCTAAAACTCAAAAAGTTTTGGAATGATTTCAAAAAATATTTTTTTTAATTTTAAATTTTTGGGACTTTTTGAGCGTTTTTTTGGGACTTTTTGAGCATCATCCAAAAACCGTATTTTTTTGAAATTTTTTGAAATTTTTTTTTCCGTTTTCTGGAAAGTTCTAAAAATGTTTTTTTTTAAATTGAAATTGAAATCGAATTTTTTTTTAAATTAAAAAAAATTTTTTTCGAAATTTTCAAAGTTTTCGGATTTTTTTAACAAAAAAAATTTCGTGTTTCTCAAAACTTTGAAATTTCCGAAAAATGTTACAAATTCAATTATTCCTCGCACCCGAGAATTTTGAAAAAAAAATTCTAATTTTTTTCCAGAATGCCTAAATTTTTGAATTTTTTGTACACATTTTTTTCCAAAAAAAAAAAAAAAAAACAATTTCCCCCATTTTTCCAGGCTGCAAAGGGTTTTTCCGTCGGACGATTCGATCGGCACAAACGTACACGTGTCGATTCGCGCAAAAGTGCGCGATTGACAAAGATCAGCGGAACGCGTGCCGCTTCTGTCGCTTCCAACGATGTCTGAACGTCGGAATGGAGCCGGAGGCGATCCGACCCGACCGCGACATCATCGGCAAACAGAAGAATCCGCGAAAGAAGAAGGCGAAGGCGGAGAACGGCGGCGGCGCGGCGCCGAACGACGCGTCGCTGCCGTCGCCGAACGGATGCGAGTCGCCGGCGGCCGCCACAACGGAGGACGCCATTTTGTCGTTTCTGTTGGACGTCGAGGAGCAGGCGACGTGCGGAAACAATCTCGCCAATCTGCCCATCGGAATCAGCATGTTGAAGAGTGATCCCGATTTCGATGTGTCCACATTGTTCCACAGTCAATACGTCAGAAATCAGGAGAGCTTTCCGGTAGGTTACTAGCGTTTTTCTACACTGAAACTAGTTGATGAACAAAAGACAAAAAACATTGGCCACCACCCGGCCTCGAACTCGGGTCTACCGATTGCCAGTGGCGAGTTTTACCACTAGGCCAAAAAGTCAATTTTTTCAAAACATTCCGAATTTTATACGAATCGACTGTAAATCGTGCGTAGAGTTCGAATTTTTGTGATTCCTGACGTCTAGATCAAATTTTCTCAGATCAACTATGCGATGGGACGAACGGCGTCAGTGGAGCAACTCATCGCGGCTCTCCGCCGCTACGTCCTCTCGGCCGTTCACTGGATCGACGCTCTTTTCAATTTGGCTCAGCTCACCGAGCTCCACGACAAAACGGCTCTTCTGAAGGCCGTCATCGGACCGTTCACCATTTTCAACATCGCCGCACGGACTGCTCAGATCACTGATGGTGACTTGATATGTCTGTGCAACACGAGCACTATCACTCGACAACCGGCAAGACATTTATTGGACACTAAGTGAGTGGATTGCTAATAATTGTTTGGAAATTACGTTTTCCAGTCTGGTCGGAAACAACTTTGTCGGTCGTGTCATCGACGATTTGATATATCCCACAAAAAAGTTGGGCCTCACAAATCCCGAAATCACCATTCTATCCGCCCTCATCATTTTGGACCCCGACGCGAGAGGATTGAGCCCCGAGACGTCGCTGGCACTGCTCGGAATACGAGATCGCGTTCAGAATGCACTTTTCAACGTGAGTATTGCACCGAGAAAAAGTTTCGCCACCACGTGGCATCGAACCCGGGTCTACCGATTGCCAATCGCGCCACTTACCACTAGGCCAAAATGTTCATTTTTTTGAAATTGCTTGAAATTGGTATGAATCAACTGGAAATTGTGTGTAGAGTTTGAATTTTCACTTATTAACCCTTGAAAACCGGTTCTGAAAGCCGCCAACTACGATGTAGTTTTCAACTTTCGCAAAATGGCTCAAAACTCGAGCAACATTTTGATTTTTGCCTTTCCAAAGGCATAGGCGTGTTTCCGGTCACGCTTCGACGTCTCCTAATTCGCATCAAAAGCACCCTCCATTTTCGGAGCTCCAAAAGAGCCGGAGCCCTTCTTCGCCCGAAAAACTTGTTTGGAGCATGAGCCCGCGCTCCGTAAAAACGAAATTAGTGTGTCAAATCATGCCTGATTAGGTTTCTCTCCCCCTTTTTTGATGGGATTATGCTAGACACACGCGCACGCGCGTGCGCAGGTGCAAACATTATAACATCTCTGATTTCGACGAAAATGTGTACGGATAGGGGGCACTACGAATGAAAACACAAAATTGAACGGAAAAAAAGGGATAGAAAATTTCGGTGAAATCAATGGAAATTACACTTAAAAACGTGGCAAAAACATGAAATTTCAGGTGTTTCATTGAATTTGTACTAGTTGAATTTCCAAAAAAAAAAATCATGTGCCTACTTCACAGAATGTGCTCCAAAATGCTCCAAATCGGTTTAAAAAAATTTAAAAAAAAAACGAAAAAAAACGAAAATCGTCAAAAACAATACATTTTTCGCGAATTTTATGGAATTTTCCGAAATTTCCGAAAAAAAAAACGGTCGGATTTTTTAATTATTAAAAATTCTTTTCAAAATGCTTCAAAATGCTCCAAACCTGCTCAAAATAGTAAATTCAAAAAAACGCTCTTCTCAAAAAAAAAACGCGGAATCTTGAATACTGCTCTTAAAATGCTCAAAAAATGCTCTTTTCAAAAAACTCTCAATTTGCTTCAAAATGCTCCAAAAATGGTCCAAAAATGCTCCGAATTGCACCCGAACACCTCAAAATTTTCCAAAATTTATATTTAAAAAATCACTCCAAATTTGCTCCAAATGGCTCCAAAATGCTCTGAAATGCTCCAAAATGCACCAAAATGTCCCAGAAATGCTCTTTTTAAGAACATTTCCAGTTTGCTCCAAAATGCACCGAAATGCTCCAAAATGCTCCAAAATGCTCCGAATTGCCCCAAAACTCCCCAAAATGTTTCACAATGCTCCAAAATGGCTCTAAATGTCCCAGAAATGCTCTTTTTAATAAAATTTCCAGTTTGCTCCAAAATGCACCGAAATGCTCCAAAAATGCACCAAAATGCTCCAAAAAACGAATCAATCAATAATTTCGCGATTTCCAGTTGATCCGTGACACTTCATCGACGATGACGTCAGTGACGAGCCGCTTCGGCAACCTTCTCCTCCTCTTCCCACCACTTGCGGTAACTTTTTCTTTTCACCTTTTTTCCCAATTTTCTTATTTCGTTTTTCGCAGAAGCTCTCCTCACTGATCGGCGAAAATGTGCAGTTGGCGAAAATGTTCGGACTGCCGATCGACTCGCTGCTCGTCGAGCTGTATGTGGACGCCGACTCACCCGAGGTGAGAGCTCATTCTTGTTTTTTAGGTGGGCTCCGCGCCGAGCAACTTGGAGAAAAGAGAAAGAGAGAGAGAAAGAGAGAAAAAAAAGAAAAATTGCTCCGATAAGAATTAAAATTTTCGATGATAACGGAGCAATGACGTCTGACAAGGACACGTGGTTGAGTGCAAAATGTTACGATTTTTCCGAAAAAAAATTTTTTTTGGAAATTTTTTTTCGAAAATTAAAAAATTTAATTTGATAATTTAAATAATTTTCATATTTTTTTCCAATTTCCGAAAATTCAAAAAAAAAAATTTTCAATTTTTCTTTTTTTTAGTAAAATTTTTGATGAAAAAATTTTTTGGAAATATATAAAAAATATTTTTTTATTTTTATTTTTAGAATTTCTTTTTTCGAAAAAAAAATTTAATTTAAAACTAGAAATTACATAATTAATTTAATTTGTGGTGAAAAAAATTTGTGAAATTTTTTTTTGAAAATTAAAAATTTTAAAAAAAAATTATTTAGTTCTCGATGAAAAAAGTTTTGAAATTTTTTTTTTTCGGAAAAACATTTTTTTTTTAGGTAAGAAAAAGTTTTGAAAAAAAAAATTTTGTTTGTCTGGAATTTTGACTATTGTTTATTGAACCGTATTTTTCAATGAATATTAGTTCTTAAAAAATCGAGAAATATGTGTTTTCCATGAAACCGATTTTTTTTCGAACTTTCGAAATTTTTCTGAGAAATCGAGGGAGTTTCCCAAGTTTTTTTTCTAGGCACAAAATAAATAAAAATTGCTTACCAGGTCATGTCCTAGATTCAGTCGTTTCTAGGTCGTGACCTAGTTTCAGACGTTTCTAGGTCATGACCTAGTTTCAGTCGTTTCTAGGTCATGACCTAGTTTCAAACGTTTCTAGGTCATGACCTAGTTTCAGTCGTTTCTAGGTCATGACCTAGTTTCAGTCGTTTCTAGGTCATGACCTAGTTTCAAACGTTTCTAGGTCATGACCTAGTTTCAGACGTTTCTAGGTCATGACCTAGTTTCAGTCGTTTCTAGGTCATGACCTAGTTTCAACCGTTCACAGGTTCCACATCTAGTTCCAGATAAAAATAATTGTTTCTCTCTCGAAATCTCATCGTCTTGCAGCTAATCTCGCAAGGATCGCACGCGCGCGAGCGCAGCGACGTCTCCACCCAAACGCCGGCCGGCGAGGGTCCATCGACAGCCACCTCACCTCAGTCGACAAAAGAAGAGCCGCCGCCGAGCACCGGAACGTCGTCGGCAACGACGGCGACGAGCACGTCGAGCAGCTGCGAGGAGCCGATGTGCGGCGGCGTGACCGTGACAAGTGTCCACTCGCCGGCCGCTGCTCAGATGGCGACCAATCTGGCGGCCGACCTGCTCGGCCTACTCCCCAACTTTGACGTCACCTCGGCGGGCCTAGATTTGGCGGCAGCGGCCGCCGCCACCTCTGTCAATCTCGGCTACAATCCGTTCTACGGATTTGGAGCACTGGGCGCCGGCTCCGGCTCCGGCTCACTCGACGACTCCTCCTCGTCGTCGGCCGGCTCGAACGGCAGTTTCGCGCCGCACTCGGCGCCGCCCATCGCCTCGACGGCGAATCCGTTCGCCGCGCACGCCTTCTTCGACAACAGCGCGCCGAACACTGGCGTTGTGCACAATCAGCCGTTCCGATTCGTGTAGCAAACACCATTTGTGTCGCGAAACACTCAAAAGTAGAATTTCTGTAGATTTAGTGTGAGAAAGTACAATTTTTTGTGATCAATGTTCTCTCCGTGAACTGGAATTGTGGCGGGAGAGTTTGAACAAATGAGAAAAAAGATTTGCCACCACCCGGCCTCGAACTCGGGTCTATCGATTGCCAATCGCGCCTTTTACCACTAGACCAAAATGATGATTTTTTCAAAATGGCTAAAATTGGTATCGATCGACTGGAAATTTTGCACAGAATTCGAATTTTCACAAATCTTCCGCACAAAACCAGTTCTAGACCCCTAATTATTGTGCATTCCGAGTCAGTTCCCAATTTTCAGCATAATCTCCCCGAAAACAAAAACAATCTTCTTGTTATTTTATATGTGCTGACCATCAAATTTTTTTTCTTTTTCCCTCTTAAAATCCATATTTTCGTTGTGTTTTCGTGTGTTTCGTCCACTTTCCTCCAACTTTTTCTTCAAAATACAGTACAGTAGGCATCGATAAGACCTATTTTAGTCCCGGTTTTACATAGTTTTTTAGCGGAAAACAAAACAAGACAAGAATCGATTTTCAAGTGTATATATATATATATATCTACAGTAATCCCGTTTTGAAAATACCGTAATCCCCTTCCCTTCCCAGTGCGATTCTCGATTCAATTTCCGACTTTTTTTTCGTTCAAAAAACTTCAATTTATCTACTCGTTTCCTCTTTTTCTGCTTTTTTTCTAATTGAATTCATCTCAATTTTCTCAATTTTTTTTTGATTTTTTCAGTTTCTTATTATAAATTATGAAATCTGTGCTTTCGAATGATATTTCGAGAGAGAAACTATTATTTTCATCTGGAACTAGGTGTGGAACAGAGTTTCACGGAAAAGGAATTTTCGTTTTAGGGTTTCGGAAAACGGGTAACGGAACCCTTTTTATTTTTTAGGGTTTCGGAAAAAGGGTAATGGAAATTTCAAAACTTTTTCGGGTAACGGAAAAAGGGTAATGGAAATTCTGAATTTTTTCGGGTAATGGAAAACGGGTAACGGAACGCCAAAAAACGCGGAAAAAGGGTATTGGAAATAGGGTAATGGAAACATATTTTCAAAGAAGTTTTTAAAAAATGTTGCTCGTGTCGATTTACGGGCTAAACCGAGCGCATGCGCTATGCTGGATAATCGTAGTGTTTAACTTTTTTTCAATTTTTACTATTTCTTCTTGGAAATAATTGTGCTTTTTTCCGTGGAAATGAACCTTTTTTTTAGGGTTTCGGAAATCGGGTAATGGAATTTTTTCTAAGTTTTCGGGTAACGGAAAACGGGTAATGGAAATTCTGAATTTTTTCGGGTAACGGAAAACGGGTAATGGAACGCCAAAAAACGCGGAAAAAGGGTAGTGGAAAAAGGGTAATGGAATTCCGTGAAACTCTGGTGTGGAACCTGGAAACGTTTGAAAATAGGTCATGACCTAGAAACGACTGAAACTAGGTCATGACCTAGAAACGACTGAAACTAGGTCACGACCTAGAAACGACTGAAACTAGGTCATAACCTGGTAACGTCTGGAACTAGGTCATGACCTAGAAACGTCTGAAACTAGCTCATGACCTAGAAACGACTGAAACTAGGTCATGACCTAGAAACGACTGAAACTAGGTCATGACCTAGAAACGACTGAAACTAGGTCATGACCTGGTAACGACTGAAACTAGGTCATGACCTGGTAACGACTGAAACTAGGTCATGACCTAGAAACGTCTGGAACTAGGCCATGACCTAGAAACGTCTGAAGCTAGGTCATAACCTGGTAACGTCTGGAACTAGGTCATGACCTAAAAACGTCTGAATCTTGGTAATGACCTGGTAAACGGCATGAGCGAATCAGCAAAACTGAGTGAATGCACTTATTTCAATCTGAAAAATAACAAAATGTAACAAAATGAACGAAAAAGGGTCAAAAATCAATAAAACATGGAGGATAAAACTGCACATCTAACACGCCCACTCAACAATCGCATCATCATTTCCGTCGCGGCGTGAACTCGTGCTCATTCTCGCTGCTGTAGCTCTTCGAGTGGCTCTCGCTGCTCCGCGACGTCTTCTGCGTCACACGATGCACCCAGAAGCCCGTCTCCTGCGGCTCCGCACGTCTCGGCACGAGTTTTCTGAAAGAAATCGATAATTCGGCTCGTTTTCACTGAAAAAACGGGCTACTTGATCAAAAACCAGACGAGAGCCAAGAAAAGCGCGGCGAACGCAGCGAGCGCGAGGTAAAAAGGCCATCGAAAGTGCCACGTTTCGGCGTCTTTCTCGCGGAAGACGTGAAGAACGTCTCTCCAGAACGACGTCGGACACTTGGCCGTGATCTGTGCGGAGAACACCAAAACCGACGGAATCGACGAGCTGCCTGCAAAAAATCCCGGGAAGTTATCGATTTTGGCGGTTTTTCATCGGTTTTTCGATAAAAACACACTTTTCGGCTCACCGGCCATTCGTTTTTCCAGACGCTCGCCGGAATCGCACCATTCGACCACTTTTCTCGTCGGACAATACTCGACTCGCCAGTAGAACTGCAAAAATTGGCTGGTTTCTGGTTTTCGAGAGGTTTTCGAGAGATTCACCGCCGGCAGCATGAGCTCATTTCTCTGGATTGTCTCGTGTTGAAGCCTCGTCGAGCCGGAAGCTTTTTCGCATTCCGAAATGAGCAAATCGACGACGATCGAGAAGTTTCGCGGTAGATTCGACAGTTCGCGAACGCGACGATTCACACTGCAACGGAAAATCACTTTTTCGACGAACTTTTGCGATTTTAAACGCAGAACAAAAATTTGAAATCGGCCGCCGCTAAAAATAGCGCGCTTGCGGAATGAGCGGAGCATCGTTCGCACTGTTTTTGGATTTTTCGCCAGAAATTTAAAGTTTTTCTAGAATTTCATTGAAAAATGTAGATGGACAATTGAATTCAAAGCGTTTTTCAATCAATATCCTCTGGAAATTCCAGCGAAACTGCAAAAAATCGTTCAAAATTCAAAAAAAATTTGGAAACACTAAACAACGCACAGAAGCGGAATCAACGGAGCATCGTTTGAGATTCATCAATTTTTCAATTTTTAGCAAAAAACGTGAATTTTCGCGAGTTTTTCGGTAAAAATAATTTCTAGGAAGCTCACAAAATGACGCTGGCATTGGCGAGATCCTTCATCGCGAGTTCCGTGTCGTAATTCTTGCCCCAACTCGCATAATACTCCTTGAAAGTGTAATTTGACTCTTTTGGAAGCGTTCTCATCATTCTAAACTGAAAATTTCAGTTTTCTGGGTCAATTTCCACTCACATCATGTTATTAGTCGTCAAAATCCAGTTATGAGGGATCACATCGAATTCGGGGTCCGGAATCACTGCCGACGACGAGAATTTCAGCAGAAAAACGAGGAAAACGACGATTTTGAGCCAATTCGCACTGTTTTTGACCATTTTGAAGTGAGAAACGGCTGAAAAACAAGTGAAAATGAGGAAAAACTGTCAGTAAACACCGAAAAAAGGAGACCGCTTTGATGGGTTTTTTGTTTTCGGAAATTTGTGAAATTTTCGTATATTTTGAGGTCACTCTTTATTCTTTTTTTTTCAGTTTTCAATAAACAGAGTCAATTTAAAAGAGAAAATTTTTAAAAAAAAGTTTTAGATTTTTGGACGGTAGGATGGTGAAAATGGCCCGCTGAAAATGAATTTTTGAAAGAAACAAAATGAAAAATACAGTTTTTCTCGAAAATTCCAGAGAAAACCCCGTTTTTACGATGAAATTCGATCAAAAAACGATTGAAATTGAAAAATTAAAACAATAATGTCAGGCTACGGTAGACAGTACACGAAATGACAAATTGCGTACTTTTCCTTCTACCGTAATCCGTGACGTGAAAAAACATTTTTTGAGTGGTTTTTCTTCAATTTTAATCGATTTCAGAGTTAAAATCTGCCGGAAAATTCGGGAAAAATTTAAAAAAAAATCTTAAAGAAAAAAAATCAATTTTTGAGGATAGTCCGGTGGAGCGCACTTGCAAAGTTTCTTTTTTTTGGATTTTGCATTGAAACTTCATTACTAATGGTGAATCGATAGAAAAAAAAATCGATAATTGATCAATTTTTCTTGACGACAATGTCGACGGACTTGCAGCACGCGTTACCAGCAACCTGAACGTAGGCATCGGGACAGTAGTCCCCGATGAGCTGCTCCGTCGAAGAATTGCACGAAGAGCCGTCGATATCTGAGAAACCCGCGTTCTCAATGGAGCGCACTTCCATCAGGATCATTTTCCTACCGTAGACGGATTCCTTGAAGCAGCAGACGTCACCGGCCGTCACTTGAAGGTCTCCCGGACAGAATCCGCCAATGGCCGGAGCCACCGGCTCTAAGCAACCGAGATTCGGGACGTCTGAAAAAAAAGATTGATAGAGCATTTCGAGACCTTTCGAATGCCGCAAAGGGCGTCTGAAAATCTCGAACTGGAAGGGAGTTATGCGAGTTTTTGTGTGCGTTAGGAGAAAATGAGCATAACTCCCTTGAAAATGACGATTTTCAGACGATCTTTGCGGCATTCGATAGGTCTTAACTGGAGCATTTTTATAGCATTCACCATACCATTCACATCCTCCTTAGCACTGGCTCCGATCGAAACGACGGCGAGAAGGACGAGAAAACGGACCATTTCGGGTTGAACGGGGGGCGATTCCAGAGAATGGAAGCGGAAAAGTGATGTTTGAGCGAGACGGACAACGCTTTTATTCGGAGCATCGGCAAACAAGAGGATCGATCATTTTGTGTTTTGAACTGTTTAATCGGGAGAACAGGTGCGAATACATTCAAACTACACCGGAGAGAGAGAGAGAGAGAGAGAGAGAGAGAGAGAGAGAGAGAAAGAGAGAGAGAGAGAGAGAGAGAGAGAGAGAGAGAGAGAGAGAGAGAGAGAGAGAGAGAGAGAGAGAGAGAGAGAGAGAGAGAGAGAGAAAGAGAGAGAGAGAGAGAGAGAGAGAGAGAGAGAGAGAGAGAGAGAGAGAGAGAGATAGAGAAAACGATCTTCATCTTTTTGTTATCTTATCTTGGCGTGTTCTCTTTGAAATTGAGTTAATCCCTGACACTGCTCTCCCATTTGTCATCGCTCTCACCTATCGGACAGCTGGGGACATCTCCACATGTGCCCGCTCCATCCCCATCTCCACATCTGCCAGTGAGATTATCTTGATGAGATGACACCATAAAAACCTCCTACTTGGCACATTCGAAAATGGTTATTGTAGTCGTAAACGGTTCGGTGGGCGGAGTCTGTTTTGCTCCGGCTGAGGGGCGGAGTCTGAGTGTCAGCTGGTCCCGGACTCGTTCCGATCGTCATTCGCCCATTCTTTCTTCGCCGGTTCTCGTGACCTTATTCTCCCTTGGTGGCTCAGTCGGTAGTAGTTGCGGCTGTCAATCGAGAGGTCACGAGTTCGAGTCCGCTTACAAGTTTCTATTCTTTATCTCCATCTTTTATCGTACCTGCTCAATCTGTGAACTTTCAGTAAAGAAATGGCTTCCCACCACGCTGAGACCATCGACCTCGGGCACGCCAAGTACGAGGCAAAGTGAGTACCAATCGATCCGTTTTTGATCCATTAAAAATGTTCAATTTTCAGAAACCTGGCCGAAATTCCGGTCTATACCGGAGACAGCCACGCGGATGGTGGCGAGCCGGTACGAGCGGCGGCGCTCGAGGAGCACCTCAACGAGCCCAGCGACTGGCCGACCATCGAGAGCGCGGAAATCGAAGCGCTCAGGGGCAAATTGCCCGTCGAACCGGTAAACTAAACTAGAGACCCTTTCCCAATCAATCAATCAATCGATATTATTTCCAGGTCTTGGCTATTCTGAAAATGGCCAATTACGACGTTCGGCGAGCGTCGGAGTTGATCGCCGGGAAGGAGGTGCCAGAGCTGGTGCCCCAGTTTGTGAAGGACTTCTTCACGGCGAACGTCTCCGCGGAGCGCTCGGCACGTGAGAAGGAGCAGGCGAAGAAAAGGAGACGGCCGCAAGTGGAGCACTTCTACTGTCACAAAACGGTGAGCATCACTTGTCCCTCTCTTTTCCAACGTCATCTTATTGATTTGTGCTGTTTCAGGTGCACGAGCTGGCGTCTTCGGAAGATTTGGTCAAGTTCTACTACAAGCAGAAGATGTCATCGAAGAGGAAGCGAGTGGAGCCGGAGACGTATCCGAACGAGTTAAAGGAGAGAATGAAGGGAGCCGGGATACGCTTTGTGAACTGCAATGAAACGGCCGAGCACCGGGAGGATAAGAAAGATAACGACGACGATGTTCTCTTCTGAATTCCACTGTTTCGCAATTGACTTATCTAATTTCAAAACATGTCATGTCACTCTTTCTATATTTAGTTTCTTTATTACAAAAATGAAGTTGATGAGTTTCCATCAGGCGTTCTATCTACCACGTTATCATCTGTCGGGAAAAAAAAGCAATGAGAAGAACGCAACGCGTGACCTACTTCCACTTTCAGATGATCGGTCGTCTCGTCATTGAGAATCATTGAGCCAAAAATTTACCGAGAATTTCTGAGAGTTTCCGAGAAAAATCAGAGAATTACCGAGAATTTTTGAGAGTTTCCAAGAATAATATATTTAAAAAAAATAATTTTTTTTAAATTTTGTGAACAAAAATCGCAAAATATGATCTCATTTATGGTTTCCGTAAAGTTTTTTTAAAATTTAAATATCCGAGAAAAAAATCAAGCGATGAAAAAAGGACATAATAAAATTTTGACCGGAAAATCCAAAAACTTTTTTTCGACGTCATTTTTTTTTGAAAATAATTTTTTTTTAGAAAATCTCGGTAATTCTCGGAATTTTCTCGGAAGTTCTCCTTTGGATTTTCCGGTCAAAATTTTATTATGTCCTTTTTTCATCGCTTGATTTTTTTCTCGGATATTTGAATTAAAAAAAAAAAAAAACTTTACGGAAACCATAAATGAGATCATATTTTGCGATTTTTGTTAACAAAATTTTAAAAAAAATTATTTTAAAAAAAATATATTTCAATTGAACATGATCTTTACTACTACTATTTGTGTGTTTTTGTGAGTTCTGAAGGTTTCTTGGAATAATTTCCCAACGGGTGTCCCGTTTGGTCTGAGACTTGGCATAGGCCCATGATCCTCCGGGTGCATTATGATATTAAAGGTGGCGGGTCAGGTTACTGTAGGATTACGGTAGCCACAGTACTAACATCGATTTTCTACATTTTTCAAACTTAACGGACGGACCCCAAACTTTGATGGTAGCATGTCTTGGACCAAAAAATACTACTGTAAAAATATCTAAGGGATTACTGTAGTATTACGGTAGATACGGTAGTCGAAAGTTCGAGATGTCACTTTTTCGAAGAGGTATTACTGCCGTCGTTGGGATGGGAGGGCGAGGGAAAGTTGTTGATAGTGGAGGGTACTAAGGGTACTACAGCTACAGTAACTGGAAATTATCGATCGATTCGGATTACGGTAGAAACGGAGACACGAGATATTGTCTGCGTCTCTCATTTTGAGACACTCTCTCGCCTCATTATTTGGAGAATGGAGTTTGAACGTGCCAGAAGTGGTCAGAAACATTTCGGCGGGAATTCAAAAAGCTGAGGGAAGGACCGTTTTGGCGGGAATTCAAAAAGCCGAAGGGAGGACTGTTTTGGCGGGAATTCAAAAAGCTGAGGGGAAGACTGTTTTGGCGGGAATTCAAAAAGCTGAAAGGAGGACCGTTTTGGCGGGAATTCAAAAAGCTGAAGGGAGGACCGTTTGGCGGGAATTCAAAAAGCTGAGGGGAGGACCGTTTTGGCGGGAATTCAAAAAGCTGAGGGAAGGACCGTTTTGGCGGGAATTCAAAAAGCTGAGGGAAGGACCGTTTTGGCGGGAATTCAAAAAGCTGAGGGAAGGACCGTTTTGGCGGGAATTCAAAAAGCTGAGGGATGGACCGTTTTGGCGGGAATTCAAAAAGCTGAGGGAAGGACCGTTTTGGCGGGAATTCAAAAAGCTGAGGGAAGGACCGTTTTGGCGGGAATTCAAAAAGCTGAGGGAAGGACCGTTTTGGCGGGAATTCAAAAAGCTGAGGGAAGGACCGTTTTGGCGGGAATTCAAAAAGCTGAGGGAAGGACCGTTTTGGCGGGAATTCAAAAAGCTGAGGGATGGACCGTTTTGGCGGGAATTCAAAAAGCTGAGGGAAGGACCGTTTTGGCGGGAATTCAAAAAGCTGAGGGAAGGACCGTTTTGGCGGGAATTCAAAAAGCTGAGGGAAGGACCGTTTTGGCGGGAATTCAAAAAGCTGAGGGGAGGACCGTTTTGGCGGGAATTCAAAAAGCTGAGGGAAGGACCGTTTTGGCGGGAATTCAAAAAGCTGAGGGAAGGACCGTTTTGGCGGGAATTCAAAAAGCTGAGGGAAGGACCGTTTTGGCGGGAATTCAAAAAGCTGAGGGAAGGACCGTTTTGGCGGGAATTCAAAAAGCTGAGGGAAGGACCGTTTTGGCGGGAATTCAAAAAGCTGAGGGAAGGACCGTTTTGGCGGGAATTCAAAAAGCTGAGGGAAGGACCGTTTTGGCGGGAATTCAAACAGCTGAGGGAAGGACCGTTTTGGCGGGAATTCAAAAAGCTGAGGGAAGGACCGTTTTGGCGGGAATTCAAAAAGCTGAGGGAAGGACCGTTTTGGCGGGAATTCAAAAAGCTGAGGGATGGACCGTTTTGGCGGGAATTCAAAAAGCTGAGGGAAGGACCGTTTTGGCGGGAATTCAAAAAGCTGAGGGATGGACCGTTTTGGCGGGAATTCAAAAAGCTGAGGGAAGGACCGTTTTGGCGGGAATTCAAAAAGCTGAGGGAAGGACCGTTTTGGCGGGAATTCAAAAAGCTGAGGGAAGGACCGTTTTGGCGGGAATTCAAAAAGCTGAGGGAAGGACCGTTTTGGCGGGAATTCAAAAAGCTGAGGGAAGGACCGTTTTGGCGGGAATTCAAAAAGCTGAGGGACGGACCGTTTTGGCGGGAATTCAAAAAGCTGAGGGATGGACCGTTTTGGCGGGAATTCAAAAAGCTGAGGGAAGGACCGTTTTGGCGGGAATTCAAAAAGCTGAGGGAAGGACCGTTTTGGCGGGAATTCAAAAAGCTGAGGGAAGGACCGTTTTGGCGGGAATTCAAAAAGCTGAGGGATGGACCGTTTTGGCGGGAATTCAAAAAGCTGAGGGAAGGACCGTTTTGGCGGGAATTCAAAAAGCTGAGGGAAGGACCGTTTTGGCGGGAATTCAAAAAGCTGAGGGAAGGACCGTTTTGGCGGGAATTCAAAAAGCTGAGGGATGGACCGTTTTGGCGGGAATTCAAAAAGCTGAGGGAAGGACCGTTTTGGCGGGAATTCAAAAAGCTGAGGGAAGGACCGTTTTGGCGGGAATTCAAAAAGCTGAGGGAAGGACCGTTTTGGCGGGAATTCAAAAAGCTGAGGGAAGGACCGTTTTGGCGGGAATTCAAAAAGCTGAGGGAAGGACCGTTTTGGCGGGAATTCAAAAAGCTGAGGGAAGGACCGTTTTGGCGGGAATTCAAAAAGCTGAGGGATGGACCGTTTTGGCGGGAATTCAAAAAGCTGAGGGAAGGACCGTTTTGGCGGGAATTCAAAAAGCTGAGGGAAGGACCGTTTTGGCGGGAATTCAAAAAGCTGAGGGAAGGACCGTTTTGGCGGGAATTCAAAAAGCTGAGGGGAGGACCGTTTTGGCGGGAATTCAAAAAGCTGAGGGAAGGACCGTTTTGGCGGGAATTCAAAAAGCTGAGGGAAGGACCGTTTTGGCGGGAATTCAAAAAGCTGAGGGATGGACCGTTTTGGCGGGAATTCAAAAAGCTGAGGGAAGGACCGTTTTGGCGGGAATTCAAAAAGCTGAGGGAAGGACCGTTTTGGCGGGAATTCAAAAAGCTGAGGGAAGGACCGTTTTGGCGGGAATTCAAAAAGCTGAGGGAAGGACCGTTTTGGCGGGAATTCAAAAAGCTGAGGGAAGGACCGTTTTGGCGGGAATTCAAAAAGCTGAGGGATGGACCGTTTTGGCGGGAATTCAAAAAGCTGAGGGAAGGACCGTTTTGGCGGGAATTCAAAAAGCTGAGGGAAGGACCGTTTTGGCGGGAATTCAAAAAGCTGAGGGACGGACCGTTTTGGCGGGAATTCAAAAAGCTGAGGGAAGGACCGTTTTGGCGGGAATTCAAAAAGCTGAGGGAAGGACCGTTTTGGCGGGAATTCAAAAAGCTGAGGGAAGGACCGTTTTGGCGGGAATTCAAAAAGCTGAGGGATGGACCGTTTTGGCGGGAATTCAAAAAGCTGAGGGAAGGACCGTTTTGGCGGGAATTCAAAAAGCTGAGGGAAGGACCGTTTTGGCGGGAATTCAAAAAGCTGAGGGACGGACCGTTTTGGCGGGAATTCAAAAAGCTGAGGGATGGACCGTTTTGGCGGGAATTCAAAAAGCTGAAGGATGGACCGTTTTGGCGGGAATTCAAAAAGCTGAGGGACGGACCGTTTTGGCGGGAATTCAAAAAGCTGAGGGAAGGACCGTTTTGGCGGGAATTCAAAAAGCTGAGGGAAGGACCGTTTTGGCGGGAATTCAAAAAGCTGAGGGAAGGACCGTTTTGGCGGGAATTCAAAAAGCTGAGGGAAGGACCGTTTTGGCGGGAATTCAAAAAGCTGAGGGAAGGACCGTTTTGGCGGGAATTCAAAAAGCTGAGGGACGGACCGTTTTGGCGGGAATTCAAAAAGCTGAGGGAAGGACCGTTTTGGCGGGAATTCAAAAAGCTGAGGGAAGGACCGTTTTGGCGGGAATTCAAAAAGCTGAAGGGAGGACCGTTTGGCGGGAATTCAAAAAGCTGAGGGGAGGACCGTTTTGGCGGGAATTCAAAAAGCTGAGGGGAGGACCGTTTTGGCGGGAATTCAAAAAGCTGAGGGAAGGACCGTTTTGGCGGGAATTCAAAAAGCTGAGGGAAGGACCGTTTTGGCGGGAATTCAAAAAGCTGAAGGGAGGACCGTTTTGGCGGGAATTCAAAAAGCTGAGGGAAGGACCGTTTTGGCGTGAATTCAAATAGCTGAAAAGTTCCCTTCATCGTTTTTCACACCAAAAAGTTACTTCATTCGGAAAGGCCTGCACCCGTCCAAGCAAAAGCCAGTGGGGTGGGCGCGGCGATAGCACTGGTTGTTACTATTGCACTGAAAACTGCGGGCGCGTCCGGAAAAGGAGACATTTTGAGAATCTACCGTGAGGCTTGGAATGAAAAAAAACAGGCGATAATAGCCGAACGGAGGAAGATAATGTAGGATTGCTGGAAAAATGCAGCTCAAGACGCACAGAGTGCCAAATTAGGCATACTTTAAAAAGGCCGGGCCGGGCTTTTTCTGAAATTGTTTGGCCCGGCCCGGCCCGATTCGGCCCGGCTTGAAAAATGAAACTTCGCAATTTGACCTTTTGTTGTTAGATTGTTCCATTTTTTTTAATCATAAAAACCCAGAATAACTTCTGAATTTTGAACGTTTAACAAACATCGTAATGTTGAGATTTGAAATTGAAAAAGGAAAAAAAAATTGAATTATGAAAAAAAAATTATTGAGAAAAAAATTTCCCGGGCCGGGCCGGAATTTTTAAAGTATGAAATTAGGAACTCGGAACAGAAAAAAAAACCCGGAACAGGGAGCACAGAACTCGGAATTCTTCGCGTTTCTGCACCGTCCCCTGGTGGTATTCCATCCCCTAGTCACAGTCTTCGGAAACGATGTTAGACGTCAGAAACTGGGCTTAGTCATAAAAATCTCTCTGCTTTGTCTGTTTTGGGATTGATTTTAACACGGAACTCGGAACTCGAAGCAAAAAAACTCCGGAATACGGAACCGGGAACGCGGAATTCCGTGCAGCAGGGGGTCGGTAGCTCAGTCGGTAGTGGTGGCCGCTGGCAATCGAGAGGTCACGAGTTCGAGTCCGCCCTCAACCCTCAGGTTCACCTAGCTTTCAAATAGGCAGGAGATCATTCTAAAAAGAGGTTAGGCCACGATCAGGAAGTTAGGCCACCACCAAAAAGTTAGGCCACGACCAGAAAGTTAGGCCATGACCAGAAAGTTAGGCCAAGACCAGAAAGTTAGGCCGCGACCAGAAAGTTAGGCCATGACCAGGAAGTTAGGCCATAACAAGAAAGTTAGGCCATGACCGGGAATTTAGGCCACGAGCCGTTCCCTCTTCCAACTAGATAGCAAGAAGCGATCGTACATATACTCGAATTGTCCTAATACATAGCCTCCAAATAGGAAGTAGAGCAATCTACGAAGATACGAAGATGAATCGGTCATTATCCCCAGCCCGGAGGTGACTTAAAACCAGGCTCAGCGGGACCACCACCGGAGGTGCTCCGCACTCTGAAATCCCGGGTCCGCAGTGCGTTCGCACTTGAAGAACGGATCGAATTTTAATCTTCAATCTTTTTTCAATCTGGTGCGCGCCACGGCACCCCAAGAAGAATAAATATAAGAAAATGACGATGCAAACGCGCGCCACTGATAATTTTCATTGAGGTCGCCACGCCGGCGGCCGTTTTAGCACTGGGATTACCCTTTTTCGTCGTTTTCAAGCATGAAAATGAGGATTTTTCAAAATTCTGCGCGCATGAAATTGTAGAGTAAGACGATAGCTACAAAATTGGCGCAAATTGGAGGCATAATATGGAGAATTGGCTGAGTTTTTTCTGCGTTCCGGGGCTCTTCAGACGAACAATTCGAAAACTGGCGCCCGTCGAGAGGGAATGATGCGTTTTCTATGCGAATTTTTCTTTCGGAACCATCACTTTGCCATATTTTATCATTTCCATCAATTCTAGTCGATTCTCTCAACTCTACAGTAATTTTTTGCGTTCTTATAAGCCAAATTTCACGCGAAACGCGTCAGCACGGGAAACGCGCCATCAACCACACGCTTGTGCGTATGTTTCGACCGGGGTGCCGTGCGCACCCACCGTTGATCTCCACCGTTGATCTCCACTTCGCGCGCGCGCGGGGAGAAGGGGGGAGGCATGCTGGCCTAGCTCCACCTCCTTTTCTGCCTTAGTATATAAAGAACCGCCTTGTTCATTCATTCATTTATCTCCTCCTGGACACCTTCACCTGTTCTTCGGGAACATGCTACTGGTGAAGGTGTCCTCTTTTCTCTTTCTTTTTCTCTTCTTTTCTCTCTCTCTCTCTCTCTTCTCCCCTTTTCCTGCTGTTGGCAGCATCGACGACTGGAATGGAACGCAAGCGGATCGAGGATTTTCGACGGAATTCGACGGATACTCTTTGGAATTGATTACGACGTTCGACGGTTTGAGTTGTTCGAATCTCAACAATGTTATGTTTCAGCCACGAGTCACCAACCATCGACGGCGACTTCAAGTGGATATAGACATGACGTAATGTGCCCAACTCACAGTAATCCAGAGGTTTTTCTGTCCTCTTCTCGATGATTCTAAAGATACTCTTTCAGACAAGCTACCATATCGAGGAGACTCGGCCTATATCATTCACTAGTTCTTCGGATACTTGAACCAATGGCCCAATGCATCTTGCAATGGTATGTATACCTTATCCAAGTTCCTTCTCAAAATGTTTGATTCTTTCAGTATGGACTCTCTATTGACAGCGACTAAGGATCACAAGATTACAGATCGTGCTGTCAACTATTCTCAGGATTTTCTCCCGGTAACGTGTTAATTTTTCTTTCAGCTAAACAAACAGCGGATGGCCGGGATCTTCGACGGACTTCTGTTTGCTCGTTTTCTGGGCTTCAGCGCGCTTTTTTTCTGTGTTTTTCGTGGGGTTTCGGGGGGAATTTTCAGGCTATCGAGAGCGACGACAATCGGATCGGAAGGGTATGGATCGTGTTGGCAACGCTTCGACGAATGGCCCAATGCATAATGCAATGGTATGTATAGCAAATGTAAATTCCTTCCCAAATGTTTGATTCTTTCAGTATGGACTATCTATTGACAGCGACTACTATTGGATAACTAGATTACGGATCGTGGTGTCAACTCTTCTCAGGATTTTACCCCGGTAACTTTCTAATTTTTCTTTCAGCTAAGATGACATCGACACGGAAGCAGATAGCCGGGATCTTCGATGGTTTTTGTTCAATACCGGCCCGGGCCGGTAATGGGTGCGGGCTTTTGGTGGGCTTTTGCGGGCTCTTAGGGGATTTTCAGACTATCGACGGCTGCTGCAATCGGATCGTGATGGCAGCGCTTCTACGAATGGCCTAATGCATCATGCATGAATGGTATGTATTATCTCTCTCTCTCTCTTCCCCCTGTTAGCAGGATCGACGACTGGAAAGGAACTCTATGCGGATCGAGGATCGAGGATTTTCGACGGAATTTCGGATACTCATGGGATATGAACTAGTTTGAGGGTTTCATAGAAATCTATACAGTCTGTTTGTTTTTCAGCTTTGACGTTCGACGGTTCGACTACAAGTGGATGGCTCTTTTTCTCTCACCTCTATCACAGGATGCGTTTCAAAAAATTGACGGCTGCGACAGAAAAACTAATCGCTGGGATCTTCGAACTTTGATCGGCTTCATGGAACACTTGGTACTACTACCGTACATCCCAGTACTTATTCTCGGATTCGATAGCATTCGGTAGCCACTCACCAACTATCGACGGCGACTACCAGTGGACTCACAGTAATCCAGAGGTTTTTCTGTTCTCTTCTCTAAATGCTTCTAAAAATACTTTTTCAGAAAACTGCAATGCGACCATCTCCAGGATACTGCGATCAATGTCCTAATGCATCGTGAATCAATGGTATGTATTCCTAATCCAAACTCCTTCTGAAAATGTTCGATTTTCTCAGTATGGACTATCTATTGACAGCGGCTACTATTGGACAACTAGATTACGTATCGTGGTGTCAACTCTTCTCAGGATTTTCCCCGGTAATTTTTCAAATTTTTCTTTCAGCTAAGATGACATCGACACGGAAGCAGATAGCCGGGATCTTCGATGGTTTTTGTTCAATACCGGCCCGGGCCGGTAATGGGTGCGGGCTTTTGGTGGGCTTTTGCGGGCTCTTAGGGGATTTTCAGACTATCGACGGCTGCTGCAATCGGATCGTGATGGCAGCGCTTCTACGAATGGCCTAATGCATCATGCATGAATGGTATGTATTCCTGAACCAATTTCACAAAATGTTTGATTCTTTCAGTATGGACTCTCTATTGACAGCGACTAAGGATCACAAGGCTATGGATTCGTGGAGTCGACTCTTCCCAAGTTTTCTCCCGGTAGTTCGTATCAGTATGCTAGGGGTTTTTCTGTCCTCTTCTCGATGATTCTAAAACAAATCTTTCAGACAACTGCAAAACTGACATCTCGAGGATACCTGGACCAATCGCCCATATCATCGTGCATCAATGGTACAGGTATACCTAATCCAAATTCCTTCCCAAAATGTTTGATTCTTTCAGTATGGACTCTCTATTGATCGGATCACAAGGCTATGGAATTTATATTAGCAGCTTCCGGATCGTTGTGTCGACTATTCTCACGGTAACTTTCTAATTTTTCTTTCAGCTAAATTACAGATGACTTCGAGACGGGAGCGGATTGACGATGGACTTTTTGTTTTTTTTTTGTGTGCATGTTCATTTTGTTCTTTTTTTTTTGTTTTTTTTTGTTTTTTTTTTTGGGTTGAGCGCGCTTTTTTCTGGGTTTTTCTTTGGCTTCTTGAGGTTTTTTCAGGTCCATGGGCTTCTGTGGGGTTTCTGGGGGAATTTTCAGACTATCGACGGCGACGACAATCGGATCGGAGGATTACGGATCGTGTTGGCAACGCTTCGACGAATGGCCCACTGCATAATGCAATGGTATGTATGAAAAAATGCGAAATTCCCAAAATGGTTTTCAGTATAGACTCCTTATTGACAGCGACTACATTTGGATCACAAGGCGACGGATTATGGTGTCACCTCGTCTCAGGCCTTTCTCCCGGTAATTTTATGTGTGGAGGTTGTTCGAATCTCAACAATGTTATGTTCCAGGCACGACTCACCAACCATCGACGGCGACTTCAAGTGGATAGAGACATGACGTAATGTGCCCAACTCACAGTAATCCAGAGGTTTTTCTGTCCTCTTCTCGATGATTCTAAAGATACTCTTTCAGACAAGCTACCATCTCGAGGAGACTCGGCCTATATCATTCACTAGTTCTTCGGATACTTGAACCAATGGCCCAATGCATCTTGCAATGGTACAGGTATACCTAATCCAAGTTCCTCTCCAAAATGTTTGATTCTTTCAGTATGGACTCTCTATTGATCGGATCACGAGGCTATGGAATTTATATTAGCAGCTTCCGGATCGACTCGTCTCAGGATTTCTCCCGGTAACTTTCTAATTTTTCTTTCAGCTAATCATTCAGATGACTTCGAGACGAGAGCGGATGGCCAGGATGTTCGACGGACTTCTGTCCTTTTGTCGGGAGGTTTTCATTGGTTCTCGTGGCTTTTTTTAGGCTTTCCGGTGGTCTTTAGTGGTCTTTAGTGGTCTTTTGGTGGGCTTTTGGTGGGCTTTTTCAGTATGGACTCACTATCGACAACCATCGGATCACAAGTTGGCAACTCGTCTCAGGATTTTTCTCCCGGTAACTTTTTTGATTTTCATTTAATCCGGAGATTCAGATGACTTCGGGACAGGAGCGGATGGCTGGGATCTTCGACGGACTCGCCGCGATCACTTGGTATTTTTTTGTTTGTTTTTGTTCGCTGTTTGTGAGGATACCGTCTTCCTCTTCTGTTACCCTTTCTTCTTCTTTTCTTTTTTCGTCATCTCCGGTCCCACGTTTACCCTCAATACTGCGTTTCCCTCTTTCCGTTTTCATATTTTTTTTAAACTCTCCTTTAAACCTCGTTACTGTTACCGTTTCGTGCACTCTATTCACTTTCCTCTCCCGTTCAATCTCTTCTTATTCGTACCTTTTTCTTGTTCGTAATTTCTGGCAGCTGTCAATCCGTTTTTTTTTTGTCAAAATACCACTTTTACTGGACTTTGATTGGACTTTGGCTGTTTTTACCCTCATTACCGTCTTTTTTTGTCGTTCGAACTCTAATTTTACTTATCGTTTGCACTCAACCGTTTTCATTTCTTTACTTTAACTCTGGACTGAACTCTCGCCATTCATTCCCGGCCCGGGACGGGAATGGATACTTGTTTTTTCTCTTATCGTTTCCACTCAACCGTTTCGTGCACTCTGTTCACTTTTTCGACTTGGACTCTGACCTGGACTCTTGCCATTCTTCTGACTTCTCTTGGACTATGAAATCAACCCCCTTCCCGGCCCGGGCCGGGCCAGACCTGTGCACCTCTGCATAGCCCGTGACACTTGGACTACTGGACTTGTCCCCCCATTGTGTAACTTGGACTCTGTGGACTCGTACTCTTTTTTGAGGTGCAACTCTGTGCACACCTTGTGGACTTTATGTCTACTACCGTAATCCGTTAAACTTTTCAGCCAGATCACTGTGAGCAGTTTCGATGATGTCTCTTCGTAAGTTCCTTTTCTTCTTATCCAATTTTTCTTTCAGTGTTTACAGGTTTTCCGTTGGCTTCTTTTAGGCTTTCGTGGGCTTCCGTGGGCTTTTGAGGGAATTTTCAGGCTATCGACAGCGACTACAATCGGATCGGAGGATTACGGATCGTGTTGGCAACGCTTCGACGAATGGCCCAATGCAGCTTGCAATGGTATGTATACCTAACTAAAATTCCTTCTCAAAATTTTTGTTTCTTTCAGTATGGACTCGAATTAGATTGTACTTCAAGTTTACGGATGCTTGGGATCTTCGAATTTTGATCGACTTCACGACAGATTTGCTACGTTTCAGTACTTCTTCCCGGATAAGTTGGCAATGTCCGCGTTGTTCGAATCTCAACAATGTTATGTTTCAGCCACGACTCACCAACCATCGACGGCGGCTTCAAGTGCATACGGACTTGACGGAACATGCCCAACTCACAGTAATCCGGAGACTGCAACGATTCGGACGTCATCTTTTAGGATTCTTGACGTCTTCTGGCCGCCGGCAACGTCTTCTGACAACTAACACTCCTGAAACTGAAATATCTCTGAAAATGAAATGAACCGGTTCAAACTTCTGATTGTGTTCTTTTTTTGAACCCCCAATTGAACCCCCAGTTCAATAGAGCGCGCTTGCATTGTGATCGTGACAACCGACAAAAACAGTCTATGTTCAATGGAGCGCGGATACGCGAGAGAGAGAGTTTTGAGAATTTCCGAGAATTTTCGGAAATTTACCGAGATTTTCCCAAAATCACAAAAAATCCGGGAAAAAATTCAAATGCGCTCCATTGATAATAATAAAAATTGTTAGAAACTTTATTGGAGAAAATAAAAAAGATTCATATTTCATAAAGAGTTCATAAAGAGTAATTACGAAAAAAAAGAAAAAAATTTTTTTTTTTTTGCAAAAATAAAATTGAAAGAAAGAGAAAAACGAATAGCACCTTGATTGATTTTGGCTTTTTTTTTGAAAATAAAATGAAATTTAAAAAAAAACTGAAAATGCTGAAAAACTGGAAATTTAATGGAAAAATGGCGACTCGTAGATCAAAAAATGAGCGGTTTTCGACGGAAAAATTACAAAAAAAAATTTGGGAAATTGGGAATTTTCAGAGTTTTTTTTTCTAAATTCAGAAGTTTTTTTTTTGAATTCTGGGAAAAAATCAATTTGAAAAAAAAATTTTTTTGGAAAAATCGCAAAATCTTTTTAAAATAAAAACTCATCAAAAAATGTTTTTTTCGTAGAAAAATTTCGAAAAAAATTCTATAGTTTTCAAGAAAATTTTAAATTTTTTTGACAAAATTGTGGTATTAATTTTTCAAAAATTTTTTGAAAATTAAAAAAAAAAATTTTTTTGAAATTTTTTTTTGAGAAAATTCGAATAAAAATTGTCAATTATCGACTAGAAACAAAAAAAAATCACAAAAAATTTGGAAAAAAAAATTAAAAATGCTGAGAAATTTTTCGAATTTTTGAAATTTGCCAAAAAATTTTTCCAACAAAAAATTTTTTTTCAATTTTTTTGT
Organism: Caenorhabditis sulstoni; assembly: GCA_963966605.1. Classification (NCBI taxonomy): domain Eukaryota; kingdom Metazoa; phylum Nematoda; class Chromadorea; order Rhabditida; family Rhabditidae; genus Caenorhabditis; species Caenorhabditis sulstoni. The sequence goes on from OZ016476.1 coordinate 8,868,561, forward strand.
TTTTTTTCCCATTGCAGGCGGTGAAAAAAGAAAAATTAACTAAAATTTCAAAAAAAAATTTCGCAACTTTTTTTCTGAACCATAATTTCAATAAAAACTCTGAAAACACCCCCCTTCCCAGAAAAAATTTCCAGAAAAAAAAAAAAAAAACTTGTGCAAATCGTGACAACAACTAGCTGGGCGGATTGAAGTTGATGTAGTTGGCGTCGTCGCACTCCATCTGATTCTGTTGGGCGGCCGCGTAGCCCTGCGACAGATCGTAGCTCTGCTGCTGCATGTACTGCGGCGGCAGACTGCTCGTCTTGCACAACGACTGTTGTTGTTGTTGCGAGGAAGATGATGGTGACGACGTGGACGACGGCGTCGACGCCGACGACGTCATCTGACCGAATGAGCCTGATGAGGCGGGCAGCGAGCCGCCGTTCTGAGCCGACGCGTAGCCACCGCTCTCCGCGTAGCTCTGACCGTTTTGCGACGAGCCACCGCCGTTTTGGAATCTACAATTCGCACAATTTGCTGTTTTGCGATAACGCAGCGGGCGGGTTACGGTAGGCCCATTGACTACAGTAACCCACACAGGCAAACTGCAGCAGGGTCTCGCCACGAAAACAAGGGGGTGTGGTACCATGAACTTCCTTTAAACAAAGTTTTTTTTTGAAACTGATGGTAATTCGAGAAATCGATGTTAAAGGCGCATGCGATTTTTCAGAAAAAAGTTTATGGTACCCCTGTTTTCGTGGTGGGACCCTGCCCCAGTCGACGTGTTTTTCGAACTGAAATATCTCGGAAACTAGAAGAGCTATGAAAAAGTTGTCAACTGCAAAAATGATCAGCGTGACATTTGTCACGTTTTTGTAGTTGACAACTTTTTTCTAACTATCCTAGTTTTCGAGATATTTCAGCTTGAAATTTTTTTTATTTTACAATGTCGACAAAAAGAGTAAAAAATGTCGCAAAAATTGTTTTCAAAGAATAAAGATATTGTGAAATCGATAATAATTAATTTTTTCGGCTTGAGAATCAAAGGTTTTCAGAAATTTATTTTCTGTTTCCTCGATTCGACGTTAAATGTTTTCTAGGTGTAATTTTCGATTGGATGTTGCATCACTGGAAAATTTTTTAAAAATATTGATTTTCTTTGGCTTGTCCCGAATTTTTATTCAAATTCAAAAAAAATAAAATAATAAAAATACGCATTGTCGATTTACGATCAACAAAATGCCGGTGCCCGTTATTTCGTAGTGTTTTCAAAAAAAAAAAAATTATTTGGTACGATGCTCCGAAATAACGGCTTCTGCTCGTTGTTTATCGTAAATCCACAATGCGTATTATTTTTTGAGATTTGAAAACCGACCATTTTCAGGGTCTCGCCACGAAAATAAGAAATCAGTGATGCGCCTTTAAATTCAACCGATATTTCTTATTTTTCGTTGTTTTCGCTTATTCCTTGATTTAAAATTGCTAAAAACGAAAAAAAAAAAACTATTTTTTTCTCGTAAAATCTCTGAATTTTCTCGGAAACTAGAGTTTAAGGGCGCACAACTGATTTCATCATTTTCGTGGCGAGACCCTGTGCACCGCGCGTTTTCCACGTTTCTCGCATCATCAACTAGACCCTATCAATCTATCGTCTCTCGTTTTGAAACGAACCGATCATAGGAGGTGGTTGTAACGGTGAATTTGTGTTTGGTGCTCTCGACGGTCGAGATGTAGAACATGGGCTGCTGCTGCTGCGAGGAAGGCGACTGCGGTATCGAGTCCCTCCGCTCCAGCGAGGGCAGTCCTCCGTTCGACTGCTGACACTCGTCGATCTCCATTCCCGAGTGCATTTGACCGCTCATCGCTTGTCTCATGTCCATCACTGCAATAGTAGAGCGTGACGCTTTTTGAAACTGAAATATCTTGGAAACTAGAAGGGTTATGAAAAAGTCGTCAACTACAAACTTGATCAGCGTGACATTTGTCACGTTTTTCTAGTTGACAACTTTTCTCTAACTATTCTAGTTTTCGAGATATACCCTTCTCTCCAAATCATCCCTCAACGAGACTCCGATGTGCTGTGAAAATGTTAAACACAGCGCACTGCCACTGCGGAGTCTCGTTGCGGGATCACGCCAACAAGTCGATAATCCAAATGAAGCGCCCTCACCTCCATACATATCGGGCGTGATTGTCACATTGTAATCGGGATCGCACTCCGCCATTTCGAGGTTCGGCATCGACGAGGCGCCGTTCAGTGACACGTCGAAATCGTTCACTTGAGCCGGAAGCGAGTTGCACGACAAACTGGAAATTTCAGCAAAAAATGATGGTTCTGTTTCAAAAATACATTTTTTTTCAAAAAATTACAAACATTTCAGTAGGTTTACTGAGAAAGATTTCAATTTTTTTTTCTGAATTTTACAATTTTTTTCTAGTTTTTTTTTCTTTAAAAATTATCATTATTGTTTCAAAAAATCGCTCAATTTTTCAAAAAAAAAATTTTTTTTCAATTTTTTATTTAAAAAACAATAAAAAATAAGAAACATTGAAATTGAATTTTTTGAAAAATTTAAAATTAAAAAACTCGGATTCAAAAATAAATTAAGAAAAAAAAATCACTATCTAAATATGGCCAAAAACGATTTTCCAAAAATTTCAAAATCTCAAAAAAGAGCGCATTGTGTCGATTTACGATAAACACAGGGCGATCACCGTTATTTCGGAGCGTCGTACTAAATTAAAAAAAAAAACATTTTTTTCTGATTTTTCTTCATTTTCAGGTTAATTTTCCAACTTTTTCTCGGGAAAATAAAATTATTCAGTGTGTCATGCCATACATTACAAGCCGATAAACTAACAGGAATCAATATTCGTTTTGAAACGGGAAAACTTGATTTTCAACGTTTTTTAAAAATTTTTATTCAATTTTAAAAACTCATTTCATGAATTTTATCGATTTTTCGTGTGTGCAAATTTCTGATTTTTGAAAAAAAATTAGAAAAAAAATCGATTTACGATAAACAACGAGCCGAAGCCGTTATATCGGAGCATCGTACCAAATGATTCTTATTAATTTTTTTTTTTATTTTTCTACCGTTCCAGGTTAATTTTCTGCGTTTTCATGTTTAAATATGGAGAAATTTTAGTATTTTTTCAGTTTAAGCACATTTTCCTTAGTTTCGAATAATGTAGCGTCTCAATTTCATCGAATCACCATAAAATGAGGTGGAATTGACAAATATTGATTTTTCTTAATATTTAAGCAGGAAAACGCTTAAGATTAACTAGAATGGAAGAAAAATCGCGAAAAAAAATCCATTAAAATTATTTGGTACGAAGCTCCGAAATAACGGGCACCGGCTCTGTGTTTATCGTAAATCGACACATCGCGTACAGACGCGGCGAGTTTCAATCACGACTCACTTGTAGGGCAGTGTTCCGATGTGATTCTGATAGGAGCCGGCGTCCGACGAGGAGCACTGGTAGGAGCCGAGACTCTCGACGGAGCTCGAGCTCGACGAGTGCACCATCCGCGGCTCGCTGTGGCGTCGCGCGAGCCCGCCCGTCGCCACGTGCTCCTCCTGCGAAGAGCACGAGGAGCCCGAGCCGGTGTGCACCGGCGAGCCCGACGTGTCCATTCCGTTGCTCGTGTGCGGCGGCGACTGCTGCAAACGATTGAGGGGTATATCTTGAAAACTAGAATAGTTAGAGAAAAGTTGTCAACTACAAAAATGTGGGAAATTTTACGTTGATCAAGTTTGTAGTTGACAACTTTTTCATAACTTTTTTAGTTTCAGAGTTATTCCAGTTTTAAGTCAGGGTTAATAGCATTTGTATGAAAACACACGCTACTACCAAACACCCTACTTAAAAAGTTGCCTTGTGAAAAGCGCTCATTTAGTCTAGTGGTTTTAAGTTTGGCTGTCAGTTTTGAGGTTTTTGGTTCGAATCCAATGCCGTTCAAAACTTTTTTTCTTGAAGTTCAAACTTTTTGACGGGGTTCATTTGAGTTTTACTTTGACCGGGTATATCTCAGAAACCAGGATAGTAAGAAAAAAGTTGTCAACTACAAAAACATGGTAAATTTGACGCTGATCATGTTTGTAGTTTACAACTTTTTCATAACTCTTCTAGTTTCAGAGATATTTCAATTTCAGAAGGCGGCATTCTATCAGAGTTTTCTACGGTAATTATGTATATGCTTTCGAGTAAATTTTGGAAATACTTGACTGTTTCAATGAGTTGGAAAAGTGAAAAATTGATTTGGTTCGGGAATTTACATAAAGATTGGGTGATCGGTGGTTTTTTGGGTTCTAAATATTTAAAAAAAAAAATTTTTAAGGCAGGTTTTTAGGACAACCTAAAATGCAGATAGAAAAGTTTCTTTAAAAAATTCTAAAAAATTAATGTTTCACAAATAAACTGAATTTTCCGAAAAATTGAGTTTTTTGTTCCGTGTAGATTGATATAGGAATTTTTTTTTTAATTTCCAAATTTTCTGCATACTTTTTTCAGGAGAAATGAAAAAAAAATCATTTTTTCAAAAAAAATTTCAATAAAAAGCCACGCCCCTTTTTAGGGTCTCGCCACGAAAATAAGAAATCAGTTATGCGCCTTTTGATTCAGCCGAGATACGGTATAATTTAAAAACGACGAAAAATAAGGTAGTTGGAGCGGAAATTTGAACTCCTACCGTACCTCTGTTGAATTTAAAGGCGCATAACCGGTTTCTTCATTTTCGTGACGAGACCCTGCGGCGCCTGTCCTACCTCAACTTTCGGCGGCTCGACGAGCAAATCGTGCACCAGACGATCGTTCATCTGTCCGAAACTGTCGACGAACGAGAGATTCTCGATTACGAGACGACCGAGCATCTGAAAGTGGTGAAAGTGGGTGACGCGTTGCGGTCGCGTCGCGTGCGCTCACCATCACCGACGGCACGAAGAGGAGCAGGTTGCCGAAGCGCGACGAGGCCACTTCTTTCGGATGCGTCTCGCGAACCACGTGGTAGAGTGTCTCCTGAATACGGTCACGCAGATCCATTATCGCCTCCGAACCGTCTTGTGTCAGCGTTTTCAGGTCTGCAAGTCGTTTTTCAACTCTAGAATGAGAACATTTTAATTATTCAGAAAATCGAAGGGTTACTGTAGTCAATGTTCTACCTACCGTAACCTACCGTAACCTGTAACCTGTACCTAAGGGTTACTGTGGTCAGTATCCTGCCTACCGCAAACTACCGTAACCTGTGTCTTAAGGATTACTATAGTCAGTGGGCCTACCTACAGTAACCTACCGTAAACTGTGTCTAAGGGTTACTGTAGTCAGTGGGCCTACCTACCGTAACTCTCCGTTCCCTGTAACCTGTGCCTGAGGGTTACTGTGGTCAGTACCCTGCCTACCGTAACCCTCCGTTCCCTCTTACCTGTATCTAAGGGTTACTGTAGTGTAGACAGTGTCCTGCCTACCGCAACTTACCGTAAACTGCGTCTAAGGGTTACTGTAGTCAGTGTCCCACCTAACGTGACCTGTGTCACACGCACACAGACTCACACGGATTCAAAACGATGATGGCCTTAAGGAGGGTGATCTCCTCCTCTTTCAAATTCATCCGTCTCAACGGATCGATGAGCTCGTCGATGCACCGTTCCGCCAGTTGATTCCCGAAATGACTGGAATTTCAGATCGTTTTTTTTTCGGTTGAGTCGATTTTCAAACGATGCTCCGCCGAACTTTTTCGCCCCCTCGTAAATTGACACAGAACTGCCACGTGGCAATTTTGCGGTGAGTTAACTTGCAGAAAAAAAAACACGAGGAAAAACGGAAAACTAGTGGTTTTTGCTCTATTTTTAAAATTTATTAACTGTTTTGGAGCAATTATAATTTAAAAAAAAAAAAATTTTTAATCGATTTTTACGATTTTTTATTTTGTCACATTTTTTTCTGATTCATAAAAAATTAGAAAAAAATTTTTTTGAGATCGTTTAACATATTTAAAAATAAATCGAAATTTTAAATTTTTAAAATATTTTTTGTCAAAGAAAAAAAAACTGTGTTTCGAAATGTTTTTAATTTTTAAAAAAACTAAAATCTTCGGTTGATCGTTAGATTTCCGGCATTTTGAAAAAATGGAGAAAAAGAAACTGAGAAAAAAAATTCTCGAAAAATTAGAAAAAAAAAAATTGTCAGGTCAGAGTCACCGACGGTTTTTCGAGCATAAAAAATTTCAAAAAAATGCTAGAAAGTCAGTCGACCTGTCAAATTGTAGGTATTTTTACGGGCAATTTGGGAAAAATTATGGGAATTTCGTCAGATTTTTCTGCGCTTCAATAATCATCGGCGATTTGTCCGAGTGAATTTTATCGAATCGCCCGTCAGAATAGCTACAATTTGAGAGGTCGACTGACTTTTCAGCATTTTTTTGAAATTTTCTATGCTCGAAAAACTGTCGGCCCACCCCAATTCAGCTGGGAATTTCAGAAAAAGAAGAGAACTGACTAAGGTTCGGTCCACGCGTTCGGCGCGTAACGCGAGATGTATCCGAACGTGCTGAGGCACACAATGTCCGTCTGCTTGTGACGGGCCGTGTTGGCGCACAGACTGAAGATCATCAGCGGTCCGTAGCTCGCCTTCACGATTGCCACCTGCAAAAAAAAGCTCTCGGCGTTTCCTCAACGACACTCCGCTCGTTCCGCATGCTTTATTTAACGGTATCTTCACTACAGTACTCCACTTACTCCTACGTTTTCATGACCAGTTCTGGCAAAAGTGCGGAGAGCACGAACAAGGTTAGAAATTCGGTCGGTACGAGCTTTTTGAAGCTTACTGTATGTGGAGCACTGTACACTACTTGCCCACGGGTCTCGCCACGCTTTTCAGCTTTTCGCCGCCTCGAACATTATCGGTCCGGTATAGGTATACTGTAGGATTACGGTAGCTTTACGAAACCCCTCCAAAATATGGTGGAAGCATGTTTTGGACGGAGGAAGTTGAAAAAATGAGCGGGGTTACCTTATCGTCCATATTATTGACATCCATCATATCGAACAGGTGGTCGGCCCAATCGATCATCGCGATGAGCCGCCGATGGGCGATGCACGGCAACTCTTCCGGATTGATCTCGCGGAACGCCTCGTAACGCATCTGAAACACATTCGCCTATTGATGATGATGTCCAAAAAATTGCGAAATCTCCAGAAAAAGAACACATTGTCGATTTACGATAAACACAGTGCAGAAGCCGTTTACCGTTATTTCGGAGCGTCGTACCAAATAATTTTTATTAATTTTTTTTTGTTGGTTTTTCTTCATTTCTAGTTGATTTTAAGCGTTTTCTTGCTAAAATAATTAGAGAAAAATCAATATTTGTCAACTCCACCTCAGTTTATGGTATTTCGATGCTTATCCTAAGGAATTCTAGAAAAAAAACCAAAAAAAGAATTTCAGCAAGTAACGCTGAGAAATAACCTGGGAATGAAGAAAAATCGCAAAAAAATTTCGTAAAATTTATTTGGTATTTACGACGCTCCGAAATAACGGTGATCGGCTTCTGCACTGTGTTTATCGTAAATCGACACAATGCGTCTATTTCACGATTTTTTGGGTCTCGAACGGAAAAGCAGAGGTGAAAAACGATTTTTGGTGCCTCCCTTTAAACATTTATGAAAACCCGCGAAAATTTAATTTTGTGATTTTTAAGAGGCACTGAAATTTAGGCGCCAATTTGAAAAAAAAAACTTTCTGTCCGAAGCTTCCATCCATTTTCCAGTGCGTTTTAAAATTTTAATCATTTTTTTGAAGCGGGATTTTTTTTTTCAAATTTTTTCGTTACCAAGTTCAGTTTTGCAAAAAAAATTAGACTTTTTCTGGAACACCGTGCAGTTTCAGCCAAAGTCCTCGGACACGGGTCGAATGAAATTTTTTTCTCTTTCGAACGGTCTGCATACATAGGGGGTTTTGAGAAAAAGGCAATAAGCATCAGTCAATATTAAATTTGAAGGTTTTAAAAAATAAAAAAAGGGGAATCACCGACCTCGGTGCGTTTGCCGTCGAGCAACGTGGGATCCTCGAGCAGCTGACGGATGGAGACGGCGAACGGCAGCGGATAGATTTTCGACGGCTCGGTGTGCCCGTCGCCGCCGCCTACTATCAGATCGATGTTGAGCAGCTGCATGAGTGTCGTGCGCATGTCGACGGGAAGTTTCCGCATCCATTCCGCGTCCACTTCGCCCTCGTCTTCCGCCGACAGTTTCGACCGCCGCTGACGGCCCTGGTAGTGACGGCCGGTGGCGTCACGGTCCGGACGTACCGCCTTCGGGTCCATTCCCACCTCGATGCACTTTTTGAAGCGACAGTACCTGAGAGAGAGAAAGAGTGGTCTTTTATCTTTTTTCGTGGTGAGACCCCCGTTTTTCCAGTGAACATTAGATGTAAACAGGGAACTCACACGGAAATCGCCATAACTTTTTTGTGTCGGGGCCTATAAAAATGGTGCAGTTACAAAAAATATAGCGCGTTTTGAGCCCTTTCGAATGGTGAAGAGAGCTCCTGAAAATCTTCACTTTGAAGAAAGTTATGCAGATTTTAAGATAGAGGCTACTAAAACTCGCATAACTTGCTTCAAAATCAAGATTTTCAGATGTTCTTTGCGCCATTCGAAAGGTCTTAAAAAACTTCAAATTTTCTGTAACTGCACTATTTTCATAGGCCTCGATACAAAAAAGAATAGGGCCATTTCCGTTCGAGTTCCACGGATTCTATTCCGCTATTCTACTGAAAATGTCAACGTCAAGAGAAGTCGAACATTCATAATGAGGGTTTGTTGGAACAGAAAAAATACACTAATTTTCGAGTTTTCCACAAAGTTTCTACACAAAATTACTGATGGTCCCACCACGAAAACAAGGGGGTACCATAAACTTTTTTCCGAATAACAAATATAACCATCTGCGCCTTTAATCAATCCACTTTCATTTCAACTTGCGCTTTCTCAGGTCTTGTTTTCGTGGCGGGACCTGGCTTCAGTAGACCTTGTGGAGTCTACGGGTTACTGTAGTCAGTGGGTCTACCATAACCCGGTTACAGTTGGTCTTTTTGGACTATGGATTACTGTAGTCAGTGGGCCCACCATAACCCGGTTACAGTGGATCTTTGTGGAGCCTATGGGTTACTGTAGTCAGTGAGCCTACCGTAACCCGGTTACAGTTGGTCTGTGTGGACTATGGATTACTGTAGTCAGTGGGCCCACCATAACCCGGTTACAGTTGGTCTGTGTGGAGTCTATGGATTACTGTAGTCAGTGGGCCTACCGTATCCCGAAGAGCTGCATGACAGCGTACCTGCACGAGTTCCTCTCGTGTCGATCGACGACACAGTTGCCGTTGTGACGGCACGTGTACTCGGACGGCCTCTTCAGTGTCCGACGGAAGAAGCCCTTGCACCCGAAACACGTCACCACTCCGTAGTGCGTCTTCGCGTTGCCGTCACCGCACACGCGACACGTGTCACTACCCCCTGAAACGAAACGGGCAACGTTTTCTGCGGTTTCCCGGTAGTCGCTAACCTTTGTTTCTCAAAAATCTATCAAAATCCAGAAGCTTTTGAAAAATCTCGGTTTTCTGTTCGAGACCCAAAAACGCATTGTGTCGATTTACGATAAACACAGTGCAGAAGCCGTTATTTCGGAGCGTCGTACCAAGTAATTTTTATGAATTTTTTTGCAATTTTTCTTCATTTCTAGTTGATTTTAAGCGTTTTCTGGCTGAAATATAGAGAAAAATCAGCCTTATTTTATGGTATTTTGATGCTTTCAAAAAAAAAATAATAAAATTCCGCAATTCATCTGAATTTCAGCAAAAAAACGCTAAAAAATAACCTAGAAATAAAGAAAAATCGCAAAAAAATTCCAGAAAAATTATTTGGTACGACGCTCCGCAATAACGGTAAACCGCTTCTGCACTGTGTTTATCGTAAATCGACACAATGCGTCCTTTTCACGATTTTTTTTTGAGTCTTGAACGGAAAAGCAGAGGTAAAAAATAAATTTTGGTGCCATCCCTTTAAACATTTATGAAAACCCGCGAAAATTTAATTTCGTGACTAAATATTTTTTAAAGGGAGGCACCGAAATTTAGGTGCCATTTTGAACTTAAAAAAAAAAATAAAAAACGAACCAGAGTGGCCGGCGATTTGACTCAACGAGGACTTTCTCGAGATTGAAGTGGCCATATTTTCGAGACTCGACGTGTCGACTTTTCCCATTTTTCTCTCGCTCTGGAAACGGTGAAAAATATAAAATGAAGGAATGTGTGTGGATGAAGGAAGGATAAGGAAATGAAGATCGACGGGGGGGGGGGGGGGGGGGAGGAGAAAGATATATATTTATATGGGAGAATGGAAAAAGGAAGGAAAGGAAGAATGTGGTGAAGAGGGGGTAGAGAAAGAGAATAGACAAGTGATAAGATTGATCGATGTGTGTGTAGTGGAAGGATGGGAAAGATAAGGATAACGGAGAAAAAGAGAGAGAGAGAGAGAGAGAGAGAGAGAGAGAGAGAGAGAGAGAGAGAGAGAGAGAGAGAGAGAGAGAGAGAGAGAGAGAGAGAGAGAGAGAGAGAGAGAGATTTATGGGTCCACAAGGGTACAAAGTGTCTCCCCTTCCGTTCCCTTCTTTGATAGCCGCGCAGTCATAATGTCTTCTCTATCTCTACCCCCCCCCCCCCCCTTTTTACGGTCTGTTCTTTGATACAACTCACTATTATCTGTTTTTTTTTTGAGTGATCCCCGGACGAGACTCCGAAATAACGGGTCTCGCCACGCCAGGCGTAGTTGTTTAGCGAAATGTTGGGCGCGAGATTTGAAACGAATAATTGTGGAAGAAGAGATTGAAAAATTTTATTCGTTTCAAATTTCGCGCCCAACATTTTGCTAAACAACTACGCCTGGCGTGGCGAGACCCGTTATTTCGGAGTCTCGTCCGGGGATCACTTCAAAAAAAAAAAAAACAGATAATAATTCCCAGTCTGACAGTCCATGCTTGTTTCTCTAAGTGATTAGGGACATTGAAAGGTATTGAGTTTTAATCTGCATTTGAAACAGTTTTGTTAAGAAAGAAAATGTTCAGCTTCTGGAAAATTTTTACTGCTTCTACATTTTGTCAAAAAAAGAAATAATTATTCAGTAATAATGAGTAGTATGAGTTTGGTATTACGATTTCATCAAATTCTGAAAATTGTAAAAATATTTTTTTCCTTTTTTTTAAACTTTTTTTTGTTGACATTCGTTTTTCTAGATGAACAGTTTGAAGTTAAAAAAAATGTATTTTAGACATAAAAACTAGGAATTAAATCAAAAATATATTTACATTTTCCAAAAAAAAATAATTTTTTAAAAAAATTTTTCAAAAAAAAAATTAATTGGAATGATTTGATAATCAATTCTTCTATTTTTTTTTATTCAAAACTTTGCAAAAATTAATTATTGTTTGATTGAATTCAAAAAAAAAAATTTTTTTTTTGGAAATTTTCACAAAAATATAACAATGTGCTTTTAAAAATCAACACAGTTATTTCCAAAAAAAAAAGTTTCTCAAAAAAAAATTTTTATTGGAATAATTTTTAAAAAATTGAAAAATTTCAAATATAATTCTTTTGTTTGTTTTTTTTAAATTAAAATTTGAAAAAATTAATTTTTGTATAATAAAATTCAAAAAAAAAATTTTTTTTGAAAATTTTCACAAAAATAAAACGATGCGCTTTTGAAAAATCGATAAAAATCGCAAAACGTTTCTGAAAACCATTTTAAAAAATTGCGAAAAAAAAAATTCGCGAGCGTTTTAATCGGATTGTATCGGAGAGATGCTTTTGAAAATCAAACCATCAACCTTTTTTTTTTTTTGAAATTGCATTTCACAAAATTCCGGAAGAAAGAGAAAAAGAAAAGAAATAGACGATAAGAAAGAGAAAAATGTTTTGAGAAAGATAAAGGAAAATGGAGAAAAATAGGGAGAAGGCACTTTGGGAAGGAAGGGATTTGCATAAGAAATGATGTCATCTGGAGCGGAAAAAAAAAGAAGAGGCACGTCTTCTGAATCGATTCTGAATTCAGAATAATTTAAGGGAAAAAATATATCGTGAGCTGAAACGTTTTTAAAATTTAAAAAAAAAACAATTTGTGAAACAGTGCTTTTTGAGAAAAATTTAAATTTCGTAAAAATTTTTTGAATTTATTTTTAAAAAATTTGATGATTTTTTGAGAGAAAAACAATAAATTTGAAAAAAAAATTTAATTTTAATTTTGAAAAAAATTTTTTTTTTTGAAAACGAAAAATTAGAAAATTTTGGATTTCGCTTTGAAAAACTTTAATTTTAAAACTAAAAAATAAAAAAAATTTTTGAATTAATTCGTGGACACACCTGTTCTCTCACTGAATTAGAAAAATAAAAATAAAAAAAAAAAACATTTTTTCTGAAAAATTTGAAACAGGTTTTTTTTTTTAATTTTAATAAAATTGGAAAATTTTATTCAAAAAATTTGAAAAAAAATCAAAAAATGATGTTTCAAAATAACAAAATTTAAAAATTTTTTTTGTAAAAATTGGAAAATTCTGGACTTCATTTTGAAAAAACTATAAATTTAAAATTTAGAAAAAAAAATTTCTGTTTCAAAATTTTTTTAATATGTTTTTTTTGCAAAAATGTAATTTAATAATCAGAGATGCATTGGACCAAAATTTCAAAAAAAAAAAAAAATTTTTTTCTTAAAAGGGGGTGGAGGAGGTCCTATTTCATCGATAAATTTATAAAATAGTGATCAAAAAATTTTTCTCTCATTTTATTATTTTTTTTTTGAGTTATCAAAAACTAGAAATTTTTTCGGAAAACACTCGGAATTTCAGTCAGAAAATTTTCAGCACAAGCAATAATTTAGGCGTGGCGTTTATTTTAACAACACTTCTAGAGTAGAAGTAATAGGTTCACCGGATCAACAGAATCATCGAATCGGATCGGAAACGCATCGAAACTAGGCCAAAATGACGTTTTTCGACGTCCTTATTCCAGAAATCAGAAGGGAAATGAGAGGAAACAGAAAGAAAACAGAAAAAAAAGAGAAATTTTGTAATTTTTCAATTCACTACAGCAATGCGAATTCATGAATCGGTAAAAATCAGTTTTTAGCAACAAGGTGAAACAGAAGAAATTAAAAAAAAATTTTTTTTTTTTTTTGCAAAATTCTCCATTGTCATGAGAAACACAATAGTTTTTCTTCTTCTTTTCTTTTCTCAGAAATTTTTTTCTCTGAAAATAATAAGAGAAAAAAATGAAAAAAGAGAAAAAAAAATGAGAGCACTTCCAATAATGTTTGTTTGGAGGAGAGAAAAAAAAGAGAAAGGGAAATTGGAAAATAGCAGAGAAAACGACCAGTGTAATGCTGTTTCAGCGTTGGGACAGAAAAAAAGAAGCGGAAAAAATGGAAAAAATTGGAAAAAAATTGGAGAATTTTTTTAAAAAATGGTAAAAATTGAAAAAAAATTTTTTTTAATTGGAAAAAATTTTAAAAATGGAAAAAAATTTTAAAAATGGAAAAAATTTTTTTAAAAATGGAAAAAATTGCAAAAAATTGGAAAAAAAAATTAAAAAAAAATTTTTTTAATTGGAAAAAAATTTTTAAAAACTGGAAAAAATTTGTTTTTAATTGGAAAAAAAAATTGGAAAAAAAAACTTTGAAAAATTGAAAATTTTTTTTTAATTTGAAAAAATTACTGTTTCATGAATCTGTTAACCTATTCTTATTTCGGGAATTTTTGTTTTGTTTTTTAAAAGCTTTTTAAAAATATCACTTTGAAATTTTTTAAAAATTGGAAAAAAAATTTTAAAAATTGGAAAAAAATTTTTAAAAATGGAAATTTTCTTAGAAATTGGAAAAAATTACTGTTTCTTGACTCTATTAACCGATTCTTATTTCGAGAATTTTTGTTTTTTTGAAGTCTTTAAAAATATCATTTTTTTCATAATTATTTTGACTGTTTCAATTTGACAATTTTAATTTGACACCGTACTTTGCAAATTATTTAAGTAGAACTGTGGATTAAAAAAAATGTTTTTTTTTAAATTTTTTTTTCGATTTTTCAGTTTTTTTCAATTCTGGAAAAAAAATTTTTAAAATTTTTTTTTAAAGACTGTGCGAATTGTAGCAATATTAAAATATTAAAATGTTAGAAAAAATAATTCGTATAACAGTGATTTTTGTAGAATTTTAAACAAAAAAATTGAGAATAAAATCAAAAACTCTCCCACGATTACTTGGTTTTGGGAAAAAGACGAGAAAAAATTGTGGAAATTAAAAAAAAAATTTTTCCTCGATTTTTCAGATTTTTTTCAATTGTTTGGAAAAAATTTAAAAAACTTTTTTTCGAAAAAAATTTTTTTTTCGTAGAAAAAATGTGCAAATTAGAGCGATATTAAATAAATTATTTAAATTTTAGAAAAAAATTAATCGTAAAACAGTGATTTTTGTGGATTTTTTGAAAAATTCAATGTGAAAAAAAACTGAGCAGAAAATTTTTTTTTTAAATTATAAATTATCTCACAATTAAAAAACTCCTGGTTCTCGGGAAAAAAAACGGGAAAAAAATTTGAAACATTTTTTTTTTTTTTTTGAAAAACTGAGTGAAACTGACAACAAGGGGGGGAGGAGTGTTCCAATGAACTTTTTCTCACTGTTTTACACCCTCAAACAGGCAGTTTTGGCGGCCGAAATCAGCATAATCCAGTTCCAGTTTCTAGTTTTTCGCCTCCTTATCACTTGTCACACGACTCTCTTTTTCTCTTTTTTTTCTCTTTTTTTTCTCTTTCTCTCTCTCTTTCTCAAGCGGTTCAAATTGTTGTGAGAAAAGGAGAGAAATCGGCGACAGACATCAGAAAATAAACGATCAGAAGAGATACGAACAAAAAAAAATGGCGGAGAAAAAAAAAACGAGATTTTTCCCGCTGATCGACACGTGGAATTCACACGGAAAAGAGAGAAAGAGAAGGTGAAACAGAGAAAAAAAAAGAAAATTACGAAATTTTTCTTTTTTTTTTTGGAGCGGATCATTGGTTTTTCTAGCGACGCTACAATGATAATACACAGCTTGCAAAAATTGGGAAAAAAAGGGTTTTTTGAAAAATAAAAAAATTTTTTTTTTTGGATTTTATTTTTTTTAATTTTTTTGTTTTTTTTTGAAAAATTGGTATTTAAAAATCTAAATTTTGAAAAAGAAATTTAATAAGAAAAAATTAGAGAAAAAAGTCGAGAAAAGAAAACATAATAATTTTTTTTTTAATTTCAAAAAATGTTTAAATGATTTTCTGAATTTTTCCTAATTTCACTAAAAAAAAATTTTTTATGGAAATCGCTGAAATTTCATTTAAAAAAAATTAATTTTGTTGAAAATTCTGAAATTTTTTTAAAAACATTTTACTGAATCAAGAAAGAAAAAGAAATTAGAAAGAAAAAATGAAATTTTCAAATTTCAAAAAAAATTAATTTTTCGAATTTTTTAAAACTTGAGAAAGTAAAAATTCGAAAATACCGAAAAAAAAAATTTTTTTTTTGAAATTTTTTTAAATTTGTTGTTTTTGTCATTTTTTTTTTAAATTTCAAATATAAAAAAAAATTCAATTAGGAAAAATTAAAGGAAAAAAAAATAATTTTTTAAAATAATTCCTTTGAAAAAATGTGAAAATTTAAATTTGTAAAAAAAACGATTTTCTGGATTTCATTTTTTTTTTTTGAAAAATCCTATTAAAAAATTGAATTTTTAAAGAAAATTTTACTAAAAAAACGAAATCGGTATTAAATGTTTCTAGAAAAAAATTATTTGCAAGAAAAATGTTTTTTTTTTGAGACTGAAAAAAAATTGTTAATTTTTTTTTCTTGGGTTTTACTGAATCGAAAATACAAACTAAAAAATTCCAATTTTTCAAAATTCGAGGGAAAAAAAATTAATTTTTCAAATTTTTCAAAGCCTGACACAGTGAAAAAAACGGCGTTTTCAGCGGAAAAAGTTCGAATATAATTCAAAAAAAATTGTTTCTCCTAAATTTGAAAAAAAAACCGAGAGGACGGCTGCAAAATTGTACACTCAAAGAAGTGGGGCGGAGGGAAAAAAAGAGAAGAAAGAGAGGGAAAAGAGAGCTTAAACATGTGCCTCCGGGGCTCTCTGCGTCTCGTGTCAGGGCTCGCCGAGCATTGTGTGCAACGGAGGAAAAAAGAGCACGCGAGAGCATCCCTGCGGCCATTTCAATGCAAGAAAGAGAGAGAGAGAGAGAGAGAGAGAAAAGAAAAAAAGGACGATTTTTAAAAGTGCGCCCCCTCCTCTCCTTCATGTCTTGAAAATATGGAAAAAATTCGTTCTCATTGATTTTTTTTAACAATTGGTAAATATGAAAATTTTGAAACAGAAAAATAATTTTTTGAAGAAATTTTTTTAAAAAAATTTTCCAAAAAAAAATTATTATAATTTTTCGAAAATAATTTTACTATTCTAGTTTTTTTTCCAATACCTAAAATATTTAATTTAATTTTTAAAAACATTTTTTAACATTTTTTTTTGAATTGCAAAAAAAAATATTTTTTCGAATTGCAAAAAAATCAAAAAAAAATATTTATTTCAATTTTTTTTTTGAAAAAGTTTAGAGGTATTTTTAATCTTTTTGAAATAAAATAAACTTAAAAAAATGTTTAGCAATTTCGAAAAAAACTCTCTTCTCTTACCGAATTAAAAAAAATTTTTTTTGAAAAATTCATGCAAAACAGAAAAAAAGTTTAAGAATTTTGTGAAAAACTGAAAAAAAAATTTTTTTCCCATTTCTTCTCGAATTTTTTAGAGATAATCACCATATAATCAGTCATTTCACTCAAAATTTGTATCTCCAAAGTAAGTGAAACATTTTTTTTTAATTGTTTTTCCGATTTAAAAAAAAATAATAATCCAAATTTTCAATTTTCGGGGTTTTTTTTTAAAGTTCTGTTTCGAGAATTCCCTAAAATTCTCCGCTATCAATGAATTAATGTTGAACGAACTGTTAGTAATAAAAAAGAAAAAAAAATAGAAACATTTCGTTCAATTGTCATTTCATTTCATTTCCGAAAATAAAAGGGGAGAGGGGGGGGGAGGTGAAAATAGGCATAAAAATGAAAAAAAAGAGAGAGGGAGAGAAAGAGAAAAAGAAGAAAAAGAAAATGATGCCGCCCATCTTTTTATTTGCCGAAACGGTGATAGAAAAGGGGGGGGGGGGTAACTGACAGTCGGTGTGATAGTAAACAAGGGCAAGGTAACACATTCTATGCCCTTCTCTCTTTCTCTCTCTTTCTCTCTCTCTCTCTCTCTCTCTCTCTCTCTCTCTCTCTTTCTCTCTCTTTCTCTCTCTTTCTCTCTTTCTCTCTCTTTCTCTCTCTTTCTCTCTCTCTCAAAAAAAAAATGACCAGAAACAGAAACATAAGAAGAAAAGTCACCTGTTTCCATTATTCTGATGCCATTTCACTCCCCCCTGGTCATCTGCGTTTGGCTAAAAAAGAAATGAACAATTCTATTTATGTATCAAAGATTAAAGCTTTTTGGTCACAAGAAAAGACGCTTTTTTGAAACTGCGAAATTTTTTTTTTTTTGAAATTTAAAGTTAGATTTGTAACCCCCCCCCCCCCCTTCCAAGAAAAAATAAATAAGTAAAAAAAATAATATTTTATTTTGGGTTTTTTTTTCAAATTTGAAATTTCAATTAAAATTTTTCCCCTATTACTGTAATAAGAGTTTAATTTTTTTTTAATTAAAAAAAATTTTTCTTATTTTTCCCGATTTTCCTAAAAACGTTACAGCATCAGTCAGTTTTTTTTGTTGAAAATTTAAAAAAAATTCGAAACTGAGAATTTTTAAAAATTACACTGAAAAAAAACCAAAAATAGCTAGAATTGCTGGAATTTGAGAAACTTGAAAAACATAAATTTTTAGAAAAAATTTTAATTATTTCAAAAACTTGCCAAAAAAATGTCACAATTTTTTCTCTCAATTTCCGGTCGAAATTTCAACTTTCTTATCAGCTTTTTTTTCTCATTTTCTCATTTCCTCTTCATCTAAAACACACAGTTCTATTTCAGGAAAATGGGGTGAATGGGGGGCCAGTCGGTTCAAAGTTTCCCATTTTTCCGCGCCCGTTGCGATGGTCAAAATCACGTGGAATCTACGTGAAATAGGAGGGATTTGTTACCGAATCATGAAAAAAAATGAAAGAGAAGTAAGAGGGGAAGAAACAGAAAAAAAAATTAAATTGGTAAAAAAAAATTTTTTTCCAAAAATTTTTGAAAATTGTTTTTGAAAAATTAAAAAAAATTGAAATTGGATTTAACTTTGTGAAAAAGTTCAAAATTTAAAAAAAAAAGTTAACTTTATTATTATAACATTAAATATGTTACTAATTTTTTTTTATTAAAAAAATTTTTTTCACAGAATTAAATCTTAATTTAATTTTTCTCTTAAATTTTAAAAGATCGGTTTTGAGAAACTTTTGAAAACTTTTTTAAAAAAATTTAAAATTGGATTTAATTTCGTGAAAGAATTCAAAAATTAAAAAAAATTAAAATTATTATTATAACATAAAATATGTTACTTTAATTTTTTTCAATTCTTAAAATTTTCTCGAAATCAATTTTTGAAAAAAAACATTTTTTTTACTAAATTTTTTTTTTTTACTAAATATAGAATTAATTTTTTATCAAAAATTTTCGAAAATCGGTTTTGAGAATAAAAATGTTTTTAAAATTTTAAAAACAAAATTTTTTCAATGGATTCAATTTTGAAAATCTTTTTAAAAATTATAGGAAAAATTACTAAATTTATTATTATAACATTAAATATTTCTATTAATTTTTTTCCAATTTTTCAAAAATTAAAAAAAAGAATTTTTCTTTTTTTATTCAAAAAAATTTCCGTTTCAAATCATAATTTTGATCAAATTTTTTGAAAATGAGTCAGTTTCCTGATGCGGTGGTTCAGAAAAATCCAAACTTCTCCAAAAATAAAAATGAAAAATTTTTACAGAATTAAATCCAAAATTCTTTTTTTTCTAAAATAAAAAAAAATTCAATTGAATTTAATTTTGAAAATTTTTTTTACCAACTTTATTATTATAAAATTTGATGTTTTTATTAATTTTCTTCCAATTTTTAATAAAAAATAAAATAAGAAAATTTTTTTTCAAAAAATCTCCGTTTCAAATTATAATTTTGAGAAATTGTTTCAAAAAACAATTAGTATCGTGAAGCTTAGTTTGGAAAAATCCTTTTTTCTTCCAGAACACACTAACTTTTTTCGAATTTTAATTTTTAAAAAAACAATTTAATATAATTGAAATAGATAATTAAATCAATCAATTTTTTAAAATTTCCAATAATTTCTTGTAAAATTTTTTTTGAATTCAAAATATTTTTACAAAATTAAATCCAATTGAAATATTAAATTAAATATGATAATTAAATTTTTTCAATTTTTGAAAACAAAAATTTGAAAAAAAAATTATTTTAATTTTTTATTTCAAAAAATCACCGTTTCAAATCATAATTTTGATAAAATGTTTCAAAAATGAGTCATTATCGTGACGAGGTGCTCAGAAAAATCCAAATTTTTAAATAAATTTTAAAAAAAAATTTTTTACAAAATAAAGTTTGAAATTCTCGGCTTTGAGACATTTTTGAAAAATTTTTTTAAAAAATTTTATGTTAAAAAAAAATTCAATTGAATTTAATTTTGTAAAAAATTAAAAATTTTTTAAAAAATATTCAGAAAAATCCAAATATTTCCAAAAAAAAGTTTTTTTTCAAATTTTTTTTTTTAAATATATAAATTTAATATATTCAAAATACATAAAAGATTAAAATTGCTAAATTTCCAACAATTAAAAAAAACATTTTTTCCGTTTCAAAAAAACTTCCGTTTCAAATCATAATTTTGAAAAAGCGTTTCAAAAACCAAATTGGTACCGTGAATTCTCTGGGAAATGTTGATCACTGAGACTTTTCGTCGAATTTTTGTCCAAAAGCTTACCTCTGTTTAACAAAAAAAAAACGAAAAACGGGCGAGAAAAAAAAAGAGAAAAAAAAGAGAAAACGGTTCGAACGAGGGCGAGAGAGTGCGCGAAAACGAGAGGGTCGAGGGGGAAAAATGGGGGGAAATGGGGGAATTTTCGCGACTGTTTGTTCGGACGAGCCGTCCTACCGACTGGCAAGCGCCAGCGAAAATTGAGGGAAAATTGCAGAAAATAATGGAGAAAAAATATTTTTGAAATCAGTATTTGCAAGTTTTCAAGATTGTCTTGCAACAGGGAAAAAGTTTGGAAATAAATATTAAAAATCAAAAAAAAAAAAAATGGGAGAAAAATTGGGGGTAATACTATTGGAAAGTAGAGGAATTCGGAATTCGCTAGAAATTTTATCGAAAAAAAAGCGCGCCGAATAGTTCGCTAAACAACGCGCGGCGTAGCGAGACCCGTTATTTCGGAGTCTCGTACCGGGATCACTTCAAGAGAAAACAGATACCTAATAATTCCGCAGTAGCAGTGAAGCAGTAGTTTGTTGGGTACTGTAGCGCTGTTTCAACTTGAACTTGGTATCTGACATCTGGAATAGATACATAACAAGTACTTTCAGTTAACAGACACAATCCGGTATCAGTGTCCCGGCACTTCCTTGCAGAAGCGCCGGCCGAACACCTCCTTTTAGCCGGAGTGCGCTAATGAAATATAACTGCTACGAGATTGAGGTGTCTTTTTATTCTACTGATACGATAAGACAAGTTAAATTACAAGGGAGAAAGACAAAAAACCTACAAAATTACCGCACCAGAAAGATATCGAAAAGAGCCTAGTTGGAACAAAACATTAGTAAAACTCAACAAAAACAAACAGGATAAGAAAAACGTAAAAAACTAGTATGTAGTTAGAAAACACTCCTCCTGCACACATCAAAAAACCGCTGCAGAAAAACGTGCCAAACTCCCGCGCGCGCCCTCGATCCTCTTTTTCGCGCCTTTTGACTCCTTGAACGCGTCAGCGATGTGCTTGCGCTTTTCTCGATCTCTTGTTTTTGATCTCTGCAATACTGATTTGTGCAATGCCCTCTCGTCCTGGAGCCTTCTTTTCAGCCTGCCTTTCTCAATGCCTCTCTTCTCTGGCCTCATTCTTCACCTTCTATGCCTCTCTTTCGCGGTCCTTCTCCGCGACAATCAGAAGTGATAAGGTGTACTCTATACTACCGCGGCAATAGTGAAGCAGTTGTTTGTCGGGTATCAGAAGTGATAACTGCACCATTTTCATAAAATTCACTGCAACAAAAGTTATGACGAGTTCCGTGTTACTTCCGGAATTAGCAGCTCTGGCATGTACATTCGTCCATTCCTCGAGAATGGATCTTCTATAGTTAACCCAGTAGCTACAGTAGCGGCCACGTAAATATCAACATTTGGTTTTTCAGCTGTAAATTTTTTCAGAGATGAGATTTCGAGCTATAATTTTTTTTTTGGGTATTTTCGTCATATATGGTGTACTTTCTGTGAAATTTCGTCACGTTGTGACAGCAATTAAAATTTTTAGAATTTTTTTCCATTTTTTCGTTTTTTCACAGTTTGTAATTTTTTTTCCGGAGGCTGTTTTTCAGTTTTTTTTTTCTGTTTAAACTTGTAGAAATGGTTTTAGGTGATGGCGAAAACTAAAGGAAAACCAGATTTGAGCCCAGCTGTGCAGTCTGCGATCGTCAGAGGTCGGGATCAAGGCCGAACGTACAGGCAGTTGGCACAACAGTTTGACGTTCACTTTTCGACGATTTGCAAATTTCTGAAGAGATGGAAAGCTCAAAAAGAGGTACCGGTTAAAAGAAAACACTCTACGAAACGTATGGAAGGCATATTGGAGCTGGGGCGTTTTCAGAAGTCGTTCCTCTACCGATTGCTCGATCCTACATCGAGAATCTGGATGAATGCAACTTGGAGAGCCTGGAGCGTCGAAAGAGAATAAGATGATTGTATCGATCGAGAAAGGATAAACTGAATATCGAGATATATTACACTTTTCATTAACGGACGAGGACTCCGTACTACCAAAGACCCTCCTGTTCCCTACAGCCTACCAGGATCTCATCCCAGTGTGTAGACCTCTAGTGCTGTTGTGGATTCTCATGTTAGTCGGCTCGACCTATCCAACCACTTTCGGCTCTCCGGTGATAGCTTCTAAGGCTCCGGGACATTTCGCAACCGGACAAAAGTGCGTTTTTCATCGCCTCTTTTGACCTATGTTTCACTGGTTTCGAAATGTCGGCAGTACCCCGGAATAGAACTGGGACGGATAAGAACTGTTATCAGTGGAGCGCGTTTGCTTTCCATAGTTTTTTATTAACTTTTTGGGTTACTTGCGTCACAATAAAAAGTATAGCTATCTTAGTTCTAATCTGACCCGGTTCTATTAAGGGGTATCCCGAAGCCGTTTCTAAAACTTTAATATGTTTTTTTCTCTCTCTTCCCATTCATCTAACCCCGCCCGATAGTCTTTTCACTTTTAGTGTTATCGTCTTGTGCTATCAGCCGGAAGGTTCATTTCAGAGTTGCACGGAATTCCGAGTTGCGTACTCTGTATTCCGCCCTCTCAAAATCAAGCCCATAACAGACAAAACCGAGAGATTTCCATGACTAAGCCCAGTTTCTAATGTCTAACATCGTTTCCGAAGGCAGAAACAGTGACTAGGGGATGAAACACTTCCAGGAGAAGGTGCAGATTCTGCTGCACTGCAGAAACGCGAGGAACTCCGAGTTCCGCGTTCCTAGTTCTGTGTTCCATAGAAAAATTTCTATTCCGTGCAAATCTGGTTCCTTCCCCCTTCGAGCCAATTTTTTTCTCATTTTCCAAACTGCAATTTCTCTGCTGTCAGTGAGTGCATCTTTCCATTTATTCCAGTCACTCAATGGCATCTTCTGCTCGTCTAATTCTCTATTGAAGGGAAAATGGGAAACGAAGGAGGGGAGGAGAAAGAGAAGGAAAAGTGAAAGATTGAGTGAGTGGGGGAGTATAATAAATCTTTCCATCGAGACAGTGCTCATTTCGTCCCTCCTCAACGCCGGAAAAAAGAGCCGAATGAAATGAGCCGGAGACGCACCCTCTCGGAATTTTTTTTTGGAAATTTTGAGAAAAATTAAGTGCTACTAGTGTGGCCGTGGCCTAACTTCTGCATTTTGATGAACTTCCCAGATTATTTTCACTTTTTCACAGTTTGACGATAACAATTTACAATTCGATTATTAAAAACTTTGATCAAAATCATCATTTCTTTGAAAAAGTAAAATTTTTTTCAAAATAAATTTTTAAAAAATTTGAATTTTTTGTTTTTGAAAATTTTCAGAAAATGGAGGATAATTTTTTTTTCCAAGGAACAAAATCCCAGAATCAGTTTCAACTGAAAAGTTGGAAAAAATACAATTAAATTTCTGATTATATTGCAAAAGTGAAAAATTAGGAAAAATCTTCTTTTTTCATCGATTTTTTAAAAATCAAAATTCAAAAATAAAATTAAATTCT
Source organism: Caenorhabditis sulstoni (assembly GCA_963966605.1). Taxonomy (NCBI): domain Eukaryota; kingdom Metazoa; phylum Nematoda; class Chromadorea; order Rhabditida; family Rhabditidae; genus Caenorhabditis; species Caenorhabditis sulstoni. Next base: position 8,892,128 of record OZ016476.1, read on the forward strand.
TTTATTTTATGTTAAAATAAAAAATTTTTAAAACATCAAAAATTTTAAAAATTTTAAAAAAATTAAAAATTAAACATTTTTTAAAAATAAATTTAAAATTTCCCAAATTCAAAAATAAATTTTTAATAATGCTCCTTTTTTACAGGAAAACAATTTTTCAGCAAATTAAGCGAAAATGGTTTTTTTAAAAATTTTATTACAAATAAAAAATTTTTTTGAAAAGCAAAATTATTTTTTTTTGCAATTTTTCCAAAATTTTTTCACAGTTCCAACAAAAATTCAATGTTTAAAAAAAATCATTTTCTCCATTTTCTCCAATTTTTTTTTCACAGTTTCAACAAGCTTCCAAAATTTTTCTCCCTTCAGAAAAAAATCTTCGCGATTTCCCTCTGGTCTGACGCACGAGAATCGGTGGAAGCGAAATACAAAATGAAAAAAAAGAAGTGTGACAGAAAGAGCGTTACCATGGCGATGGGACTCTGATTCATCATCGAATGTGGTCGCGCGCGCGCGGGCACGCGCATGCGTTTTTCGGAAATTGGAAAGTGAGTGTGACCGGAGAGAGTGCGCGCTTTAATCTTTCTATGAGACTGAGCAGGATTAGCACAGCCCAGACCCAGACACCTGCCTCTTATTGTTGCTCTCTCTTTAGCTGCTCTTTGTGCACCTGGTAACCTTCTTTTTTTTCGTGGTAATGTGCTAATTTTTAGGCCTAAATTTGATCATTTTTGTGCACCTCACCTGGAAACTATTTAACCCGTTTAACCCGTTTTGAGACGGAATTTAATTTTTTTTTTTTTTTTGGAATTTTTTATATTTAGGCCTAAATTTGATTAGGGAAAAAAAATAATAAATTGGGAATTAAATAATTTTTTATTTCCTTTTCCGGTGGGGAATTTTTTTTTCAATTTTACAAATTTTGTGATTTTTTTGCTGTTAGTCCTAAATTTTTTTTCAAATTTTTCTATTTTTTTTTTAAATTTTTTAAAATTTTTAAAAGTTTTAAAAAAATAGGCCTGTTAATTTTTTTTTCAAAAAAAAAATAATAATAATTAATTTTTATGTCTAAATCGTTTTTTTTTTAATTATCCAACTTTTTGATTTAAAAAACAAAAATTTTTTAATATCAAATAAAATTTTGAATCAATTTCTTCCAATTTTTGTGACGTCACAAATTTTCGAAAAAAAAAATTTTTTTTGCGAAAATTTTAATTTTCAGTCTTCCAACCCACAATTTATTTTATTTTTCCGTCAAACGTGAAAATTTGAGCTCATCTCGTTGGAAACACATATAATTTTCGCGAAAAAATTTTGAGCAAGAAAACATTTTTTTTTCTGGAGCCAGACAGAAGATTTGTGCTCTTTGTGCACCTGGAAACCTTTCTTTTTTTTAGTCCCAAATTTTTTTTTGTTAAGGAAAAAAGAATTAAATTTATATTTGAGAAAATCGGGAATTTAATCATTTTTTAAATTCCGAGTGAATTAGATTTTTTAAAAATTTTTTGTCAAGAAAAAAATTTTTTTCCAGTTTTTTTGATTTTCGAATTTTTTAACTGTTTCTTTTTTTTTTGAAAAAAGTTATGAAAATTTAAAATTTTTTTTCAATTTTAAAATTTCACCTGAAAACATTTTTTTTAAACCATTTTCCAGGCCTAAATACTTAATTTTTTCTCCCAATTTTAGAATTTAAAAAAAATTTAAATTTATTCGAAGTCATTTTTAGAGTTTAAATTTTTTTTAATTTTTTATTAAAATTTTTTAAGATTTATTTTTGGGTCTGAATTTGGTTTTTAAATAATTTTTGAAAATAGCAAAAAAAAAATAATTTTTCAAAAAAACAAAAAAAAAACAGTTGAACGACAAAAATATATTTAGAGTACTGCAAAAAAAAAAAACAAAAAAAAATTAAATTTTTTTGAATTTTGGAATTTTTTTAGGAACCCACGACAGAGTGGTATTGAAATGATAACTGTGGGTTGTCAATGGAGCGCAGTTGAAACATGTATAATTTTTTTTTTTTGAAATTTTCGATTTTCGGTTTCTTTTTTTTGGAAAAAAATCATCAAAACCTCTTGAAAACCACTAGGAAAATGCGTTTTTTTTGTAGAACTCCAGAAAAAAAAAATAGAAAAAAAAAAATTCGAGGGGATTTTCATAAAACCACCACCTTCTCCACAGTGCGTCCATTCAAACTCAAATATCTTTAAAACTAGGAGAGTTATGAGAAAGTTGTCAACTACAAACTTGATCAGCGTAAAATTTCCCACATTTTTGTAGTTGACAACTTTTTTCTAACTATTTCAGTTTCAGAGATATATCTTGTCAAAATCCGGGGTACCCCACTCATTGTAATTATTTTTGCACTAATCCTTCAACGAGGCTCCGAAGCGACGATGCACTGCGTTTAGCATGATATTTCACATGTGAAAATGTTTGAAAAACAAGGGAATGTATCGTTAAACACAGTGCATTGACGTTCCGGAGTCTCGTTGGGGGATCACATCGAAGGATGAACTTTTAACCGTGATATCTCGGAAACTAGAAGAGTTATCAAAAAGTTGTCAACTACAAACTTGATCAGCGTAAAATTTCCCATATTATTGCAGTTGACAATTTTTTTCTAATTCATTTAGTTTCCGAGATATACCCTTGCAAAGTTAACGGTGTCCTTGTTTCGGCCCGAAAACGTTTTCAAACACAAGTTTTGGCTGCCCCTACTAACCCAATGTTAAGAGATATCTGTTTCTCCACAGTGTATTATTGGAGTTCACGGAGATCTCCGCATCCATTTTGTTTTATCATTGGAAGAGATAAATGAGAGGAGAGAATGGAAGGTTCTCGACGTTTTTCTTCTTTCTTCTTCTTTCTTCTCTCTTGGAACAGGCGCCCTCCTTGCGAGAGCCCCGCCACACACTTTCTCGGCTCTCTCCATTCATTTTCCACTAAAACATCTGATCTCTCTCTCTCTCTCTCTCTCTCTCTCTTTCTCTCTCTCTCTCTCTCTCTCTTTCTTCGTCAGTTCCCCTTTTCTCAGATCGGTTTTTCTCATTTTCATGCTCGCTACCACTCGCAATTTTATCTCAGTTTGAGAAGGCACCCACTGGGTTTTAGTAGTTTTTTTTGAGAAAAAAAATTTTTTTTTCAATTTTTGAGAAAAAAAATCGAAACGAGTTGAATTGAATTTATTTTATTTTGAACAGTTTTGAAATGTTAATAAAATTTTTAATTTTTCAAAAAAATTAGAAAAATTTTTTTTGAATTTTTTTAAAAGAAAATAAAAATATTAGGAGCGAATTTTTTTTAGCTATTTTAATTTTTTTGCAGTTTTAAATTTTTTTAAAAAATTTCCAAAAAAATTGAATTTTTTTGCTTATTAAATTTTAATTTTTTTTAACTTGAACAAATATTTTTTCCAGATCTCACCCAAAAATTCGCCGTTTTCAGTATGGAGGAGAATAAAAATGCGGTGGATTTAGCGAAAAATTTGGTGAGCTCGAAAAAAAATCAAAATTTTCCTGTTTCAATGCGATTTTTTTCTCCTATTTTCAATTTTTTCTGTTATTTTCCAACTTCTTCTCTAAAAATTAATTTTTCAAAAAATAAAAAAAATAAGCATTTTTAAATTTTTGATTCGAATTTTTTTTAAAATTTTGATTTCAAAAAAAAAATTAATTTTTTTCCATTTAAAAATTAATATTTTTAATTTTGCGATCGAAATTTAAATTAAAATTTAAATATTTCTAAAAAAAATTTTAAAAATTCAAAAAATTCATGTTTCACTGAGATTTTCCATATTTTTATTTTTTCAAAAATTGATCTGTACTGTAGATAAAATTTTTTTTTTAAATAATTTATTTTTTTTTCAAAATTATATTTTTTTTTTGGAACAAAAAAATATGAGAAAAAAAATTTTTTTTTCGCAATTTTAAAAATTAATCCGATTTTTTCTCAATTCATCAATTTATTTTTCAAATTCCAAATGATAAATCAGAAAAAAATTTTAAATTTAAAAAAAACCGAAGCAGTCATGCGCCTTTAAACTCTTTGGATTACGGTTTCAAAAAAAAACCAATTGAAAAATGAATATGAATACCGTAACCCAGAGAGTTTAAAGGCGCATGACTAGTTTAGTTCTTGTTTCGTTGCAAGACCACGTCTATACATATGTAAAACACTGGAAAAAGTCAGTAATTTGTGCAGCTAGACAACGGCTACAAAGACGTGCGCTTCTACGACCATCCGCAGATTCAGCACGGCTACTCGAGCTCGACGCACACGATACAGTACACCCCGTTGCCACCGGCTCCACTGATACCCCCCACGATTGCGGGCCCACTGAATCAACCCAATCAACTCGCGGGCAGCAGCGCTTTTGCTTCGCCGGTCAACTCGATCAGCTCTCTGAACTCGATGATGTTGATGAGTCAGGCCAACTACAGTAATCCCTACAGTAACCTGAGCCAGGGCCTTTCGGCGATGAACTTCGACAATAGCGGGTTCAAAGTGCAGGTAGGTTGTGTTTAGCAAGATATTTCACATACATATGAAAATGTTTGAAAAACAAGGGAATGTATCGTTAAACACAGTGCATTGACGTTCCGGAGTCTCGTTGGGGGATCACGTTTAAACTGAAATATCTCGGAAACTAGAAGAGCTATGGAAAAGTTGTCAACTACAAACTTGATCAGCGTGACACTTGTCACGTTTTTGTAGTTGACAACTTTTTCCCAACTATCCTAGTTTTCAAGATACACCCTGTCAAAGTTGATGGTAGCTGTCTTGCAGATCACAAAAACGGCTCCATTCGATCCGTTCACTCTGAACTCCACCGCCGGCTCTTCATCGAACTCCACACCTTTCTCTGATCCGGTCAACGTTTCAACACCAGTGAACTACGATGCGAGTGCTCTGATGAACGGCCTCTTCTCGAACTACAGTAATCCGATCCAACCCCTTTCCCTGCCACTTCCACTTCCGCTCCAACTTCCGATTCCTGCTCCGGCTCCTCCTCCTGCTCCGGCTCTTGATGCTGCTCCGGCTCCGGCTCCTGCCCAACTCCCTCCAATGTCGGGCTCGGCGAGCTCGGCGAGCCTCAACTCGCTGAGCCAACCGGACTCGCCGCCGGCTCTGGTGCCCAAAAAGAACGGACGCCTTCACTCGCCGATACCCGAAGAGGTGGTGAATTGTCGATTGTGTGACACAAGAATGCTCGTGACACGGTACTCGGTGATGGTGACGCACGCGAGAAAACACTGCAACGTGAAGATGTTCAAGTGCACCAACTGCACGTTTGCCAGCAATGCTGGTGTCAAGGTGAGCGGCGAGATCTCGAAATTTGGCATCAGAGCGCACTTGCAGGTGGTCAACCACATGAAACAACAGCACAATCTGTGCAACGTGTGTCCCATCGCCAAGTCGCCCGATGAGGTCGAGCCGTACATGAGAGTTCTGATCAGCGAGTGCTTTCCCGACTATAAAACGCAACTGGAAGCTGTCCGCGAGATCCATCTGCGGAAGAACGGCGGCGGAAGGGGCGGCGTCGTGAGAGGAAGAGGCAGGGGACGCGGCAGAGGACGCGGCGGCCGCGGCGGTGGAGGCCGCGGTAGGGGACAGGCGAGGAATGTGGTCCAGGAAGAGGTGGGTCAGCCGTTTTTGTTAGGGGGAAGGAAAATAGGTCAAGGGGGTTCGAACCCGCGAGCGCGAGATTACTAGTTGAACGCGTTACCGGTTGAGCCACTGGGATCAATCTAAGCTTTCGTGCTTAGGGAGGCGATAAGCGCGCTTCTTCCTTGAAACTTTTCAGCCCCCATTTTCAAATTGCAGGTGGTTCCAGTGCTCCCGGAGCCCGTCGTCGAGGTGCCACCACCTCCAAAAGAGCTCTCCTACTACTGCAAAGAGTGCCGAAAGACGGTGAAATGTGCGACGGGCGACGAGCTGAACCCCGACGGACCACTGGCCACCCACCTCCGCAAATTTCACACTCTCAAATGTTTCCCGGTTAAATGCGATCGGTGCGGATGGGCCAATGCGCACGAGGTACTTTTGGTTTGCCGTCTGTTGTTCAAATCACAAGGGTTTTTGAAAACTTCATATTTTTTCCTGAAATTTTTATAATTGTTTTTCTCGTAAAAAAAAGGCGATTTTTGGAGTGGAGATGGATCTTGGTGTTTCCAGTTTATTTTTCCCAAACTGCCCGTCCCAATACCTACAATTCAAGAGGTCGACTGACTTTCTAGCATTTTTTTGAAATTTTTTATGCTCAAAAAACTGCCGGTCAGTCGGCCAGTGGTTAGCAACTCTGCCAAAATGCTGTAACAAACATTCTTTCTCTATTTTTTTGAAAGAATGCAGAATGAACATTGCGAAGATGTCTTTTTGCAGTACAAAGTGCGCCGTCACATCTGCGTCCGTCACACGAGTGTCGCCCACGAGACGGGTGTCCTGGTGTCACGCACTCCCAACTGGGTCATGTTCCTCGACAGATTCTACCTGCATTCACACAAGGACAATATCCGTCAGTTTCTTGATATTTCACACGTGGAAATTCTTGGAAAACGAAAATTCTTGGAAACATATCGATAAACACAGTGCATCGCCATTTCGGAGTCTCGTTGAGGGATCACGCCAAATGATACACTTCAAACTAAAATATCTCGAAAACTAGAAGCGTTATGAAAACGTTGTCAACTACAAACATGATCAGCGTAAAATTTTCCACATTTTTGTAGTTGACAACTTTTTTCTAACTATTTTAGTTTCGGAGATATACTCTGTCAAAGTTCAGGGTAAAATTCTCAAAGACAGGAAAGTTCAATCACAGTTAGATTATTCTCGAAAATCCCGAAAAATTAGAATTTCAAATTAGATAAAAATTTAATTAAAATCTATTTTGATTGATTATCTAATTTGAAACTCCAATTTTTTGGAATTTTCGAGAATAATCAAACTGTGATTGAACTTTCATGTTTTTGAGAATGTACCCTTAACTTTGCCGGGTTATATCTTGAAAACTACAAAAGTTACAAAAAAGTTGTCAACTACAAAAATATAGGAAATTTTACGCTGATAATATTTGTAGTTGACAACTTTTTCCTAACTCTTCTAGTTTCCGAGATATTCAACGTTTGGTCGGAGATAGTCAAAAATAGTGGGAAATTTCAAATGTTTGCAGTGCCAGTGGACACAGAAGAGGCGGAAACGGAGCGCCTGGACCGTGACCGCGGATTCTGGGCCAGCGTGGCCGAGGATGAGAAAAAAGACGAAGAAAAGCCGGCCGAAGTGGAGGCGGTCACCGAAAGAGTCCGCACCTCCGACATCATCCGCGCTCTTCTCCGAAAATAATTAATTTCTGAATTTTTTTTTTTTGAAATTCTAATCACAATTCATATTTCAAGGCCATTTCCAAGTTACTATTTCAAATTTTTCCAGAAAAAATTTTTCCATATTTTTATTTTTTTTATCGCTGAAAATGTGATAATTTAAATGTTCCTTAATTATGATGTTTCTTTCAAATTTTTTAAAAATTAATTTTTGAGTGATTTCTGTTAAAGATTTTTTTATTGATTTGAACAAAAAATTGTTTCTTTTTTTATTTTCGCAAATTAGTTTTACAATTGGTTTCATTTGTATTTAGGTCGATCCACTGAAACAGTCATTCGCGACGCCACCAACGTGGATTCTGGAAATGGCGGGAAATGAGGGTTGCGTCGCGGTCGCGTCGCGGTCACGTAGCGGTCACGTAGCAGTTGCGTCGCGGTCACGTAGCGGTTTCATTGCTGTCACGTAGTTGTCGCGTAGCGGTCACGTAGCAATTGCGTCGCGGTTGCGTCGCGGTCGCGTAGCTGGCACGTCGCTCGTCACGTAGCGGTCACATAGTTGTCACGTAGCTGTCACGTAGCAGTCGCGTAACGGTCACGTCGCGGTCACGTAGCGGTCGCATAGTTGTCACGTAGCGGTCGCATAGTTGTCACGTCGCGCTCACATAGCGGTCACCTAGCGGTCCCATAGTTGTCACGTAGCAGTCGCGTAACGGTCACGTCGCGGTCGCATAGTTGTCACGTAGAAGTTGCGTAACAGTCACGTAGCGGTCGCATAGTTGTCACGTAGCAGTCGCGTAACGGTCACGTCGCGGTCGCATAGTTGTCACGTAGTTGTCGCGTAGCGGTCACGTAGCAGTTGCGTCGCGGTCACGTAGCGGTTTCATTGCTGTCACGTCGCGGTCACGTAGCGGTCACATAGTTGTCACGTAGCTGTCACGTAGCAGTCGCGTAACAGTCACGTCGCGGTCACGTAGCGGTCGCATAGTTGTCACGTAGCAGTCGCGTAACGGTCACGTCGCGGTCACGTCGCGGTCACGTAGCGGTTGAATCGCTGTCACGTAGTGGTCACGTAGCGGTCACGTCGCGGTCACGTAGCAGTTGCGTAGCGGTTGCGTCGCGGTTGCGTCGCGGTTGTGTCGCGGTTGCGGAGGGGTTGCGTAGCGGTCACGTAGCGGTCGTATAGTTGTCACTTAGCAGTCGCCTAACAGTCACGTCGCGGTCACGTAGCGGTCGCATAGTTGTCACGTAGCAGTCGCGTAACGGTCACGTCGCGGTCACGTCGCGGTCACGTAGTTGTCACGTAGAAGTTGCGTAACAGTCACGTCGCGGTCACGTAGCGGTCGCATAGTTGTCACGTAGCAGTCGTGTAACGGTCACGTCGCGGTCACTTAGCGGTCGCATAGTTGTCACGTAGCAGTCGCGTAACAGTCACGTCGCGGTCACGTAGCAATCGCATAGTTGTCACGTAGCAGTCGCGTAACGGTCACGTCGCGGTCACGTCGCGGTCACGTAGCGGTTGAATCGCTGTCACGTAGTGGTCACGTAGCGGTCACGTCGCGGTCACTTAGCAGTTGCGTAGCGGTTGCGTCGCGGTTGCGTCGCGGTTGCGTCGCGGTTGCGGAGGGGGTTGCGTAGCGGTCGTATAGTTGTCACTTAGCAGTCACGTAGCGGTCACGTAGCAGTTTCATCACCGTCACGTAGCGGTCACGGAGCGCTTGCGTCGCGGTCGCGTCACGGTCACCAGGACTCACCGGACTTTCTCTCCTGAGAGGACGATAAGAAGCCAGTGTTACGGTAGGCGAGCAGGCGAGTCTTGTCGGAAGTGCTCCGACGACGGATTAGTCCTCGACGCAAAATCGACCTGAAATTGAAGGATTATCGATTTTTTTCTAATTTTAAGCTTTTTATTTGAGGTTGCCCTGAAAATATTCAAACAACTGCTACTGGCGGGCAGTGTGAGCTCTCGAAAAGTGTCTCGAAAAATTTCTCGAAAAATCGCTCGAGTCTCGAGAGATTTTTCGAATCGATTTTCGAAACTCATTTAAAAATATTGCCTATGAACATTCGAGTCTCGAAACTCGTAATTTCAAAAAACGAACGAGTTTCGAAACTCGAAACTCGTTCGATTGAAAATTCACGAGCGTTTGTCTGCAAACACAGTGACGCGAAAGTTCACAAATCATTGAAACACGCGCCAGAAATTCTGAAAGGAACGGATGAAGCAACTACGCTCTATTGCTAAAATTCAAAAAAATTGAATTTCTCTTCGAGTTTCGAGACTCGAACGAACGAGACTCGTTCGCTCGTTGCCAACGAGTTTCGAAACTCGTTCATTCTCTGAGCGATCGAGTTTCGAAAGTTCGAAACTCGTTCCAGAAATGAAATGAGTGATCGAAATTTTTCGAACGTTCGAGGAATTTCTCATGAAATTCATCGAGACTGTCTCGAGAGCTCACACTGCTGGCGGGTCTTGCAACGAAAAGAAACTTGGCTACGATATGCATTAATCTTAGCTCGAGTGGTTTAAAGGCGCATGCCTAATTCAGCTCTTTTTCGTTGCGAGACCCGCCAACACGATTCCGTGTGATCCCTCAACGACACTCCGAAACAACGGCGCGCTGTGTTTAGCGCAATACCTCGTCGAGGCGTTCCGTTCGATGGCGTGATTCGTGCGATTGTCAGCTTCCTCGCCGTCCGTCGTCCGCGTCGCGTCTCCGCTTCCGCTTCCGCACGACGACGTCCACCATCCGTCGCCACACACTTCCTCTCTCGTTGCTCCGCGAGCCCACGGCACCACCCGTCCCACAGCCGTCCCGCTGCCGCGACGCACCATCATCACTGTTCCGCCGGCTCCCTCGCCTGGAAAAATGGCATTGTAAGTTCGATTTTTCATTGTGTCGATTTACGCTAAACACAGAGCAGTGACCGTTATTTCGGAGCGTCGTACTAAACAATTTTCATGCCTAATTTTCAGTGTTTTTTTTTGCTAGAATACTGCTGAAATTGAAAAATACTGAAATTTCCCTTTATTTGAACAAAAAATGCCAAAAAATTGACTTGGAAATGAAGAAAAAACGCAAAATGATTCATAAGAATCATTTGGTACGACGCTCCGAAATAACGGCGGCTGGCTTCTACACTGTGTTTATCGTAAATCGACCCAATTCGTTTTTCTTCGAGATTTTGAAATTTTTTTCAGAAAATAATCGATATAGGCTGTTTTCGGCGGTGAAAATTGAAATTTTACAGAAAAAATTTGAAAATTAAAAAAAAAAAATTTTAATTAAAAATTATTTTTTTTTAAAATTTTTGAAATTAACCAGAAAAAATGCTCACATTTCGAAATTCAAACTGGTTTTTTGAAAACAAATTTGATAATAAAATTTTAATAATAAAAAAACGGTGTCTCACCTAAAAAAGAGTTGGAAATCACGTAGGGCGCACTCTCGAATGTCACCTTTTTGAGCCGTGGCTCACTGCATCTCGATGACATTGAAATGGCGGATAACTGGAACAAATATCGATTTTTGGGAAGTGGGAGCACGGAAAATCAATCGATAATCTGGAAAATCGATGAATACCGAAAACTGTAATGTTCAATTTTGCCGGGATATATCTTGAAAACTAGAGAAGTTACAGAAAAGTTGTCAACTACAAAAACATAGAAAATTTTACGCTGATCAAGTTTGTAGTTGACAACTTTTTGATAGCTCTGCTAGTTTCCGAGATATCCCGGTTTTACGGTCGCGCACTAAAGGGGGCCCTCATAGGGTTACGGTACTCTAGCAAATCAATCGATAACCGATCCCACCTTCATGGTCACTTGTTGCGAGTCGTCACACGACGAGGCGGGACTGTCGTCGCGTCGCCGAGCCGGGCTCTCGTTGCTCATTTGGCTGCTCGACCGGCAACTCTCGTCGGTAGCACTTCCACTTATCACCGGGAACGCTGGAAACAAAACTGGGTGCGTTGCGGTCGCGTCGCGGTTTCTGACCTGGTTGGACACTCGTGACTGCCGCGCCGCCCAGGTGAAACGATGGCTTTTTGGTGGTGGAAGTGGAGCAAACTGGCCGATGAACCGGAATCTTGCTCGGCAGCGGTGCTCTGCTGCTCGTGCTCCGCGCCACGGGCTCTTTTCGCGGCGGCTTCGCTTGCTCTTTCCTGCTAAAGTTTTGGACGCGTTGCGGTCGCGTCGCGTGTCACGACTCACCCGACTCTCCGATGACTCGATGCTCCTGTGCTCCGCGGCGGCTCCGGCGGCTCCTCTCCGAACGCCATCCGCTTGCTGCGGCTCAACGGAGCAGCACGCGGCTCCGCCACGTGGCTCCGTGAGCTCGCCGAGCACGAGTGATTGTCATGGACCCATTTGGAGGCTCGCGCCGAGCCGCGACACCTTCTCTGAGCCGCCGATGTAGGAGCCGGAGGACGGTGGAGTGGAGCAGAAGAGGAGGTCGACGGATGCTCCGGATGCTCCGCCGACTCGTTCGAGATCACCACGTCATCCGACAGAAGTTGCGGTCTGACAGCGAATTTTCGGGAATTTTTTCGGAATTTATGAAAAAATGTTGAAACAGGAATAATTTTTAAAAAATCAAAAGTTTTTTTTTCAATTTTTTCGTAAAAATCAATTTTTCCTCCTATCTGATTGACTACTTTCAGCAAAAACTCATTTTTCATGCAAAACTCCAACTTTTTGCCCCTCTCCCCCATCTACCGTAACCCAGTGGGGTCCCCTTTAAGCCCACCTGGGAAGAAGGCGATAATCGAGAAGCGGCGATTCGACGGAAGCGATCGAGTGTCGGCGGTGTCTCCGATGATGCGAACTCTTCTCTTTATCGTCCTTTTTCGACACATTCAACAGCGCAAAATAGAAGGCCATTGCGAAAAACGAAATTTTCGCTGGTTTTCAGACAATTTCAGCCTTTTTTTCGAAATTCAATGGGGAAATATTGACAAATTGGGGAGAATTTCGAAAATTTGGGGAAATTCTGAGATGTCAGAGGCGGTTTTGTGAATGTAAAGTTATGAAAAGTGAGGCGGCCGACCGACACGACTCCCCGGGGAACGCTTTTTGGCGGATGGACACACAAAAACGACCGGCGCATCTTTTAGTTGCTCAATCTTAGTGGCGGTTTTTAGGTTTTGCGCGAGCTTTTCCCATCTTTTTTCCATCTTTTTAGGCGAATTTCAACGCGTTGCAAGCGTTGCGCGTAGGATGTGGCGCATTGCGTACGCAAATGCGCGTGGCAGTGTAGGCCTAGGCCGCAAACACCGACAAACTGCAAGCTGGCATTTTTGGCCTTTTTTTGCTGTTTTTGCTTGTTTTTCACCGATTTTCTTCTGGTTTTTTTGTGAAAAAATGAAAAATTGAAAAAAGTATTAATTTTAGATGGCTGACGCATCCGCCGGAGGCCTTTATCAATGTCTTACGGACATTTCGAGGGCCGACACTTCTGGAGACTACCAGAAAGCGCTCCAGGCGGCTAACAAGTGTAAGTTTCTGTTTTTCTTCGATAAATATGTTAAAAAACAATTTTGAAACTGAAAATCCCGAGAAAATCGGTAAATTTTGAAGAAAACGGCAAAAAATCGGTTGTTTTCCAATATTCCACTGTTTTTCCTGTTTTTTGAAGCATTTTTCGCGGTGAATTGTAATTTTCATGTAGAAGAACGTGAGTAAAAAAGATATTTCAATAGAAAAACGGGAAATTTCAAAAAATAACAGTGAAAAAATCGATGATTTCCAACTTTTCAGTGATTCGCAAGTTCCCGAAGGAAACTTTCGCTTTCAAGTGCAAACTGGTGGCCCAAATCCAACTTTCTCAATGGTCGGAGGCTCTCGAGCTGATCAAGAAGACGCCGACCCACCAGATGGGGTAAAATCACCCAAAACTCGCGACTTTTATCGATTTTGCGCGTTTCAGACCGGTCGGCTTCGAGAAAGCCTACATCCACTACCGTCAAAACGAGCTCGACGAGGCGCTGAAGGCGTTGGGCACCTGCGAATCGGAAGACGTTCGCGCGATGGAGCTCCGTGCTCAAATCTTCTATAAACAGGAGAATTTCAAGGTTTTGGCCCGGAAAACTGGCGAAATGACGAATTTTTGTTGCAGGAGGCCTACGAAATCTACCTCTACTTGCTGAAAAATCATTCGGACGACTCGGACGAGCTGCGTCGTGCCAATTATCTGGCGGTTCAGGCTCGCCTAGAGGCTCAGGGCTCGAAACAGCAGCTGGAGGACACCGAGGACTCGTACTCGCAGCTCTACAACAGAGCTTGCGTCGAAATCGAGGCCGAACGTCTTCCGCAGGCTCTCGCCAGCTTGGAGAACGCTTTCGGTAGGCGGGAAATCGACAAATCCCGCTTGAAAACAATCGAAAACTTGCAGACGCGTGCCGCAAATCGCTGCAAGACGAGGGTCGCGAGGAGGATGAAATCGAAGAGGAGCTCGACTCGATTCGCGTCCAAAAGGCCTACGTTCTGCAGAGAATGGGCCGAAAGGCCGACGCGTTGGACATCTACAACAAGGTTCAGGCCGCCAAGTGAGTGAAAACTGTGACTCCTCCTCAGTCAGTTTGCGGTTTTCAGCCATCCGGACGAGAGTGTCAAGGCGACCATTACCAACAACATTCCGGCCGCCTCGTCGGATTTCGGAATGGCCGAATCGAGAAAGAAGTTCAAGGCGGCCCTTCAGGTAGGTTGGATTCGACTGAAAAGTGTCGAAAACCTTTAAAATTCTCACATTTTCACTACTGCTGACGTGGAAAAACGTTGAAACCGCGACGAATTCCGCGAATTTTCAGCTCGACCAATCGAAACTGACGCGTCGTCAACGTCGCACTCTCATGCTCAACAACGCGCTCGTTCTGCTGCTCTCGAATCAGCGTGAGCCGTGCAAACGGGCCCTCGAGGAGCTCGTCGCCAAGTTTGGCACCTCGAAAGACGTTCAGCTCATCGAGGCGACACTTTTGGTCAAGCTGGGCGATACGGACGGCGCGTTGAAGGTGAGAATGACGGAAAATCGACGAGAACCCGCGTTTTTTCTCTTCAGGTTCTTCAAGGAGACGACGTGGAGCAAAGTGTCGCACGTCTTCACGTTCTTCTGAACGCCTCACGTCTTCCGGAAGCGGTCGCTGCTCTGCGAGCCCTGCCGAAGCTCCTTCCGAAGCTCGGCGCCTCTTCTCTGCTCGCCTCGCTCCATATCGCTCTCGATTCGAAGGAGGAGGCCGTCAAGCAGCTCGCCTCGGCGCTCTCAGCCAATCCGTCGCTCGAAGTTCAGAAATCGATACTCGAGACGTTGGTCGAGGTGGAGGCGGCACGCGGAAACGACGCGGAAGCCACTAAATATCTGGAGAAACTGGCTCAAAAGGTGCCCGATGACATGCAGATACAGTGTCGGCTCGTCGGAGCCTACTCGAAGACCGATCCGAAGAAGGCGGAGGCTCTCAGTGCCAAGGTGAGCAGCTCGGAGCATTTTGGGCCGTTCTCAACGTCTCTGAAAACTTTCAGCTCTTCCCCGAATCGATGGAGGTGGATTTGAATGTCGACGAGCTGGAGGACTCGGACTGGATTCTGTACGGCGAGAAGTATCGTCAGAAGAAGGAGGCCAAGTCGCCCGCCGCCGCCGACGACGAGGCGATCATCACGCGGAAACTGAAGAACGCGAAGAGAAAGCGAAAGATTCGGCTGCCGAAGAACTACAATCCGGCGGTCGCGCCGGATCCGGAACGATGGCTGCCGCGGCAGGAAAGATCCACCTACAAGCGGAAGAGAAAGAATCGCGAGCGCGAGATCGGACGTGGCACGCAAGGATCCTCGTCGGCGAATCCGAACGTCGAGTTCGTGTCGGCGTCGCCCAACTCGCCCCGCCCACTTCCGGGACCCGTCGCCGAGGGACCACGTCAACAGCGTCCGAACTTCCAGAAGCAAAAGAAGAAGAAGGCGTCAAAGTTCTAAACCGCCATCTGATCCATTTCAAAACCGTTCCACATATTTATTGAATGCTATTGCTATCTTCACTTCTTTTCTATTGTAATCAAGTGTTATTAAAATGAAGTATGGTTAGTTGATCAGTGGAAGGAGTCGAACCAGATAGTGTTCGGATGAAAGTGCCGCCTCTTCCCGGCTGCGCCATTCGTGTCAATGGCGCGAGGACCCTCGAACGGCGCGGGAACCAGATTTCAGGCGAAATTTTTTATTTTTCGGAAACGGGACATTTTTCGAGTTTCGCGCCAAAAATCGAACGTTGGAAAGATCAAAAAATCACAAATAAAACAGTTTCCCATGAACGGGAAAAGAAGATGAAAAACGGCGCGGTTCTTATGGGAAAAAACAGAAAAAAAAATGAAAAGGCGGCTGAGATGAAAGGAAACGGAACTATAAAAGGGCAGGGTCGAAGTGTTGTGTCAGACAGTTCGTTTTGTGCTCTTCCGATCGTTTTTGGCCGTTTGTGCCGTGGCCCTATGGTTTTTGACGTCTTCTGGAGTCTTCTGGAGTCTTCTGGGATGTTCAATGGTCACCTGACGTCTTCTGGAGTCTCCTGAAGTCATCTTGCATCTTCTGAAGCGTTCAATGGTCACCTGACGTCTTCTGAAGTCTTCTGGAGTGTTCGGACGTATTCTGAACCGCTCAATGATCACCTGACGTCTTCTGGAGTGTTCGGACGTCTTCTGAAGCGCTCAATGGTGACCTGACGTCTTCTGAAGTCTTCTGGAGTGTTCGAACGTCTTCTGGATTGTTCAATGGTCACCTGACGTCTTCTGGAGTCTTCTGGTGACTGCCTGAACGTTGTGACGTCTTCTGACGCTTTCTGAAGGCCATTCTGCCGTTTTCCCAGTGTTTGTCGGTTTCCAACGTCGTCTGAAGTCTCTTGGCCATTCACGCCGTCTCCTCGAACGTCGCAACATCGTCCACGCCTTCTAAAGTCTTCTGAATTCGTCTCAAACCTCGACGTACCTTTTGACGTCTTCTGGTACATTGCGACGTCTTCCAACTCTTCCAAACCGTATTCAGTGCCCAATGGTTGTGAAATGTCTCTGCGACCCTTCGCAACCGCCCCTCTTTCTCTCCGCCGTCTCTCTGCGTCTCTCTCTCTCTCTCTCTCTCTCTCTCTCTCTCTCTCTCTCTCTCTCTCTCTCTCTCTCTCTCTCTCTCTCTCTCTCTTTCCGAATCCGAATTCCATATTCAATTTCAGCATTTCACGTCTTCTTCGTCGTCGTCGTCGTCGCCGTCGTCGTCGTCGTCGTCGTCAAAATGCTCCAGCTCGGCGAATCGAGCCGCCTTTTCTTGCTGTCCGCTTGATGGCTACTCCCGATTTCTCCTGTTTTTCTACACTTTTCTCTCTCTTTTTTCTCGTTCGGTAAGTGCACAATCGCCCAACTATCCGATGGGATGAGAGTGTGACAAAACCGGAACATGCGTTGTGAGAACACCGTGACGCACAAATGCAGAATTGCAACACAATGCGGCGCGTTTTTTCCAGGAAAATTTAGCAAGAGAAAAAAAGAGCAGAAAAAGCGCGCCGCAGTGTTGCAATTCTCACAACGCGTGTTCCGGTTTTGTCACACTCTCATCCCATCGAATTTCAGCCTTTTTTCGGTGCATTCCATTTCATTCCAGCCACCACCACAATGACCTTCCCAGCAACAAAACTCCGACTCGACGCCAACTTTTGACAATGATCGCCGTCTTACTGTAGACACACTGATCGGCAATCGTCGTTTCGATGAAATATACCAACAAAAAAAATCGACGGGTCTCGCCACGATTTGCCCTTTTAAAGTCGTTTTTTTTTCGAATTCTATAGGATTTTTTTTGAAAAATCTAGGCGTTCCGGTTGTTTTTCTCGAAATGACGATTCCGATCTGTCCTACACATTATTCACTCCTGCCACGGAAACACCGCGTACGAAACAGCCGCGTTTTCATATGAAATAAAATTGTCAATTGTTTTTTTTGTAGAGTTTTGTGTGTTCAACAAGTTGTTATGACCTACATAATGTAATGTTCAGAGAGAAAGTCAAAGGGGGAACAGAAGACGTCCCGGGGTCTTCAGAAGACGTCAGAACACGCCAGAAGATTCCAGAAGACGTCAGAAGACTCCAGAAAACGCTAGGAGACGCCAGAAGGCTCCAGACAACGCTAGAAGACATCTGAAGACGCCAGCTGACCAAACATTTCAGAAGACTCTAGAAGACTTCAGAAGACGCCAGAAGACGTCAGATGACAGTTGAACATTCCTGAAGACGTCAGAAGACTTCAGAAGACTCTAGAAGACGCGAGAAGACATGAGAAGACGTCAGGTGACCATTGAAAAATCCAGAAGACGTCAGAAGACTTCAGAAAACGCTCAAAGACATCTGAAGACGTCAGCGGACAGTGGAACATTCCAGAAGACGTCAGGTGATCATTGAACATCTCAGAACACGTCAGAAGACTCCAGAAAACCCCAGAAGAACTCAGAAGACGTGCCGAGGTCTTCAGAAGACGTCAGGAGACGCCAGAAGACGTCAGGTGACTATTGAACAATCCAGAAGACGTCAGAAGACTTCAGAAGACGCTAGAAGACATCAGAAGACTTCAGAAAACGCTAGAAGACGTCAGAAGACTCCAGAAGACGTTAGGAGACATCAGAAGACGTCAGGTGACCGTCGAACATCTCAGAAGACTCCAATTGGTTCATAATGTTGCGCCACCCCCGCAAAAAGGAAGAGGTTTTGAGAATTCCGAATCCAGTCCTATAAAACTCCCCCCAGATTGTTCAAGTGTCGTAATTTTAAAACATTTCCATCATTTCCCGGGTATGTTACAGCCCAGACTTCACCGTTTTCTGTCAAAACTACAGAAATATTTCTAAGAAAAAGCTGAAAAATCGGGTGATAGTCAACTTTTTATCGGTTCTCGCGATCAAGTGTCGATTTACGAGAGCGGAGTGTCGTAAGAAAAATTGGTGAATTACGACACTCCGCTCTCGTAAATCGACACTTGATCTCGAAAGCATGTTTTTCTGCCAAATTCTAGATCTTCCGATCAGTTGAAAAACATTCCGAATCTTCCATTCAACCCAGTTTATTATTTAAAAAAAATTTTTTTCAAAAAAAATAGAAAATCAATTCTCATCCGAGCTTTGCAATATCAAAAACGTCCGCAGTATCAACGTTCGCGTCGCTATCCACTTCTGAAAAAAATTACGGTTTTATCGACTTTTCAATAATTTACGATTTTAATTTACTATTCAATTTTCCAATACGTATTGTGAGCCAAGAAAAAAAATTTTTTTTTCGCAAATTTTTTTTTTCGAAAATTAATTTTTTTTTGGAATTTAGTTAGAAAACGGATGATAAAATTCACTGTAATTTTTTTTTGAATTTTTAAATTTTTTTAAAAATTAAGAATAGTCGGCTTACTGGCGACGACGCCTCCCAAAAGAGGAAGATCAGCGTCTCCGCGCACGTGAGCGTCGATCGCATTCACCGAATTCTGAAGACATTTTTTTTAAAATTTATTTTTTTTTAAAATTTGGATGGACCCACCTGCGACACGAGAAAAACGACGAAAATTGAAAAAATAACAAAAAATTTCATTTTTTTTCGATAAAAAATGAGCTCCGAAGACTGATTTTTATATGGATTTTTATTTTTTTAATAAAAATATTTTGGTCGATTGGATTCTTTTGAATGTATTTTTGATTTTCAATAGAATTTTTTTTAATGAAAAAATATTTTTCGAAAAAAAAATTTTTTTTGTCGAAAAATTGAAAAATCGAGGTTCTGGAAAAACAAATTTTTTTTCCAAAAAAAATTGAATTTTTCAAAATTTTTGGAAAATAAATCGCGAAAAATAGAATTTCAGCGATTTTCAGACAATTTCAAGCCATTTTCGAAAATTTTACTAAAATTTTTTGGCGCGAATTCAAAAATTTCTATGTTTTTGAAAACTTTAAAAATATTTTCCTAAACCCATTTTTTGCGGCAAAACTTCAAGAAAACAAGGATCGATAAACAAAACGATCAACTTTATTCGAATTTCAGCGTCGTCAGTTTCAGACAAACTCGAACGTCTTCTCCTGAATTTTGGCTCTCTTTAGGCTGGCGAATTTGAGACGTTCGCGCAGAATGCGGTCTCGCCGATGGTCGACGTCTTCGCCGCGCACAAAGTACGTCATCTGTTTGCCTTTGCCCTTCATCTCGACCAGTCCGCGCTCTTCGATCCGGTAGCCGCCGAGCTCGTCGAGCAACTCTTTCGAGCTCATCGACGTGTTGATACGGAGCGCTGCACTGGGTTACGGTAGTTTTTGCGGGAGACCTTTGTCGGCTCTCAACGAGACTCCGAAATGACGACTTTTGCTAAACACAGCGCTTCGTAACTAACTACGGAGTCTCGTTGAGGGATCATGTAAGAAGAGAACTTGTACCTACACTTCAAACTAAAATATCTCGGAAACTAGCAAAGTTATCAAAAAGTTATCAACTACAAACATGATCAGCGTAAAATTTCCCGTGTTTTTGTAGTTGACAACTTTTTCCTAACTATTTCTGTTTTCAAGATATACCCTGTCAAAGTTCAGGGTACCCCTCTCATTGTAGATACGTGATCCCTCAACGAGGCTCCGAAGCGACGATGCGCTGTGTTTAGCCAAATATTTCACATGTGAAAATGTTTAAAAAACAAGGGAATATATCGTTAAACACAGTGCATTACCATTCCGGAGTCTCGTTGGGGGATCACGACAGAGAAGGCCCCCATTGAATGATGAACTTCAAAGTGGAATATCTCGGAAACTAAAAAAGTTATCGAAAAGTTGTCAACTACAAACTTGAACAGCATAAAATTTTCCACATTTTTGTAGTTGACAACTTTTTTCTAACTATTCTAGTTTCCAAGATATACCCCGTCAAAGTCAATTTTTCGAGAAGCGAGGGCAAGTATTGTGAATTCTCGGTTTCAGACCCTTAATCAATAACTTTAGAGAATTTTTCAAAAATGTTAACGTCTGACATGCTGCATGTTGAAAAATAAACCTAATTGTCGTGAAAATTTTCTTTTTTGAAAAAAAAATCAATCAGAAAAATTAAGCGATTAATTTTTTCAATAACTACTGTGCAAGTATTTTCAATTATCGATTTTAGGCCAAAACTGATTTTTCTGCGGCCGTGGCCTAGAAACCCGAAAGAAACTTTAAAAATTTATTAAGATTGTTGCGTTTTGCCAAATTCTTTAGAAGGCTCATCCTGCTAAACTTTGTCAGGGTATATTTTGAAAACTGGAATAGTTAGAAAAAAGTTGTTAACTACAAAAACATGGGAAATTTTACGCTGATCAAGTTTGTAGTTGACAACTTTTCTATAACTCTTCTAGTTTCCAAAATATCCAGGTTTGAATGTCGCGCGCTCTTGCACTCACGAATTCCGTTGCTCTCCATTCGACTCGCAGTGTTCACCGTATCACCGAACAGACAATAACGCGGCATCTGGAATTTCAGCTTTTTCTCCATGTTTCAGATATGTTTTCAAGTGAAAAATGCGATGGAAAACCTTGAGTCCGACGACGCCGGCCACACACGGACCCGAGTTGATGCCGATGCGGAGGCGCACTTTTTCCGTCGGCAAATGGCGAATTTTGAAGGTGTCGACGGCTTTCAGGAGGGCGAGACCGAGCGAGGCGATCTCGCCGACGTGATGGATTCCGTTGGGCGTCGGAATTCCGGACGCCACCATGTAGGCGTCGGCGATCGTTTCCACTTTGTAGACGTCGAACTGGTCGATGATGCGGTCGAAGCATGTGTAGAGATCGTTCAGGAATTGGACGATCTGGGAAAAAGATGGGAAAATGTAGGTCAAATGGTTAAAAAAACTAGGTTATAGACGAGATAAGACGAGGTCAAAGTTAAGAAGAAAAGTAGGTCATGACCTAGATTAAAGTAGATCAACAAATGAATGAAATCAGGTCAGGTTCACCTGAAAAACACATGACCTCGATGAAACAGTAGATCAGGACCGAAAGTAGGTCATGACTATGTGCATAGGAAAAAGTAGGTCAAACCCAAAATATAAAAGTAGGTCATGACCGAGATACCTCGATTGGCTTGCACGTCGCCGACATCTCCACAAATCCGGGACAATCGGAGAAGAAGACGGTGCAACTGTCGAAACTCTCCGCCGACACGTTCGAGCCCATCTTCAGACTATCGGCAACCACTCTGAAACGCTGATTGCTCGGCGAGCAATGACGACGTGCTCTCACTCGGGCAACATCATTTTCAGCAACATCTCCGACTTCTCCTTCTCCCTCTCGAGCTCCTCGTTCCGCTCGGCAATGTCTTTTTCGAGTTTGTCGGTGTACTTTTCGATCATCGACACCATGTTGTCCATGATCGTTCGTTTTCTGGAAGAAAAATATCGATTAGATTAGAGGTGAACTTTTTACTGTAATATCTTGGAAACTGGCGAAGTTATGAAAAAGTTGTCAACTATAAACTTGATCAGCTTAAAATTTCCTGTGTTTTTGTAGTTGACAACTTTTTTCTAACTATCCTAGTTTTCAAGTTATACCCTGTCAAAGTTCAGGGCACTACTCTTATTGTAGATACGCGATCCCTCAACGAGGCTCCGAAGCGATGATGCGCTGTGTTTAGCAAGATATTTCACATGTGAAAATGTTTGAAAAACAAGGGAATATATCGTTAGACACAGTGCATTGCCATTCCGGAGTCTCGTTGGGTGATCACGACAAAGAAGGGGCCTGTTGAATGATGAACTTCAAACTAGAATATCTCGGAAACTAGAAAAGTTATCAAAAAGTTGTCAACTACAAACTTGATCAGCGTAAAATTTCCCACATTTTTGTAGTTGACAACTTTCTTCTAACTATTTTAGTTTCAGAGATATAGCGAGGTAAAGTGGGAAGGCACTCACAGTCCGACAGTGAGCGGTTTCAGCCTCCGTTTGATCTGAAACAGCGAGGGTCGGCTCAACGGATCCTCGGTCCACGCGGCGGTCACAGTGTCCTGCACGATGCGCGGGCTCTCCTTCAGCACCGCCACATCCGGCCGAAACACCCTTTTGCCGCCGGCTCCGCCCCTTTTCACCATCGCCACAATGTCCGTCGGCTCCATCGGCTCGTCGCCCCACGGTCCGAGCCGACCGAACAGCTCGTAGAGCACAATCGCCAACGAGTACACGTCGGCCTTCTGCACCACCAGCGCTCCGCACTGAGCCAACGGAGCGCCGGCGCGCAACAACTCGGGCGCCGTCCAGAGCAGATGTTTGTCGGCTTGCACACCGTCGCCATCGTTGTGCTCGTCGGCTCGCAGCTCGTGGAGCCCGAAACTCGACAGACGCACCATCCAACGACCGTCGATGAGACAGTTCGTCGACTTGAGACGACCGTGACACCCGATCGCGCTCGAGTGCAGATACTCGAGACCCTGAAAAACTCCGTCGCAGTTTGCGCGCGCTCTAACTTTTTTGTGCATGCTTCCATGACAACGGTCCAGTTACATAAAAGATAGAAACATTTAAGATCTTCCAAATGCTTCAAAAAACGTCTGAAAATCTCGAATTTCAAGAGAGTTGTGATAGTTTTTCGAGAAAGTGTAGTTTTTATGGTGAATTCACTAAAACTTGCATATCTCGCTGGAAACTTAAGATTTTCAGACGTTCTTTGCGCTATTCGAAAGATCTCAAAATTTCCTACATTTTTTGTGCCTGCAACATTTTTCTAGGAAAGAGCACAAAAAAGTTAGAGGCCACTACAGTAGTCAAGGGCTCACCGAGATGATGTCCTTGGTCATCTGATTCCGGAAGACGTCGTCCAACGGCATGTCGTCGTTATCCAGAATATCCTTCAACGAGCCCCGCTGAGCCAGCTCGTACACCACAAAAACGTCCGGCGAATGGATGACCATGCCCAGAAAACCGATCACATTCGAGTTTTGCGAGTCTTGGAGCTAGAAATATTTGAATATCGAGAGAGTCCTCGGACAAACCTGGAGCCGGGTCTCACCACGAAAAGAAAAATCGTGGCGAGACCCGCTCTCGAGAATCGCGAACCTTTGCGATTTCCAGCCGGACTGTCCTCGTCGTGTCGACGTCGGTTTTGTAGATCCGTTTGAGCGCCACCGTGCGTCCCTCGTACAGTCCGACGCCAAAATCGGCGAGCGCGCGCCATTTGGCGTCCTCCTCGGCCACACCGCCGCCACCGAACGTCGGCGCGAACACGCCGGCCGCGCGGACCGTCATCGAGGAGCCGATTTGGGAGGACGAGTAGTCCTCGAGGAAGAATGTCGAGTCGCGCAACGTTTCCGACTGCAACACTGATCGCGACACTACCGTTTTCAGGGTCTCGCCACGAAACAAGGAAATCAGTTGTGCGCCTTTAAATTCAACCAAGGTACGGTATTCCATCAATTTTTCGTTTCAACTATATTGATTTTTCGTTGTTTTCGCAGGAAAAAATAGCTGTTTCGCAATTCATACCGTACCTCCGTTAAATTTAAAGGCGCATAACTGATTTCTTCTTTTTCGTGGCGAGACCCTCACGGTTTTGGGGTTTTGAACACACTTTTGATATTACTTGGTTTTTCATTGTTAATAGAAAACGTTTACAACGATGTCTCTTCTTGAAATTGCATTCTGACAGAAAAGTCGGATTTTGGTGTAAGTGCGCTCTACCGAACAGTTTGAAGAAGTAAACAGTGAATTTTGATGACATCAAAGTTGTAGAAGTTCAAGAAAAAAGGTTTTTGGCGGAATGGGGTTTGAACCAACCTCTTTAAAATAATAGCCAAACTCACAACCACTGAACTACCTGGAGGGTTTTTTTTAAAGAAAGAACCCGCCACGTAATCGGCGCGGTAAGGCCCTATAACAAGTTTAAAAGCGCAATATCTTGGGAACTAGGAGAGTTATCAAAAAGTTGTCAACTGCAAACTTAATCAGCATAAAATTTCCTATATTTTTGTAGTTGACAACTTTTCTGTAACTATTCTAGTTTTCGAGATATACCCCGGCAAAGTGAATACTCGCTCACCGCTTGCACAAAAGAGCCACGAAGGCTGGCCATCGAGCGTAGGCTCTGTTGACTCATCAGATTCGTGTGCTTCTTCAGAATAATCTGATTTCTCTCGATCAAAAAGAACAGCGAGTGCAGTTTCCTTTCGTATCGATACCTCCTGAAAATCCGTCGACAGTTCTAGACGATTTCAGCCAAAAACTGACTTGTACAAGAAAGCGGCGGCGATGGCGAGTCCGATGAAGACGGCGACGCCGACGGAGATCACTATGACGAACGTGTTGTTCGCCGGCGGACCGCACTTTTCGCCGTGAAACCCGCACGACGGCGTGTCCTTCGGCGCGCTGCCGTTGATGAAATCGATCGATAATCGCTCGGAGTAGTCGATCATCGACCAGTTGACGCCGTCGTCCGAGACACTGAGTCGAGCGCACGGGAACAGCGAATACGTGTTGTGGAGTGAGCTCGCAAAGTGGTAGTACACTTGCATCGAGCCGCCGACCGCTCCGAACCCGTCCACGTACTCTGTGACTCCTGTCACGCCTGCAGTTCGTCACTTTCAAGCGTGACACGACACTCCGAGATAACGCGTCGGAGTGACGTAAATGCGTGTTGTTTAGCGTAAGCTTTGCAGTTCTCGCTAAACAACGCGCACTTACGTCACTCCGTTGCGTAATTTCGGAGTTTCGTTGAGAGATGCGAGTTTTCATAGAAAAGAAAACTCGTGAAACACTAATTTTCGCAAAAAAATTTGGGTTTTTATGCACTGAAAGGTTATGTTAGTTTTCTGTAGGAAATCTAGGATAAACGCTTTTTTCAATCAAATTTTAAATTATCTGTGTTAGGAGACAGAAAAAGTAACTGTTTTTGACTTTTTCCGGAAAGTTTTGTGCAAAATTTCCGTTTTTACTCCAATACATGGAGCACCAGCGAAGTTCAACTTTGCCCGGGTATATCTCCGCAACTGGGATAGTTTAAAAAAAGTTGTCAACTACAAAAATGTGGGAAATTCTACGCTAATCAAGTTTGTAGTTGACAACTTTTTGATAACTTTCCTAGTTTCAAAGATATTCCAGTTTGAATGTCACGCACTCAAAGTAACTTCAATTAGACGTTTTCCACTTTTGCAGTTTCGTTAGATTTTCAAATTAGCAAGAATTAACTGGGATTTTTATTGAACAATACTTGTTTTCAGAGGATTTCCAAACTTTAAAATTCTGAAAAAATTTCAAAAAAAATTGTTACAAAAAATTTGTTTCCAAAAATCCCGTTTCTAGTTGACTTTTAGTGCGGTTCGTTTCAAATTTCGACATTTCGAGAATGTTTTTCAAATATTTTTCCCATATAAAATATTTGGCTAAACACAGCGCATCATCGCTTCGGAGCCTCGTTGAGGGATCACGTATCTACAATAAGAGGGGTACCCTGAACTTTGATAGGGTATATCTTGAAAACTAAAATAGTTAGAAAAAAGTTGTCAACTACAAAAATGTGGACAATTTTATGCTTAACATGTTTGTAGTTGACAACTTTTTCATATCTCTGCTAGTTTCCAAGATATTGTAGTTTGAATGTCACGCACTCAAAGTAACTTCAATTAGACGTTTTTACTAACTTTTTAGTTTTTGCAGTTTCGTTAAATTTTTGAAATTAGAAAAAATTAACTGGAATTTTTGTTGAATCCTACTTGATTTCAGATAACTTTCAAAATATCATATTCTGAGAAATATTAAAAAAAAATTTTTTTTCTAAATATTTCCGTTTTTTGTTGAATTTCACTGCGGTTTGTTTTAAATTTCAACATTTTGATAATGTAAGTTGATTAATTTAAAAATGATTAATAAGAATTCAAAAACTGACTGTGAATGTGTCGACTGATGAGATATTCGTAGAAGACGTCCGATTTGAAGACGTTCGCGCCCACATTCAGTGCGTCGTTCGTCGAATCGGCCAGATATTGAAGTGAGTCGAATAGGAGTTTGATGCGATCCCAACGAGGCACCAGCTTCTGAAAATTGAAAAAAAAATGGAGCATGGAGCAAAGTTGGGCTCCTTTTTTTCTATTCAGAAGCTCATAAAAATTCTCATTATTATGTGATTTTTTTCGCAATTTTAAGAATTATAATTGTTGGATTGTTTGAAGCAGTTTTCATTTTTTTTCAATTCTTTGAAAAATATTTTTTTTTTAATTTTTTCAAAAATTTTCAGTGAAGGGAAAAAAGGGAAAGTTTAGCGAGGGAAAAACAAAAAAAATTTAAAATAAAATTTTTTCCGATGTCTTTGAAACGGTAAAAAATAGCTGCAATTCAAGCGCAAAAGATTTTTTTTCAAATTTTCTACAGTAATCCATTCTTCGAACAAAACTTCCTCTTCGAACTCCCGCGCAAATATTTGACCTACCTGCGAAACGGTAGAGTTGCAAAACGGCGGACAAATCGCCGTTTTCCTCGCACTTCTCGCCAAAACTTGCGTTTGAATGTTGGCCCACGTGGAATTGGGCTCGGCGGGCGGTGGTCCGTCGGACAGAATGAGCACGTTACGGTAGATTGTGTGCAGCTCGTTTTCAGTCAGATTGTACTCCGATACTGTAGAAATTTCTTTTTCTTTTTCCCGGAAGATTTAGAAAGGAATTTGAGGAAAAACTTTTTTCCCCGAAAATGTTTCTGATTTACATGAATCGACGCAGAATTTTGCGCTGAAAATGAAACTCTCTTGCCGGACAACCTGAAAATCACTCTGGAGCTTGTTATTTGCTCTGAAAGATGGCATTTTTTAGCACTTTTCAATTACACAGTGAAAAAGTCGAAATAACGGGTTTCAGAGCGATTTTCAGACAGACCTTCAAGAGAGTTTATTTTTCAGCGTAAAATTCTGCATCGATTCATGTTAAAATTGGAACTTTTGGGAAAAAAAATTTTTTCGAAAATTTTGAATTTTGGAAGTTGGATTGAAAATTGAAAAAAAAACTTTTTTTCTCAAAAATGATTCTAATTTACATGAATCGACGCAGAATTTTGCGCTGAAAATAAAACTCTCTTGCCGGAAAATCTGAAAATCACTCTGGAGCTTGTTATTTGCTCTGAAAGATGCTGTTTTTTGGTTTTTTTGCACTTTTCAATTACACAGTGAAAAAGTCGAAATAACGGGTTTCAGAGCGATTTTCAGACAGACCTTCAAGAGAGTTTATTTTTCAGCGTAAAATTCTGCATCGATTCATGTTAAAATTGGAACTTTTGGGAAAAAAAATTTTTTCGAAAATTTTGAATTTTGGAACTTGGATTGAAAATTGAAAAAAAAACTTTTTTTCTCAAAAATGATTCTAATTTACATGAATCGACGCAAAATTTTGCGCTGAAAATAAAACTCTCTTGCCGGAAAATCTGAAAATCACTCTGGAGCTTGTTATTTGCTCTGAAAGATGCTGTTTTTTGGTTTTTTTGCACTTTTCAGTTACTCAGTGAAAAAGTCGAAATAACGGGTTTCAGAGTGATTTTCAGACAAACCTTCAAGAGAGTTTATTTTTCAGCGTAAAATTCTGCATCGATTCATGTTAAAATCGGAACTTTTAGGAATTTTTTTTTTTTTTTTTTTGAAAAAAAAAATTCTGTTTCAACAAATTATCGAAAACTGTTCCAGAGAGTTTGTGACATTGGAGATCGTCCGGAAACAAGAAAAAATCAATTGAATCTCACAGTCGGGAGCCCCCAAATGGAGCAATCGCT
Organism: Caenorhabditis sulstoni; assembly: GCA_963966605.1. Taxonomy (NCBI): domain Eukaryota; kingdom Metazoa; phylum Nematoda; class Chromadorea; order Rhabditida; family Rhabditidae; genus Caenorhabditis; species Caenorhabditis sulstoni. The sequence continues at coordinate 8,920,179 of OZ016476.1, forward strand.
GGTCGCCGCTCGACGCCTCGAGCCACTGATAGTTGTTGTCGTAGGCGAGAAACGCGAGCACAAAATACTCGCCCGTCTGCATTTTGTTCAGCTCGCCGAGTTTGAACAAGTAGTTTCGCAGCAGTATCGCGTTCGACGACCAGTCGCAGATTATGAAAACTGGAGGGAAATTTTTAAAAAATTGAGATTTGAATTTTTTTTTTCATTTTTTTTCTTTTTGAAAATTTTTTTCAAAATTAGTGAAAATTTTAACTTTCAAAATTAAAAAAAAAAAATTTCAAATTTTTTTTTAAAAATTAAATTTTTCTGTTTTTTTTAAATTTTCATAAACAAAAATTCCTAAAATTAAAAAAATGATTTTTTTTGACAATAAAAAATGCACAAACTTCGGGCTCTTTGTGCATCCTCGGCCACTTTTTCGCTGAAATCCGACATCGGATCGAGACGCGTATCCGTCAGAATATCGATTTTGTTCGCCGTGAGCACGTCTGGAAGTCAATAGCCAACCAAGAAATTGCTTTCTTTTTTTTTGTTGCACTTTTAAGTTTTTCATGAAACTGCAATCTCGGATGAGAAAATTTTTTTTTTGTTTTGAAATTTTTTTTTCAGTTTCAAAAATTCCACGAATTTTATTTTTTTTTAGTGGTAAAAATTACATATACGACTTTCTACGGGCGGAAAATGCCCGGTAGTTCGGTGGAGCGCACTTACTGACCCAAAAGATCGGAGCGGACTCTCGAGTCGAAGGCGCTTAAAGTGGTGGACGGGGAGACGAGGGCGACCTTCTTCCACTCGTATTTATCCAGAAAATACATCACTGACTGGAAAATTTTTTTATTTTTTTTATTTTTCAAATTTTAAATTTCAAACTCAATTTTCTCAATTTTCTCAATTTTCAAAAAAAAAAATTAAAAATTAAAATTAATTTTTTTTTGTAAATTTTCGATTTTTTAATTTAATTTTTTTTTGGTGGGTTTTCAATTTTTCGTCGAAAAAATTATTTTAAAAATAAAATTTTTTTTAATTTTTAAAATTTTTGAAATTTTGAACTCAATTTTGTTGATTTTTAAAAAATTAAATTTTCTTGATTTTCAAAAAAAAAATAATTTTTTTGTTGATTCATTTTTTTTTCAATTTTAATTATTTTTTATTTAAAAAATGGAAATTAATAGTTTTTTTTTTGAAAAACAAGATTTTTTAATTTTTTTTGATAAAAATGCTTTTTTCTTTTTAATTTTTTTAAAAATTGTTTAATTTTTTTTCGAAACTCCTTTCTTTAATTAAACTGGCATTCTTTGGGAAAAAATTCAAAAATTAAAAAAAAAAAATTCTACCAAAGAAGCTGTCTGAACAAATTCAGTGAAAATCTCGATGTATTAAATTCTTGTTGAAACCGACAAAAAGAACTGCACCTTTGCTAGTGAATTGGTGGCCGAATTCAAAAGTACCGTAGTCTGGTCGAACCCCTTTACGCTCGACAAATCCATTTCGCACACCTGAAACAACTTTTCGATTCTCACGATTTTCAGCTCGAAATCACATCTGAAACGCCAATTTTCGCGTTGATATTGAGAATGGTGCTCTGGATGTAGCAGTTTCTCGACAATCCCATCACGGCCACCGTCGAATTGTCGAGTGCCGCTGAAATTTTTTTTTGGGAAATTATTTAGGAAATACATACTTACAATTGTTTGAGAGGGGGAGGGGGCGGAGCTTTTTTTGTGAGATGAAAATGGCGAGAAAAATTGAACTTTCAAAATTGCATAGTAGGTCCCTCCCTCTTAGTGAGTAAACTTTAAATCGGCATATCTCGGAAACTTGAAGAGTTATCAAAAAGTTGTCAACTACAAACTTGATCAGCGTAAAATTTACCACGTTTTTGTAGTTGACAACTTTTTTCTATCCTTTCTAGTTTCCGAGATATACCTCAATAAGTATTTTCGGTTTACGGTAGGTGTATCGGCGAAAAGTGAACATTAGAAAGGTGTCCGCAAACAGAGCAACGCGGTGTTTGCGTACTTTTCGTGCCAATGCACAGACTGTGAGCTGATAATATTTCATGCTGAATGTGTATTTTGCGCCAAAAGCTAACCTGTCCGAGCGGCTTTCGGGCCTCCCATCTGTGTGGTGTCGATGAAGTTGACGGACAAATTGTGGAACACTTCCAGACTCTCGTCGCCATTCAATCTCTCCAAAGCGATTTGCATAGCCGATGGGATGAACGCGGCGCCTGGATGAATTGGAGTTTAAAGTCCAAAAGTTTACAGATCGATCCGTTCTCTAAGTGCGAATGCACTCTGGTTCGAGTCACTTCTAGGCTCTTTTATTTTTGTAGATTGCTCTACTGCTTATTTGCAGGCTAGGTAAACCTGAGGGTAGAGCACGGACTCGAACTCGTGACCTCTCGATTACCAGCCGCCACCACTACCGACTGAGCTACCGGCACCCCTCTGTTGGAAACTGCCATGGTAGGCCCTACTTGGGAAAATTGCTTGGCCGAAGACAGTCGGCCAAGCGATTCGTGAAGCCCGCCACTGGCTCTATTCCGGCGCCACTGGCGTCATCGCGCCGCCACTGGCCGACTCTGAAGCGCCACTTGCGGTCGGCGCGCATGTTCTGGCGTATGTCGAGCGGATGACTGGCCGATGTCAGGCGGCTACCCATTTGTATTGAAAAACAAAATAAATAATTTTCTGGTAAATTCCAGTCATTTTTAGGGAATCTACACTGAAAATTGACAAATTTTTTTCCAATTTTTAACTGTAGGCCGTGGGTTACCTTGAAACCTGCCTATCTCGGAAACTAGAAGAGCTATGTAAAATTTGTCAACTACAAAAATGATCAGCGTGAAATTTCTCGTGTTTTTGTAGTTGACAACTTTTTTCCAACTGTTCCAGTTTTCGAGATATATTGGATAGTATACTGGTGAAATATTATTGCAGGCGCAAGGAATTCGAAAAATGGAAATGATAAAACAGTAAATTGAAACCCATAGAAAAACGAAACGCGAAATCCAAAAACCTCGGCCGTGGCCTAGAAAACCGCGAGTCCAGTGGAGCGCGTTTGCGATCAGAGAGAAAAATACCTTCGTCATCGCAACTCGTGCCCAACGCACACCCGAACGGAGCCAAATAATCGATTTTCAGCGGAAAATACACTGTCACATCTTCCAGCTCAATTTTGTCGAATGAAACGACAAAAGTGGGAATCAAGAGAAATAGAAGGAGACAAATCATAGTTGGAATGAAAACAAAAGGTGATGACAAATGGCTGAAACGACGAAAGATTTCAATTTCCGGAAATCGAATGTCACACCTTGTGACGGCGGGCGGAAATTGAAAAATCCACGCGGATTCGGGGGATTTGACACACCGGAAATTGAAGAATTTTCGGCTATTTTCGCGTTTTTCAGAAACAAACTTGTTTCAAACGAAAAGGGATTTCAATGAAAATTGAAAAACAAAATTTGGGGGAGATTCTAATAAATTTAAGGGAAAATTATGTTATTCTAGAATAAAAGTGAAAAGTTACAACTTGAAATGAAGTTGAAAAAGGAAACTTCCCATGCCGGGAATCGAACCCGGGCCGCGTGGGTGAAAACCACGAATCCTAACCACTAGACCACATGGGATCTGCGAGCGGGCGCCCGGCGAGGCTATGACAAAAGCGGCGCCCGAAAAACTCAAAATTTTCGGAACTTTTTATTTTTCAAACAAAAAAGCGACCAAAAGACACGAAAGAACGTCGAGAAAGAGAAGGATATGATGGGGAAAAAAATCACATAATTTTCTTATTTTTTTTTAGAAACACACAATATAATACAGATATGTAAATTAATTTTTCGAAAAATTCAGCAGCTACCGAGAAAAAATGAAAAAAATAGGGAAAAAAAGGTAAAAGTTTGGGTGAGCCTACCCGTTTGGCAAGAAAAATTGGGGGGCAATTCAAAATCGGGATTTGAAAAAAATCGATTATTTGTCCTCGTCGGACGATCGAGAAGTGGACGGTGAAGAGTCACGGGAGGACATTTCCACCTGGAAAAAACGAAAATATGAATGAAATTCCAAAGGTCAATCGATTATTGATTTTTTTTATCGATTTTTTTGTAATTTATTTGAAACAGAAAATTTTTGAAAATTTTGAAAAAATTAAAAAAAAATTGATTTTTCGAAAATTTTTTTAAATTTTCAACTCATATTTTGAAAATAGCATTAAAAAGTATAAATTTTTTAATTGATTAGAAACATTTTTTAAAAAATTTATTTTTTTCAAAATTCGAAAAAGTGCGCATTGTGTCGATTTACGATAAACACAGAGCGGAAGCCCGTTATTTCGGAGTGTCGTACCAAAAAATTTTTTCATCAATTTTTTTCGCCATTTTTCTTGATTTTTATGTCAATTTTTGGCGTTTTCTGCTAAAATATACGAAAACTTCCATAATGTTTCAATTTTCCAGCCAATTCTCTCAGTTTCGTAAGTCTACTACTAAAGATTTTTTTTAATTATGAAATTTTCCATTATCTCAGCGAAAAAACGCCAGAAATTGACCTAAAAATGAAGAAAAATCGCAAAAGAATTGATGAAAATTATTTAGTACGATGCTCCGAAATAACGCTCTGTGTTTACCGTAAAGTCAAAAACCGCGCGCGCGCTCACCTCCGGCTGTTTGAGCCCCGACTCGGCGCCGCCCTTGAAGCGGCTCTTCTCGAGCTGCTGATCCTTGAGCGACGGCGGCGCCTCCAACTCCGACGAGCCATCAGTCGGCGTCAACTCGGGCTCCGGCCCGACCAACGTCAAAATCACCGGCAGCACGCAGAGCCCGTTGAAAACGCCGAGCGCCACCAGCACCGTCATCGTGTAGAAGAAGTATTTGACGACGAAATCAAACTCGGAGAACACGAGCATGACGACGCCGAGGAATGTGGAGATGGCGCCGTGGTAGACGGGCACGAACATGTGCTGAAGACACGACTCGAGCCGCTGATCGATGGTGCCGAGGGCGGTGAGGAAGGCGAGCTCGACGTGCGCGGTGAACTCGACGCCGATGCCGACGGCGCAGATGAGTGTGACCGCCGAGATCGGATTCATCTTGATGCCCATCAGGCCCATGAAGCCGCCCAACTCGATCGTCGTGATGATCACTATGCACATGATCTGAAAGTGTGGGTTTTTCCAGCAGGTATAACTTTTTTCTGGTGGATTGTAGAAAAAAGAAACAAACTTGTTTCAAACGAAAAGGGATTTCAATGAAAATTGAAAAACAAAATTTGGGGGAGATTCTAATAAATTTAAGGGAAAATTATGTTATTCTAGAATAAAAGTGAAAAGTTACAACTTGAAATGAAGTTGAAAAAGGAAACTTCCCATGCCGGGAATCGAACCCGGGCCGCGTGGGTGAAAACCACGAATCCTAACCACTAGACCACATGGGATCTGCGAGCGGGCGCCCGGCGAGGCTATGACAAAAGCGGCGCCCGAAAAACTCAAAATTTTCGGAACTTTTTATTTTTCAAACAAAAAAGCGACCAAAAGACACGAAAGAACGTCGAGAAAGAGAAGGATATGATGGGGAAAAAAATCACATAATTTTCTTATTTTTTTTTAGAAACACACAATATAATACAGATATGTAAATTAATTTTTCGAAAAATTCAGCAGCTACCGAGAAAAAATGAAAAAAATAGGGAAAAAAAGGTAAAAGTTTGGGTGAGCCTACCCGTTTGGCAAGAAAAATTGGGGGGCAATTCAAAATCGGGATTTGAAAAAAATCGATTATTTGTCCTCGTCGGACGATCGAGAAGTGGACGGTGAAGAGTCACGGGAGGACATTTCCACCTGGAAAAAACGAAAATATGAATGAAATTCCAAAGGTCAATCGATTATTGATTTTTTTTATCGATTTTTTTGTAATTTATTTGAAACAGAAAATTTTTGAAAATTTTGAAAAAATTAAAAAAAAATTGATTTTTCGAAAATTTTTTTAAATTTTCAACTCATATTTTGAAAATAGCATTAAAAAGTATAAATTTTTTAATTGATTAGAAACATTTTTTAAAAAATTTATTTTTTTCAAAATTCGAAAAAGTGCGCATTGTGTCGATTTACGATAAACACAGAGCGGAAGCCCGTTATTTCGGAGTGTCGTACCAAAAAATTTTTTCATCAATTTTTTTCGCCATTTTTCTTGATTTTTATGTCAATTTTTGGCGTTTTCTGCTAAAATATACGAAAACTTCCATAATGTTTCAATTTTCCAGCCAATTCTCTCAGTTTCGTAAGTCTACTACTAAAGATTTTTTTTAATTATGAAATTTTCCATTATCTCAGCGAAAAAACGCCAGAAATTGACCTAAAAATGAAGAAAAATCGCAAAAGAATTGATGAAAATTATTTAGTACGATGCTCCGAAATAACGCTCTGTGTTTACCGTAAAGTCAAAAACCGCGCGCGCGCTCACCTCCGGCTGTTTGAGCCCCGACTCGGCGCCGCCCTTGAAGCGGCTCTTCTCGAGCTGCTGATCCTTGAGCGACGGCGGCGCCTCCAACTCCGACGAGCCATCAGTCGGCGTCAACTCGGGCTCCGGCCCGACCAACGTCAAAATCACCGGCAGCACGCAGAGCCCGTTGAAAACGCCGAGCGCCACCAGCACCGTCATCGTGTAGAAGAAGTATTTGACGACGAAATCAAACTCGGAGAACACGAGCATGACGACGCCGAGGAATGTGGAGATGGCGCCGTGGTAGACGGGCACGAACATGTGCTGAAGACACGACTCGAGCCGCTGATCGATGGTGCCGAGGGCGGTGAGGAAGGCGAGCTCGACGTGCGCGGTGAACTCGACGCCGATGCCGACGGCGCAGATGAGTGTGACCGCCGAGATCGGATTCATCTTGATGCCCATCAGGCCCATGAAGCCGCCCAACTCGATCGTCGTGATGATCACTATGCACATGATCTGAAAGTGTGGGTTTTTCCAGCAGGTATAACTTTTTTCTGGTGGATTGTAGAAAAAAGTTGTAGTTGACAAAAAGATAGCTGATTTTAAGATCTTTCAAACGCCGCAAAGAACGTCTGAAAATCTCAATTTTCAAGCGAGTTATGCCAGTTTTTGTGTTCGCGCCACAAAAACTGGCATAACTCGCTTGAAAATTGAGATTTTCAGATGATTCTTGCGCCATTCAAAAGATCTCAAAACGCTTTACACAAAAAAGTGATGGCAGAAATGCTGGGAGCCAGCCACAAAACGCTTACAAGACACGCGGCCCACGGATTGAACATGAGAATCGAGATGACGGTGAAGACGGCGGCGGCGATGATCACGATGGCCATGAACAGGTTCCATCTGGAATTCAAGGGAAAATTATTGAGAATTGGAGCACGAGAGAAAAAACGAACCGCAGCGAGAGATATTGTTCCCAGAAAGTGAAGGCGATACCCGATGGATAGTTGGGAAGACCGCGTTCGGTGTACTCTTCGCAAGTCGCACGGATTTCCTGAAACGGAGAAATTACGCTTCTCTTTTCACTCATCCAATGATGAAAAAATCGATGAACTACGAAGAAATGACCATCATCTCTGTCACTTAGAAACTCTTCTAGTTCAAACTGAAATATCTCGTAAACTAGGAAAGTTATGAAAAAGTTGTCAACTACAAACTTGATCAGCGTAAATTTTCCCATGTTTTTGTAGTTGACAACTTTTTTCTAACTATTTCAGTTTCCGAGATATACCCTTGCAAAGTTAAGCTATAGGAGGAAGGGTGAGTGACTCTTGTCATTGATGGATTTTCAAGATTTTTTTCGTGCCACTGAAACTTTTTGAATATCTGATCTGACAAATCAATTTGTTAGAACTGTGTGTCGATTTACGGGCACACTCCCACTTTCAGTCAATGCTCGTAAATCGACACCAACTAGTCTCCTCCCCCTATACCTCGATCATTTTGACGATGGCCGGCGTGTCGACGAGATCATTCTGATAGAACGGAATCTGCGAGTAGAGCAGCGGCTCGGCGGCCGGCACCACCTTCGCCGCCTTCTCATTGTACTCCCATCCGGGCGGCGCCGGATAGAACGACGCCTGCGACACGTAGTACATCATATTGTCGACATTGAACCATCCGGTCAGATAATTGTAGAAGCCGTCCGGATTGATGACGCCGTTCTCGACCATCTTCAGTTTGCCGAGACGACCGTCGCACTTGTAGACGGCGCCCGCTGAGCACACGAGCCGCGCGGCGATCATCGACTCCGGCGACGGCTTCTCGCCGTTCACCTTCAACGGATTGCCGTTCGTCAGATCGAATTTGCCGGCGGCGAGCTCCTTCTCGAGAGCCTTGTCGAGCGACTCGAGCCAAACGCGCAGCATCGACATCCAGTACGGCTGCAGTTTTCCCTCCGCCTTGATCATGAACTTTGACGCGCCGAGATCGGAGCGGTACTCTTCGATGAGCTGCTGCTGGCGCGGTATGTCGATCTCGTTGCCGCGCAACACGGCGAACATCGGGTAGAACGAGAAGTATTTCTCGCGTGCGCGCAGGAATGCGGCCGGTGGCGTGTGCTCGGGGAGCACGTCGGCGAGCTCGAGCCCGAGGGTCGACGAGTACATTCCGTAGAGACCGAACAACACGGCGGTCGCTGTGCCGCCCAGGATGATGGCCTGGAAGTCAATTTTGGGTTACAAGAGAAGCGTGCCTCGTAAATCGACACAAGCGCCGTTGCGTACCTTGCAAAGATTGTTCTTGAGCGCCGGAATGTAGATGTTGTTGAGGAAGCCGCCGACGGTGTACCACGGCTCGTGTCTCTTGAACTCGCCGTGCTGCTTCTCGTATCCGGCCAGCTCGGCTCTCGACGACATCTGCAACTTCTAGAAATCACTTTTCTTCCGATGAAAAGCGGAAAAAAAACAAAAGCGTTTGAGCGGACTCGAACCCGTGAGGGTTCGTTTGAAGTGCGGATGTGTAACCGATTGAGCTACAGAAGTCAAAGCTGTTGATAGCGCTGGTAGTGGTGATAAGGCGGACTCACATTGGAAACGTTGCTCGGCACACTGTGGCTGACGGGAATCGGTGCACTTCCACGACTACAGTAGGCCAAATCCCTCTTCCCCTTGCGCTGCCGCCTCAAATCGATGCCGATCATCGCGGGAAAGATGAACATCAGGAAGATGAGGTTGAAGAGCAACAGAATCGCCGTCTGCGAGCAGAACGAGCGAAGCGCCGGAATCGGAAGCACGTAGCCGGAGATGAAGGCGAGAATGTTGTTGATCGAGGTGACCATCACCGACATTCCCGTCTCTTTGAGCAGTATTCCGATCTCGTTTCGGTCGCAAATGTTGATGATCTCGTCGTAGTTGTGCAAGAGCAGGAACATGTCGTCGATTCCCAAACCGAGCGAGAGGAACGGAACCACCTGCAAACAAGCTCGTAAATCGACACCGAATCGTCGCTTCCGCCCGGCTCCGCCCCCTTTTTGGTGTTTGCGTACTCGCCTGCGTAGTGGCCGCATTGAAGTTGATGCCCAGGTGAGTGGCGAATCCGAGACCGCAAATCGACGAGAATGTGACGAGGATGACTCCCGAAATGGCGAGCGCCACATTCGACTGAATCGCCAGCCACCAGCCCTGCAACAATTGAGATTTAATCGAGGCTAGAGAAGCATCGAAGAAATTCTGAGGTTTCCAGCAAAACCCGGACTTGAAACAGGAAAAAATGAAAAGTAGGCACAACTTTTCTGTGCTTGGTTCTAGAAACATGGCGCAGTTACAAAAGATGTAGGAAAATTTGAGATCTATCGAATGGCGCAAAGAACGCGTGAAAATATTGATTTTCAGATGAGTTATGGAAGTTTTAGTGGGTCAACATCGAAAAATAGAGTGTCACACGGAAAAACTTGCATAACTCGCTTCGAATTGAAGATTTTCAAAAGTTTCTTGAACCATTCGAAAGATCTCAAAATTTCCTATATTTTTTGTAACTGCATCATTTTCATAGGTCCAAGTGGAAAAAAGTTGTTCACGAGTTAACTTATGAAGTTTTTCGGAACTTTACAATTAGTGCCAGTTCAAAACTGTGAAATCAAAGTTTTGAAACAGAAAGTTTCTGAGCTTTTTTCAAGATAAAAATTATTGTTTTTAGACGCGTGACACCGTGTCACCTAGCAGATAAGCGTCTGCGTGGTCTCGCAGCGATCAGAGGGGGTACTGTAGCAGTCATTTCAGCTGTGTTTCACTGTCACAGTTGAAACCACTGTTACCGTACCCCCTCTGTTCGCTGCAAGACCTGAAGCGCACCACAATATAAATGTCAGCTCACCTGGAATCTGCCCTGCGTGAACGCGGCGTAGATGACCATCAGCACGTATCCGATGACGATGATGATGTAGTTGAACTGCGAGAACTCCTCGAGCATATCGGCGATCGACGTCGACGCGAGCGGATGGAACACACGCCGCTCTGGCGCGTTCTCCGCGTGTCCGTACAGTTTGCGCGTGAAGTTGCGCTGCCACGCGGTGATGATCTCGCCGGCCATCCACGGGGCGAACGAGCGACGATCGAGTCCCGGATGCGAGTCGGTTTTGTCGTTCTGAAAACGTCGCTTTTTTCTTGCGGGGTTTTTTTATAATTAAAAATATGAAAAATTCCCCTGAAATTTGAAATTTCTAAAGAGCTTCAGTTTGAGCACTTGACTGCTTAGGCTCATTGCGAATTTTCGGAAATTTTTTTGCGCCAGTTCCCAGGGAAAAATGATTAGCTTTTGAGATTTTCGGCGGTTTTTCCAACTTCATTTCTATCCTTTGTGGTTTTTTTCTTGAAATTAAAATCGGAAATACGCCACAAATCTGAAAATCTCATAAAGGGGGGTAACGCAAAATTATGAACAGCTTGAAATTGGTTTTTTTTTTAAATACCGTACCCATAGTTTTCATGGTAGGTAATTAGAAAAATTGACGATGATTAAATGGCATTAGCGTTTTTTTTCAAATTTTTCCCATTCTTCAAAAACTAGGTGGGTGACGCAAAATTTTGAAACGCACTCTCAGGGTCAATTTTGCAGGGGTATATCTTGAAAACTAGAATAGTTAGAAAAAAGTTGTCAATTACAAAAACGTGGGAAATTTTGTGCTCATCAAGTTTGTAGTTGACAACTTTTTCATAACTCTGCTAGTTTCTGAGATATCCTGGTTTGAATGTCACGTACTCAAAGTTACTTCTATTAGACGATATTTGACTAAATTTGATAGGGTATAACTTGAAAACTAGGATAGTTAGAAAAAAGTTGTCAACTACAAAAACGTGACAAATGTCACGTTGGTCATGTTTGTAGTTGGCAACTTTTCCATAACTCTTCTAGTTTCAGAGATGTTTCAATTCAAAGTTCAAAGTTCCTAGTTATATTTCATTCCCGGAAAAACCAGTGTCAGTTCTATTGAATGAACAATTTTAAAGTGAATAATGTAAGAAACTGTGAGAAATGGCATTTTGCAAATCTATAAAATCACTGAAAATTTAAAAAACACGGCTGTTTTAATATTGAATTGAATGTTCAAACTGTGTTTCAGACTTAAACTTTCAGTGAAGTTTTGAACATATTACTGACTCCATTTTCGATGGTAGAGCTCATTTTTTTATGAGGATTACGGTAGTTAGAGATATCTGAGCTCTAATTGTAAATTGGCTGGATAGTCAAAGTTCTAATGCAACTTCACATAACTGAAGTTCAACTTTGACGGGGTATAACTTGAAAACTAAAATAGTTAGAAAAAAGTTGTCAACTACAAAAACATAGGAAACTTCACGTTTATCAAGTTTGTAGTTGACAACGTTTTCATAACTCTTCTAGTTTCCGAGATATTGCGGTTTTAAAAGTCATGCGTAAAGGGGTGCTAACAGAAATCGCAAGATGAAACCCACAGCGATTCTGGCGAAGACGTCGTAGGGGCTCGAGACGAGAAAAACCGACTGCAACGCCTCGGCGGACACCAGTTTTCCGTTGTCACGTTCGATGCCGCCGATGATCAGATCCTCGGGCCATTCCATGATCTTCTTCCCGAAACCCTTGCATCCGCCAGTCATCACCTAAACATGGACGCAAAAATGATGCGATGAGGTTTTCCCCCTTTCTCTCCACTCACATCACCATAGTTGGGGTACTGTGGCATCTCGTGTTTGGTCAGGAACTCGCCGAGCCGGCCGGGATTCGCGCGCATCCATCGGAGCAACGAGCCGCCGTACTCGAGACACGCCACGTCTTTCGCCTCCTTCTCCGGCTTTTTGGCGGTCGCGTTGGCGATGCCGTCGAGATAGTCGGCGTCGTCCTCGTACGCGTAGTAGTCCTCGTCCTTCTTCGCTCCCGCCGACGACGACGTCTTCTTCGTCGCGGATTCTGGAGTCGTCGTTGACGTCGTCGACTCGTCAGCCTGACGCTTGCGACGCTTCTTTCCGAAAATGTCGTTGAGAATCGTCTCGGCGATATCCGATTTTCCGTCCTCCTTCGGAAGCGCCTTCCTTTCCAGCGTTATCTGCAAAAATTTGAAAAAAAATTTTTTTTTGGCGGGAATTTGAAATAGTTTTTTTTTTTTTGAAAACTTGAAATTCGAGTTGGAATTTTAGGAATTTTTGAAAAAAAACATTGCATTTTTTTAAATTTCAAAATTTTAATCGATTTTTTGAAATTTGTTATAGAAATATTAAAATTTATGAAATTATTATTTTTTTTTGTGAAAAAAAATTATTTTTTAATTTTTTTAAAAACCGTATTTCCTGTTTATTAGAAAGTTTGAATATTTGAAAAATTAAAATTTTTTAATTTTCTAAAATTTAAAGTTGAATTTAAATTTTTGTTTCCAATTATTTCTAAGAGAACTGTCTAAAAAATATTTTAATTTTTTATTTTTTTCAAAAATTTTTTTGTCAATTTCAATTTTTATTCTTAAATTTAAAGTGAACATCTTAAATTCGAAATATTTTTAAAATTAATTTTATTTTAAAAACCAAAAAAAAATTTTTTTTGCAATTTTTTCTGCGCTCTAATGAACTGGGCGCGAAAATAAAAAAAAAAAGGAAAAATCCTCGGCCATGGCCTAGAACTTGAAAATCGGAAAGTTTTAAGGCCATCTGGAAAAGAAACAAGATATCTAGCATTTTTGGTTTTTCGAAAAAAGGAAATAAAATAGAATCAGTGGAACAGGCAAAAAATTTTGAAATTTTTCCGAAATAAAAATTTCTGTTTCCCTTTTGTTTAGAATTTTCGAGCGTTTTTAAATGAATAATAAAATAGAACTGAAAAATTGCAAACAAAAAAGACAATTTTGAGATCTTTAAAATGATTCAAAGAAAGTTTAAAAATCTTTATTTTGAAGAAAGTTACGCAGATTTTAAGATACAGGTCACTAAAACGTGCATAACTTTCTTCAAAATCAAGATTTTCAAATTCTTGTTGCACCATTCGAAAGATCTTTAAAAGTTCTATAATTGTTGTAACTGCACCATTTCAACAGGCCCAAGCACAAAAAAGTTATGAGGTGTTACCTGTTCGCTCATCGCCTTGGCAAGATTCCACTCGTTGAACTTGTCCAAAGCGTGACACCGATCGAAATAATTGGGCGCCGACTTGGGACACTCCTCCTCGAGCGGATCGATGCACGGTCGGTCGAGGTAGGCGCCGTCGATGCCGGCGCGCTCGAAAAAGTTGCCGATGGGGCCGAGATCGAACAGTGTGCCGACTTCTTTGATGACCGACGTCGGATTCAGATTCTTCCACGTCACGTTGCCGGGCGGAAGCGAGGAGATGAAACTGGCCACTTCCGGTCTGAAATCGATCGCTTTTTTTTGGTAGAGGTGGTCTTGAGCGGAAGGGGGGTGCCCCCGTAAATCGACACCACACCACATACCCCAAATTGAGCGGCGGATTCGGTCCGAGCGGTTTCGCGCCGTCCCAATAACAATCCACCGGCGTGATCCAAATGCACGGAATGATTTTGTCGAGCAGTTTCGACATGATACCGGCGAGCGGTCCGCTGTTGAACGACGGTCCGGGCGGTTTGAAACAAATGTCGGAGAGTGTCCACGTCTCGTTGAACATGTGAATCTCGTACGTCGAGATCTCCTCCATCAGCTTTGTGTGCCGCTGCAGCGCCTCTTTCGTCAGCACGTTCTCGCCGTCGAACGCCGGCGTTTGGATCACCACCTGCAATTCGAGTTACGCACCTATTTGAGGGTCTGTTTTCACTGAAAACCGAGCCGAAATATGGAAATGGGCCGAAAAAGTGAAGTTAGACCGTTGACCTGAAGATGGGTCCGAAACCTTGGAAGGTTTTGGGCCCGTTCTCAGATTTCTCAGATTTTGCCCTCTGTCTTCAAGTTTCGAGCCTGTTCCCATTATTCAGGCCCTGATTTCCGGTATTCTTCAAAATTTGAAAGTTCAAGCTCAGAAAAAAACGTTCGATGTTCACAAACTTTTCCAGCATAATTCATAGTTCTAAACTTGCTTGGTCTCGCAGCGAACGAAGCAAGTACTGTAACAGTCATTTCAGCTGTTTTTTTTCGCTGTCACAGTCGAAACCACTGTTACCGTACCACCCTCTGTTCGCTGCGAGACCACGCAGCCGCTTAGCTGCGAGGTGACACGATGTCACGACGTTACCTGAAACCCGCCGCCGAGCCCGTTCTCCTTGGGCAGCTCGGGTCCTCTGCGCACTTGTGCCTTCACCGGCGCCGTCGCGTTTCCAGCCTCCCTTCGGTGTCGGTGTCCGTGCTCCCGCTCGTGCTTCACCATCCCCAGATAGTTCATCTCCTCGTTCAACCGGCCTCCCTCCGACACCCACAGTTTCACGAGATCCGTCTCGATGACCACGTGCTTCAGACCGCCCAGACACGCCGTGTAAAGGATCATACTGAAATGCGAGAGCAAAATATCGATCGGTTCTCGAATCGGTGAACATTCGGAAATTTCATGCAACTCGTCATAACTTTTTTGTGCTCGAGCCTATGAAAATGGTGCAGTTACACAAAATATTAAGTTTTTTGAGACCTTTCTAATGGCGCAACGAGAAATTGAAAATCTTGATTTTGAAGCAAGTTATGTTGGTTTTAGTGGCATCTATCTTAAAATCTGCGTAACTTTCTTCAAAATCAAGATTTTTAGACACTCTTTGCACCATTTGAAAGGTCACAAAAACCTTGATATTTTTTATATTTTACCAGTTTCAACGGCCTTATTTTAGCGCAAAAGAGTTAGATGACGTGATTGTTCCGAAGTTTCTAGTGACAGTCAAATTGAACACGTTTTTCAAAAAATTTAACATTTTTCCGGGTTCGCAAATTTATGGGAAATATATTCTTTTTTGGTATAACTCGATAACTAGTAAAGTTGGAAAAAAGTTGTCAACTACAAAAACGTGGGAAATTTTACGCTGATTATTTTTGTAGTTGACAATTTTTTTATAACTCTTCCAGTTTCCGAGATATTTCAGTTTGAAAGCCACGCAATAGGAATTAGAGTGAGTCACATCTTGTTTGAAATCTTAAAATTAAACAAAAAACGACTGGTCGAGGGTGGATTCGAACCTGTGACCTCTCGATTGTCAGCAGTCAGCACTACCGACTGAGCTACCTGTCGCAAGTCGGTGAAAGCGAGACATACCTGATAAGAATAGTGATCCACGCGTACTTTTGCACTGCGCACCCGATTCGGAAAAGCCACAGCTGGAAAAAGGCGCGAGCCCACAGAGCCACACGGTTTCCGCTGGCTCGACCCTGAAAACGATGGAAAATGGGAATTTTTTTCGAGAAACGGAAAGTTTTCAGTCCTTCTGGAATTATGGCAAGGTACATAGCAATTTTCGTTTTTCGAAAAGCAAAGAAAAAGTAGAATCAGTGGAACAGGCAAAAAATATTGAGATTTCTCTTCATTTTTGTAGGAAATTTTTCGAGGATTGTGAATGAAAAGTTATAGTCTAGATGTATACAAATATTATTGAAGATTTTGAAGATACTTGAACTCCAATTAAGAAATACAAGTCTGTATGGTGTGATAAACTGAACTAGAATAACTTTTTTCTGCTTGAACCTATAAAAATGATGCAGTTACAAAAAATATAGAAAATTTTGAGATCTTTCGAATCGTTCAAAAAACTTTTGAAAATCTTCAATATGAAGCGAGTTATGCAAGTTTTTCCGTGCGACACTCGATTTTTTGATGTTGACCCACTAAAAATTGCATAACTCTTCTGAAAATCGATATTTTCACGCGTTCTTTGCACCATTCGAAAGATCTTAAATTTTCCAACATTTTTTGTAACTAGTTGTGAGGAGTTGAAACTGACCCGATTGATCTGCTGCAATGACATGTCGGCATCGCACCACGTCGGCGCGTGCGAGAACTTCTTCTTCCACGCCGCCGAAAAGTCGGCCGAGTCGAAGTTGCCGATCAAACGATTCTCGATTAGCTGGAAACAGGAAAAAACAATTAAAAAACATTTTTTTGTATTTTTTTTGCATTTTTTTTTGAAAATGGAAATTTTTTTCGATTTTTGAAAAAAAAATATTTTTTAAAAATATTATTTTTAATGTAATCTTTAGTTTTCTTCTTATACTTAACTGTTACATGGTGAGAATTTGAAAATTTTAAAATTAAAAAAAATTTTTTTTTTACGAAATCAGCGAATTTTTTAAATAAATTTTTTGGAATTTATTGGATTTTCAGAATTTTTTTCGAATTTTAATATTTTTTTTTGTATTTTTTTTTCGAATTTTATGAGAAAATTGACGGCCAAAATTAATTTTTTTCCGGAAAAATTAAATTCAAATTTTTTTTCACATTTTTTCCAATTTTTTTTTGAAAAAAAATTGTTGGAAAACATTTGAATATTATTTTAAAATTAAAAAAAAAATTCGAAAATTCGAAAAAAAAAATTTTTATCGAAAAATTGAATGTTCTGGAAAAAACTGTGATTTTTAAATTAAAAATTTTTTTTTAAATCAATTTTTTCCCTGAAAATTCCAACCTTTTCATTCGAAAGAAATATTTTTTTTTGAAAAAAAAAGAAAATTAATTTAAATTTAAAAATTAACAAAAAAATTCAAAAATTGATTTTCTTTTAAATTAATTTTTGTTAATTTTTCTTGTTTTTTGATGCAAACCTCAAAAAAATGTAAAAATTTTAAAAATTAAATTTAAAAAAAAAAAAAAAAAAAACTGACTCGTCTGATGGCTGAAGGCTGATCCGCCCCGGGCGGTCGTTCCGAATGCACCTTCATTCGGTTTTTTTTCCGTTCTCGAAAAAAAAATCAAATTCTAATCTTCCTCCTCCCGGCTACAATATCGATTGATTTGACTCCTTTCAGGTGGTTCTGAAAAAAAATTTTAAATTAAAATTAATTTAATTTTTTTTTCCAAAAAAAGTGTCACAATCAGTCAAAATTTGAAGAAAAATGGGAGAATCGAACGATTGAAACGGTAATTTTTTAGGGAAAAAAAGTTTTAAAAATTTGTCGAAAATCAGATAAAAAACATAAAAAACAGGAATTTTTGATGAATTTGAGGTCAAAAAGGGGGAAAAGATGGGGAAAATTAGATAAAAATCAGGTTTCGGATGGAAAAAAAAACAGAGAAATTGAGAATGTTTGGAGAATTTTATGACTTGAAGTAAGTACAAAATGGGATTTTATTGATTTTTTTTTCTAGAGTTTTATGGATTTTTTTTGTGAATTGAAATTAATTTTTTTTTGTTGCAGGAAATTTTTAAATTTTTAAATTGAAATTTTGCAAAAAAAAAATTTTAGGGAAATTTTTTTAAAATTTATATTTGTTGTTTTAGGCCAAATTTGGAGTTACTTAGAAATTTCCGAAATTGATTCTGAAAATTTGAGAGAAAAATCAAAGATTAAAAGTTTTGATATTCTTCTGTTTTTGTTGAAATTTTCATTATTAAAATTTTTTTTTTTTTCAAAAAAAAAATATATTTATATTTATATTTACGGAATATAATTTCTTTGTGAACTAGATTTTTTGACAAAAAAAATCAAATTCCACAACAAAAAAAAATCGAAAAAAAAAATTTTTTTAAAGAATTATTCAATTCAGGTGTCTTTTTGTGTCAAAAATTAAAAAAAAAATACTAATAACAAAATAAAATTTTTAGCAAAAGTAATAATAAGGAAATTTTTTGAAATGGTTGTTTTTCAATTTTTCCGGCAAAGTTTCAAAAATTTTCTGGAAAATTGTTTTTTTTTGAAAAAATCAGAAACACCAGTTGCAAAAGTTGAAAATTTTTTTTAATAATGAACAATTTAAAGGGGGGGGGGTGCCAACTCGAAATAAGTTTGCTCTAATAAAAACTAGAGGGGTGGGATAATTCAGCGCACAAGGAGCGACGCTTTAAAAATAAGTGCAAGTACTATAGCCTTGATTCGTGTTTCAAACGCGCCCCATTGCACTCAGTACTTCGCCTCGGGCGAAATTCTTTTTCAGCGGCGAATTCAGTCTTTTGTTGTTTTTTATCCATTTCCGTCCGAATTCTTTCAATTTTTCGATAAGTTTTTGATAAAAATAGTCAGAATTAGCTATAAAACCGAAATGCGTCTTAGTTTTCGGCGAAAATACCCGAAAATAGTGAAATCACTGTATTGCTGAACTTATCACAAGAAAATGGAAAAACGACGTTTTCCGCTCGGTTTCACAGCAAACCTTGATATTTTTTGCTTACATTACGAAATTATCACACTCTAAACGTATTTTCATTGAAAAAATGAAAGAAATCGGAAGAAATTCGATAAAAAATGAACAAAAACTGAGAAAAAGTATTTCGTCGACGCCTCCGGAAAATTTGGCTTGAGTGCAATGGGGCGCGTTTGAAACACGAATCAAGGCTATAGTATTTTCAATTATCGATTTTAGGCCAAAATTAATATTCCTGTGGCCGTGGCCTAACTGCTGCTTTTCGCGGGAATTCTTCGCGCGGCCTCGGTGCATTTTCGAGATTTGCTTCGCGAAAAGCCACGTGTCTGTAAGCGGAGCATCGAGCGGCCGAATAATATCGCAAATCAATCGATATCGCGCATAGGCGCGCAACTAAATTTGGGTTTCTAGGCCACGGCCACCGAGAATATTAATTTTGGCCTAAAATAGATAATTAAAAATACTTGCACTTATTTTTAAAGCGTCGCTCCTTGTGCGCTGCATTTTCCCACCCCTCTAGTTTGTATTAAAGCGAACTTTTTTCACGTTGGCACCGCCTACACTTCATGAAACACAAATAATTTTTTTTTCAAAAAAAATCACATTTTCAAAACGGTGATTCATTTGATGGTAATGTATACCGAAGCACTGAAATACGGAAAAAACCGAGGCGGAAAACCCATTGCCAAAGTTGCCAAATCGTACCCGAACTACATAGAGGGGGGTAAAAAAGATCAGGTATAGCCGGAGGGATGCGAGAGAAAAGAGAGAGAAAAGAGAGAGAGAGAGAAAGAGAAAATGGACAACACAGGAGGACACTCTACTGCAAACGATCATCGTCATCATCATCTCCATCATCATCATAATAATAATAACGTCATCCCGTTTCGTCGTCGCGCGGCTAATCGGTGAGACAGTCAGAGAAGGTGAGGCGAAAAGGGCTAGTTCGGCGCAAAGTTAGTTCTCTTTCTCTCTTTCTCTTTCTCTTTCTCTCTCTCTTTTCACACTTGAATATCCGTGTTTTTCAGATTCAGATACCATATGCACAAATACATATGTACATAAACGTGGTAAACGCTTTACCTAGGTAAACGGTAAAACGTTTTTGACTATAACTTTTAGGCAGGACGACGAAATAGAACTGCTCGAAATAGAACTGGTACGAAATAGAACTGGGGGCAGCTTCATTCACTTCTTCCCATTTCTTCGTTATTTGCGCAATTTATCGACGCTAAATTGGATGAATTATATGATAGACACATGATAATTGTTTTCTATACGCGAAACACCACTTTTCCCCACTGGAAACGCTGAAAATCAAGGAATAAATTTGAAAAAAATGATGCAAACGCGCTCCATCGCACAAGAGTTCTATTTCGTCGTCCTGCCAACTTTTATGGGTTTGTTGACTTTCTGGGTAGCTGAATATGTACCAGAACTGCACGGTATTTCGAAACCTTGCAAAAGAAATATTATCCATCCGAAAAATGAGAATTTTCAATCGAGATCATCAACTAGGTATACTCACCGGGATTCTACAGAACAACGCGTTTCTCGTACCTTACCATAAAGTTTTCCGTTTCGTTTGATTTCAGCTTTGTAACGACATCAAATATCGTTGCAAATTTCTTGAAACCCGCAAGTCAAATTTTCAATTCCGTGCAGCTCTGGTATATATATATATATACTGACTCATTTTTAGAAAAAGTTGATTTTTTTTCCCGTTACATAAACTTTATTTTTTTGGTTAGAAAGTGAGGGAGTTTTGTTACAAGCAAGGACACCAAATATTCCATTCTAGAAATGAGAAAATTTACGAATTTCCGTATAGACTTTGTTTTTTTCTCTCTTTAAAAAAAATGTGTAAGTTATGGAAAATCAGATTTTCCAGTGTTTTTCACAACTAACTTTGACTGGGTATATCTTTGAAACTAGAATAGTTAGAGAAAAGTTGTCAATTAAAAAAACATGGGAAATTTTATGCTGATCAAGTTTGTAGTTGACAACTTTTCCATAACATTGCTAGTTTTCGAGATATTTTAGTTTGAAGTGTAGGTACTAGTTCCTTTCTTACATGATCCCTCAACGAGACTCCGTAGTTAGTTACAATGCGCTGTGTTTAGCAAGAAGTTGTCGCGCACTTTTTTTTAAGGTCACAAAAATCATGCGAGTCACGAATAAGTCTCAAACTCTGTCACGCGACTCTAAAACTTTAATTTTACAATGGGGTTGGGTGGAGCTCCAATTTGCACACCTAGACCATAAATACCAACAACTTAAAGAACACAAAGTGTCGGTGAGGGAGAAGAAGTTCTTGCGTGAAAAGGGGAAGAGAGAGAGAGAGAGAGAGAGAGGGAGAGAGAGAGAGAGAGAGAGAAGAAGAACAGTAAAAGAACTGGATATGAAGATGGGGAACAGAATCCGTCCGCCCCGATGAGACCCCCGCATTTGGAGAAGGAAACGGGGGGTTGGGGTTAGAAAGTTAGAAACTGAAACTGTCTTCGTTTTTTTTTCCGTTTTATTTCCTGTTTCAGTTAGACCCCCCCCCCCCCCTCATTAGGTATGATTTGAATAATTGATTTCAGAGAAAATAATTCAAATTATAAAAGAAACTGCAAAATAAAATTTTTTTTCCCGGAAAAATCGGAGGATTTGAAAAATAAAAAAATAAACACATTTTTTTCAAACTTTCCGATCAGAGAATTTTTTAAAAAAAAATTTATCGAAATGAAAAATTAGCAGTTTTTCTGTTCCTGACTTTTGTTTCAAAACGATCGAAAACCGAAAAATAATTCAATTTAAAAGCGAATTTTTCGAAAAATTGAAACTAACCTTTTTTTATTTTTTAATGGAAAATTATTTTTTTAAAAATTAATTTCGTGCTTTAAAAAAAAACTTTAAGAAAAAAATAGTTTTTATCCTTAAAAGTCACTTTGAATTTTTTTTGGAAAATTTGCATGTCATTTTCAAGAGACTAAAGTTTCCCAAAAAAAATTTTTTAAATATTTTCGATGAAACGGGAAATTAATTTTTTTTTTCGAAAAATTTTTTTTTTTGCAATTCAAGTAATTTTGATATGATTTATTTTTGAAAATTATTAATCAAATAAATTTCAGGTGAAAGTAATTTTTTTTCAATTTTAAAATTCTCAATTTTTATTTTCGATGATAAAACTTTTTTAAAGTTTGCAAAATCTAGTCTAGCAATTTCGATTTTTTTTCAAATTTTAAATTTTTTTCCATTTTTTTCAATTTTTCAAAAAGTGTGAAAAAACGTGGTATCCTATACCGCTCATAATGATTTTTCAAAAATTTTCCCATAAATTAGATTTTGATGAAAAGGAAAAAAAAATTTTTTTTTAATAATTTTTTTTCGAATTTTTTTTTCAATTACGTAGAAAACATAAACCGAAAAGCTATGGTTAACATAATTTTTTTTTTAATTTCAAAAAATTTGGAAAAATTGTCATTTCCATTGTTTTCGGTCAATTTTCGGTTGAGGAGGGGGGGGGGGTGCCGTTTTTGGAAGTAGTCGTTTTGTAGCCTAGAGAAGAATTTGTGATCGGCGGACGGCGATAAGAAAGAGAAAAAGAAGAGAAAAAGAAGAGAAAAAGACGGTTTTTGGTGCGGTCTCCGAGACCTAGATCAGGTCGAGAAACAGAAAAAGAAGAGAAAATCGTGGGGTGATAAGACGCGAACCGGTCAAATGCAGACACTAAATATCGGATAACGGAGAGTGGGATTCCTATGGGAGAGAGTAAAATTTTTGAAAAAAATTTGAAAATTTTGAAAAATTCGCTAAAAATCTCTGGTCGAATGCATCAAAACTTTCTAAAAACCATGAAACCGAATTTTTTTTTTTTGGAAAATTTTTGATTTTCTCGTCTCACTTGCTTTCCTTTCTCAAAAATTGGGCCGAAAATGACAATTTCATAAAACAGTGAAAATTCAAATTTTTCAAAAATCAACCAAAAAAACGAGAAGAAAAAGAAGGAAATTCCGGCTGACCGGCGGGTAAATAAATAAGATTGGGAAGGGAGGGCGCCGTGAAAACTGTCCTTTTTTCAAGGTTTTTTGGGGGGGGGGGCTAGGAAGGCGGGTGACGTCTTCTGGAGGCTACACACACACAAGGACTGTTAGAAACACAGAAGAAGACGAGATTGCGGTGGGGCTGGTGTCCGCGCGCGCGCGCGCACACACATACTGGAGAAGAAACCGCTTCCGCGCGGAAACAGACAGAGATTTCGTGGCGAGACCCGGTTCGTTTGAGTACTATTGTCTTCTTGAGAACGTGTGGCGGGGGGGGGGGGGGGTGTCATCTAATTGGCAGGGATTCAGGTATCACTGGACGGAGGAGGAGGAGGAGGAAGTTGATGTCACCGTGTTCTTCGAGAAACTTGCTGGGTGGTGGAGGACCGAGGTGAGAGAAAAGAGATAGGTTCCACCGAGATTTGAACTCGGGTCGCAGGATTCAAAGTCCTGAGTGCTAACCGCTACACCATGGAACCGGACGAGCAGCAGTGCGTGGGCGGACCAACACTAGTTCGGTGGTACGCGCCGCTCGCGCGCGCACTGAAATTGGGACCATCACTCTTCCTTTTGACCAAATGTTAAGGACCGCGACGCGACCGCAACGCACCCACCCCCACTCTCTAGTTTATAATTGAAGTGGCAGCAACGTAGTGCAATCAGTGCTAGTTCGAGTGCAAACTGCATCGGCGCCGGCACTTTCTCATCCAAAACTGAACTAATTCGTGTGTGTGTGTGTGTGTTGTATTACTTTCCCTTTCCGATGACTGTTTTCATCGCCTGATTACATGTTTCTTGTGTGTATACTGGAATTAGAATCGCGCGCCGAGACAATGAAAACATCACGTTTACATAAAAGATGAGACAGGGACCCTGTGTATCCCCTTATTTTTATTTATTTTTTTTGGGAAAATTGACAATTTTTTAAATTAAATCCAAAAAAAACAAAAAAATTGGGTTTTCAACTAAAAATTGAAAAATTTTCGGCCAAATTTTTATTTTTTTTTAATTTCTAAATTTTTCTCTATATTTTTCCTGTGAATTCCAAATAATTGACGTCAAAAAATCCAAATTTAATTTTTTTTTTCAATTTTAAACAACGCCTACATCACTGAAATTGTGGAGATCAAACTAAATACATTGCAATTAAAACTGTAATTTTTTTCTTTTTTTTCTATTTTTTCCCCCGTTTCCTTTGTATCGTCACCATCAATCTGATAGTAAGATATTAATAATAAAAAAAAAAAAAAAAAAAATTAAGGGAGACCTAAAGTGACGTCACTTTTTTGTAGTCGAGAGAGAGAGATGATAGTTTGTAGGGAGAGTAGGCGAAATTAAAAATAAGAAAAAAAAACAAAAATAGCGGAATTATATTAAAAATGTTTGTTGAAAGGAGTTTCTGAAATTTTTGAAACTGGAAATAAATATATTTTTTTTAAATTTTATATTTTGCAATAGTTAATTTTTTAGAATTTTTATTTTTTTTTCAATTTGAAAAAATGTTTAAATGTCAAAAAATAATTTTTTTTTAAATGTTCACTGAAAAAAAATCAGAAAAAAAAATACTAATTCTCGGAAAAAAAATGAATTTAAAAAAATTGAATTTGTTATATGAAACTCAAAATTCTCAACAAATTTCCACTGTTTCAGAAAATTTTTTCATTTCAAAATGAAAGAAAAAAACATAATTTTTTTTCATGCAAAAATTCCAAGGTCCAATTTGAAGAAAAACAGTGTATTTAGCAAATTCACGGGCAGCCAGTTTTTCGAGCAGCATAAAAAATTTCAAAAAAATGCTGAAAAGTCAGTCGACCTCTCAAATTGTAGGTATTTGGACGGGCAATTCGGTAAAATTTATTTGGAATTTGTCCGATTTTTCTGCGCTCCGGAAAACGCCGGCGATTTATGGAGAGGAAGAAAATCTTCTTGTCTTCGGGTAAATTTTACAAAAATGCACTTCAAAATACCTACAATTCAAGAGGTCGACTGAGTTTTCAGCATTTTTCTGAAATTTTTTATGCTCGATAAACTGGACTCTGTGAATAAATGAATGGAAACCAAAAGTTTCCACATTTGGAGGGAAATTGGAAATTGGAAGAGGACGGAATCAGATTCGTCGCGCCTTTCTTCTTCTTCTCCCTTTTCATCTCGAGAATGCGCGCGAGAAATCACTGCCATTAGGAGGTCATCACCCCTTTTCGGAGGACAAGAAAGGGAAAGAGAGAGAGAGAAAGAGAAAGAGAAAGAGAAGAGAGAGAGAGAGAGAGAGAGAGAGAGAGAGAGAGAGAGAGAGAAAGAGAGAGAGAAAAAGAAAAGAAGATCGTTCGGGAATAGGATTCATTGGAGGCTGAAGGAGAAACGAATGGAAATCTGAAGAATGGTAAGAAGAAAAAATGGGAAAAAGTGGGCGGAGCCAAAAAAAATCTTCTTTTTTTTTCGTTTTTTTTCCTCTTTTTCCCTGTTATTCTCATTATTTAAATTCAAATTAAAATTAATTTATTGCTTGCATCTATTTTGTTTTTTTCCAAAATTTTTCAACTGTTTCATAAAATTTTTGAAACAGAAATTTTTTTTTGAAATTTTTGATGGGAATTTGAACTTTTTTTCAGTTTTTGTTGAAATTTTCAGTTTTTTTTTTGGTTTAAGTTTGAAAAATGGAATTTTTTAGTTATAGAATTGTTAAGAAAAAAATTAAAATCAAAAAAAAAATTTTTTTTTTTTTGGAAAAAATTCCAAAAATTTTCCAGTTCCAGACAAAAAATTAATATTGTTTGATGACTCAAAAATTCGTTTTCCCTCATATTTTCAGATGAAAAAAACGGTGTTATTCAATATGAGAATGGGCGGAAAAAATGAAAAGAACACTTCTGAAAATGGGAAAAACGCGTCAAATCAAACAAATAAATATTTGACTGGTTAGAGTTTTTTTTTTTTTTTGGGAAAAAAATATTTGAGGAATTCGGGAAATTCTAAAAAAAAAACTTAATTAAATTGATGATTTTGGAATTTGAAAATAATTAAAAAATAATTTTTTTTAAACCAGAAATTTATAAAAAATTGAAACTTTTTTTAAAATTTTTGAACATTTTTAAAAATTAAAATTAATTTAATAGAATAAATAAATTTACATTGAAAAATTATGTGAAATTTAAAAAAAAATTTTAATTTTTAATTTTTTTTCTCAAATTATAATGGTCGTTCATCTTCTTTTCAAAAAAACATTTCTAAAACCTTCTTGAAACGGTGAAAAAATTCAAAAAAAAAAGCGAAAATCAGCCCCTCATTGAATGGAGGGCGAGAAGCGCAGAATCTGGTCAGAATCAATCTGCTTCTTCCATCCGAATCCGCAAATGACCGTCGGACGGCGTGCGCGCGCGCGCGTCCAAAAAACCAGAGTGATTTGCATCGGATACAGTCGGTGCGCGCGCGCACACGTCATTTCGTCACTCTCTGGGGAAGAGAGGGGACCCAAGGCTTTTCGCAATGAAACTGGTCTTTTTCTCTGATTCTCTCTCTCTTTCTCACTCTCTCTTTCTCTCTTCCCTCACCCATCAGTGAATTGAAGTTGAACACATACAAGCCTTCGGATTAGATTGGATGGGATTTTTTGGGCTTCAAGTGGACACTGACGCATTTGGCTAGACTAGGAGGGGGGTTGGGTAATTAGAGGCGGGCGAGGGACAAAAGACAACTGAAGAGAGTGGGATTCGAACCCACGCCCCCGAAGGGACTGGTGCCTTAAACCAGCGCCTTGGACCGCTCGGCCATCTCTCCGCGTGTCAACCTACTTTCTCAGGGCCGTTGATAAGGTCGGTGTGCGCCCCGCAAATTTTTAGCCGAGATTAATCGATTTTTTGACGGAGAAACCGTAAAAACTGTGAAAAAGTAAAAGGAAAGTCCCATAATTCTTCGGATCAATGCAATCCGAATCGGAATCGAGGGCAAAACGTCGGCGGCGGCGCGCGCACGCATCCGAATAGCCGAAAGGAAATGATTTGGGGTCAAAATGTTTGTCCAAGTCACAAAAGTCGCCCGATTTGGCTTGCAAATCGCGTCAATCGAAAGCAAAAACCGTTCATTGTCCGCGGAGCGCACTTTCATCCCAATTGGAAACGCTGCAACGCGTCAGACTCGCCTTTTTCGCTTGTTTTTGCTGTGTCAAGTCCAAAAACCAAAGCGAATCGCGTTCGAATTAGCATATACATTACAAAACGTCGTAGAACAGCGAAAATCGAAAGTGAAACCGATTTCCAGCGAATTTCAGCCGTAAATCGGAAACATCGCGTGCTGAAACAACAAAAGAAGGGGGGAGAGGGCCTCGATTGACACCTTCGAGAAAATTGGCCGTATGAACTGGCTTTCCGCGCGGCTGCCGCGCGGAAAACCCGACGCGGATCGAGTTTCTCGCGAGCGGCGGCGTGCGGACGCCGAATTTTCGACCGATTCTCTCAATTTCTCGGATGACGTTGTGATTTTTGGAAAAAGCAACGGGGAAAAACGAATTTTGATGTGGAAAGGGACTGATTTTCATGGAAACTGCCGAAAAGCGCGGTGGAAACGCGCTCTACCGCGAAAATTTGCGAAATTCAGTTTTTTGTGTCGAATTTTCGCGAGAAAATTGTGAAAATTGACGAGAAATGCTAAAAAATCACGAAGGTTGTTGGTTTTTCGCAAAAATAGGAAAAAAAAGATATTATCGAGTTTTTACGCATTTTTACAGGAAAATCGATAAGTTTTGGTTTTAATCAGAGCAATTCACATTTTAAAGAATTTTTATGTTCATTTTTCTTGAAAAATTGGCTGAAAACAAAGTTTTTCTGCGTTTCTTCTCCAAAAATTTGAAATTCGCGCCGGTGGTGGCCTAGAAAACTACCGCTGGCCTAGGTACATCGTAATGCAAACGCGCTCCACCGCACCCATTGTTCTCGTTCTCTTTCCCTTTTTCTCCCTCATTTTCGCTCATTTTCATTTGTTTTTCCACTGTTTGACGTCAATTTTTTCGCATTTTCAGGAGAAAATGTCGGCCAGCGAACGTGTCGTCGTCAACGAACTCTCAAGCAGTCTTCTCGACATGAAGGTATCGATTTTCTCTGACTCCCCCGTTTCTCATCGATTTTCTTGCAGTTTATGCTCAAAAAGAAAAAGCAACTCGAAGCGAAGGCGGCAAAGAAGGCGGAAGCGAAATTAGACGAAAAAATCAAGCAAGAAGAGGGAACTTCGCAGCCAACTCTCGAAACTCCCGCCAAAACCGGCGCGAACGTTGAAATTTGCATGGATTTGGCGAAATTGGAAAATTTGCGATTTGGCCGCTTGTCTTTTGGCGGTTTCAACAAAGATGTCGAGGTGAATCACCGGAAAATCGGCGAAAAGCTGGTAAAACGCCAAGTTTTCAGAGTCTCATGGTGTATCACGAGAAATTGCGGAACGGCGAGCTCTCCGACAGTGACGAGGACGACGAGAAGGATGTGAATGACGCCGAAATGGCCAAATCGTTCGTTACCCGCCGAAAATCGATAAATTCATCGTGAAAACCTCGAAACTTCCAGGTTCGGCGGTCAAAAACTCGCGGCACTGAGCAAAAAGGCGCAGACGAAACGAGAACGCGCGCAGGTTATCGATTTATCGATTTTCTGGCGAAACCCAGGCGTTTTTCAGTTAAACGAGCAGAATCAAGAGTCGACGGGTCGCCGATTCAACTTCAAAGACATCCGAAAGCGATTCGCATCCGGAGACGCCGACGGACAGCCCGAGAGAAAGTTCATGAAGCCGGCCGACGACTAGAACCAGGTTTTGTGACTGGAAATCATCGAAAACCCGAGAAAAATTGACAAAAAACGGAAAATCTCCCGAAAGTCGGCGAGAAATCAATGATTTCTGTGAATTTCTGTGAATAATCGCATCAGATCGTCCGGAATTCAGCCGAACACGAGAAAAACAACAATGTGCCGCTGAATATTCATGAAAAACTCGAAAATTAATAGATTTTCACGGAAAAGTGCGGTAAAAACAGTGGAATTATCGATTTTCATAGAAAACACTTGAAAAAAGATGAAAATTTTACATTTTCTCCGAAAAATTGCATTTTTTCGCACCCAATTCTGATAAAGAAGAGGAAAACTGGAAAACACGAAAATTATCGATTTTTATTTAAAAAAAATTTATTTATGCAATTTTTTCTGAAAATCTGAAAAAAAAAACACTAGATTAGATCGAAAAATTTGCATTTTTCCTCCCTAAAATCAAAAAAAAATTATATTTTAATTAATTTTTTAGATTCGATGCGCCGACTTGACTCTCCGACTGCTTCTCAACAAAACTATTTTCATTTTCATTTCGCCCAAAAAAAATTCATTGTTTAATTGTTGCATTGTTAATTTCGAATGTTTTGGATTTGATTTTGATTCAAATAAAAATTGTTTTATTTTCGAAGCTAGTTTGTGGAATAAAAAAAACACTTTTTTATTAGAGGAAAATTTGAAAAAAAAAGAAAAAAAATTCAGATTAAAAATTGTTTTAGAATGAAAAAAAAGAAAAAATTGAAATTAATTTTTTTCAATTTTAAATTTGATTATTAGAAACTTTAAAATTCAGTTTTACAATTTTTTGAAAAAAAAGCCCTTAATTTTTTTTGGAATCGCTAAATATTCTCAAACGCCTAAATATCATTTAAAAAAAAAGAAAAATTATAAAAAAATTCTATGTGAAATATTTTTTTTTGGGAAGTGTCCAACCGAATACTTCGACCACTCAATTCAAAAAAATTCGAAATTTATGAATTCCAAGAAACTGAAAAAAAATTAGCAGTTAGTATTGCAAACTTTCAAAATCTGACGAATTCGGATGAAAAATGAGTCG
The DNA here is from genome assembly GCA_963966605.1 of Caenorhabditis sulstoni. Taxonomy (NCBI): domain Eukaryota; kingdom Metazoa; phylum Nematoda; class Chromadorea; order Rhabditida; family Rhabditidae; genus Caenorhabditis; species Caenorhabditis sulstoni. Next base: position 8,949,738 of record OZ016476.1, read on the forward strand.
GTTTTCAGGTGAAACTGTTCCCAAAGGGCCCTACAATCCCTATTATGAAGGGTCGTTCAAGTGGTAAAATTCAAACCCGGATATCTCGGAAATTAGAAAAGTTGTGAAAAAGTTGTCAACTACAAACATGATCAGCGTAAAATTTTCTACATTTTTGTAGTTGACAACTTTTTTCTAACTATTCTAGTTTCCAAGATATACCCTGTCAAAGTTAGTCAAATATCGTCTAATAGAAGTGACTTTGAGTACGTGACATTCAGACTGGACAATCTCGGAAACAAAAAAAGTTAGGAAAAAGTGATCAACTACAAACTTGATCAGCATAAAATTTCCCGTGTTTTTGTAGTTGACAACTTTTTTCTAACTATTCAGGTTACGCAGATACTCGGTCAAAGTTCAACTTCAAAGACGGCGCGTCAAAAGTACACGCCAGGGTTGGGCGTTGCCGGAAATTCGGCAAATTTTTTTCGGCAAAAAATCGGAAAAACGGAAAATGTGCCGGAAAATTTTCCGTTGCCGAAATTAGATCGGAAAATCCGGAAACGGAAAATTTGCCGGACGATTTCTCGGAAAATTGCCGAAAATTTTGCCGAATAGAAAACAGTAATTTTAAAGACGCGGGAGGTTATTTTTCGACTAGAACTTCGATTTTCTGGTTTTCGAACCCTTGTCTAGCCTATTTCTTGAGTTTTCTTCCCACTGCGCCCCTCGCGGCTGAATCGTCGTTCTTGGAGCAAACGCGCTCCGCTGCACAGTCGCAAATTGCTTACCGTAACCTTAAAGATAAAAACAAGGTTTTTTCGGAAAAAAAGAAAAAACTGTTCAAAAAGAATGAATGACTAAACTTTGACTAGAAAAAAACCTCAAAAACTTCTCATATTCAAACTTTGAGTCGAATTTACGCACTTTTGCCGAAATTTTCCGAAACCGGAAAATTCGTTGCCGAAATTGATTCGGAAAATCCGGAAACGGAAAATTTGCCGGATTTTTTTTCCGGAAAATTTTTTGCCGGCAAAATTTGCCGAACTTTTCCATCGCCCAACCCTGGTACACGCCTTCCTTTGATTCCGACCAAATTGAGTGATCCGATCGTTTTCGTAAAAATCTGAAAATACATTTTAATTGAATGCCTTATTTTTATTTCATTTAAAACCAACAAAAAAATAAAGGAAACATAACAAAAAAGTGAGAATGTTTGGAGATTTACAAAGGGGGGGGGCGCAAAAAAGTGAGCTTAAAACCGGGATATCTCGGAAACGAGCAGAGTAATGAAAAAGTTGTCAACTACAAACTTGATCAACATACAATTCGCCACATTTTTGTAGTTGACAACTTTCTTCTTACTATTCTAGTTTCCGAGATATACCCCGTCAAAGTTGCACTCCAAGAGTGGTGCTAACGAGACATCTGAAATTTCAGTTTTTTCTCTCCATTTCGCTTCCCCCTTTCAGGACGGTCTGATAGATGTCCTAGTTTTGCATTTTTCGGCTGAATTCAGTCCCTCCCGTAGAAATCCTTCAGATAAGTTGTTCCCAACACTTGTCACCACAGTCATGAAATTTATTTTCCGTGCACAACTCTTTCACTCCAGAAATTTAAAACTGTAATATCTCGGAAACTAAAAGAGATATGGAAAAGTTGTCAACTGCAAACTTGATCAGCATAAAATTTCCCACATTTTTATAGTTAACAACTTTCTTCTTACTATTCTAGTTTCCGAGATATACCCCGTCAAAGTTGCACTCCAACAGTGGCGCTAACGAGACATCTGAAATTCGCAGTTTTTTTCTATTCATTTCGCTTCACCCTTTCAGGACGGTCTAATAAATGTCCTAGTTTTGTATTTTTCGGCTGAATTCAGTCCCTCCCGTAGAAATCCTTCAGATAAGTTGTTCCCAACACTTGTCACCACAGTCATGAAATTTATTTTCCGTGCACAACTCTTTTAATTTAAAACTGTAATATCTCGGAAACTAGAAGAGTTATCAAAAAGTTGTCAACTACAAACTTGATCAGCATAAAATTTCCCACATTTTTGTAGTTGACAACTTTTCTCTAACTATTCTAGTTTCCAAGATATACCCGGTCAAAGTTAAACTCCAAGAAAATTCAGTTTTTTCTCCTCATTTTGCTTCATTCAAAGCTCTTCAATTCATGTAACTTCCGAAGAGCCCATTTTTCGCCCGTCTCATCGAAGTGTTCAGTCTGCGAGTACCAATTGGTAGGGAAGGGGGGAATAGAGAAACCGGAAATCCTTTTCCCCCCGGTCTCTCTCTCTCTCTCCCCGTCCCAGCTCGTTTTCCCCCCAAGAAATAAAAGCTTCTTCTGGTCTTGCGTTTCCTGACGGCTCATATACTGCTGGGGTGGCTCTTCTTCGTCGCCTTTTGACGATGAGAATGACGCAGTTTTGGGGAGAAGAGAAGAGAGAGAGAGAGAGAGAGAGAGAGAGAGAGAGAGAGAGAGAGAGAGAGAGAGAGAGAGAGAGAGAGAGAGAGAGAGAGGACTAATGGATCTTCATGGCTCATGGCTCGCGTTTCATTTCAACACAAGCCCGCGCGCGAAGAGAAAAGACGCAGAGAGAGGGCGCTCTCTCTGCGTCTCTTCTCTCGCCACACTCTCTCTCTCTCTCTCTCTGGATCGCTTTTCCTTCTTGATGCGCGCGCGAGCGCGCGTGCTCACGTCGTCAGGAAAGTGGGGAGGAGGCCAGATGGCGTTGGTAGAATTGAAAGAAGAAGAAAAAGAAGAAGCTTTCTCTCTCTCTCTCTCTCTCTCTCTCTCTCTCTCTCTCTCTCTCTCTCTCTCTTTCTCAGTTTTCACTTTCTCTTTCTCTTTCTCTTTCTCTTGCTCACACACACACACACGTGTGTGTTTATGCCAGAATGCACTTTTCCACGCCTCTTTTCTATTACTCCCTCTCTCTCTCTATCTTTTTTTTTCTCAAACTTATTTTTTCTCTCTTTTTTTTCCATTTTTCTGTAGATTTTTCTTCCCATTTTTTATAAATGGAATTATTTTTATTATTTTTTTTTTTTGAAAATGTGCCTGTTTTTTAAAATAATTCAGAAAAAATGCAATTTTTCGCAATTTGAAAATTTTGATTTTCTTCAACTTTTCGAAAATATTCGATTTTTCAAAAAAAAAAATTCAAAAAAAAAAATTAATTTCACATTTTACCTGCATTTCCTCAAAATAGATAAAAATGAGCAAATAAAAGTTTGAAAAAAAAATTCAATTTTTTAAAAATGTTTTCGAAAAAAAATTTTTTTCAATTCAAAAAAAAATATTTTTGGAAAAAAAATAATTTTTTCTCGAAATTCATCATTTTTTCTCTATTTTTTGTTTCATTTTTCTAGGTAATCAATAAAATCCGGCTGAAATGACAAAATACGCATTCACCGTCGAGCTTTCAATCAAGTAAGTTTTCGAAAAAAAAATATTTTTTTAATTTGTTTTTTTTTTTGGTTTTTAAACTCTTACCCGTAGCAAAGAATGAAAAATAGAGACAAAATTATAAAAATAATTTGAAACGCTAAAAAATTTTATTTTTATTATGAAAAAAAAAAAACAAAAACTGTTTCCATCAATTTTTTTTTAGAACTTGGATGAAATTTGAAATTTTATTGAATGAGCATACAAGAAAATTGTTCAAATTGAAAAAACAAAAATTCCAAAAAAAAAAAAAAAAAAAAATCAAAAAGTCGATTAATATTTTCTGTTCGCCTATATATTAACTGGGAAAACAATATGAAAAAAAAAATAATTTTTTTTTCGGCGGAAAATGCGTGAAAACTGACAGGAAAAGGAGTAAAAACGACGCTCCGCCCCCCTTCCCCCCGTAAATCGACACAAGTTAATATTTTCAATTATTGATTTTAGGCTTAAATTACAATATTCCTGCGGCCGTGGCCTAACTGCTGCTTTTCGCGGGAATTCTAGGCCACGGCCTTGATGTAATTTCGAAATTTCTTTGCGAAAAGCCACGTGTGGCCGAATAAAATCGCAAATCGATCGATTTGGGTTTTTAGGCCACGGCCATATTTATTTTGGCCTCATATTGATAATTAAAAATACTTGCCGCTTATTTTTAAGCATTCACCGCTAAAAAACGCTGAAAATCGCAAAATCATTCAAAAAATCATTTGGTACGACGCTCCGCAAATAACGGGCTTCTGCACTGTGTTTATCGTAAATCGACACAATGCGTGATTTTTTGAAATTTTCGGACACCAGATTTTTTGCCGATCAATCGATAAATCGATATTTCCACCGTTCTATTTTATTTTCGTTTTCCATCGCAGAGAGTTCGACAGCGGCGATCCGTTGGCCTTCAAAATGGACGGACACCGATTCGACGGAGCCGAAAGGACTCTCAAGTGGAGCACCGATCAGACCTACGCCGTCAAAATCGCCACGAAACCGGCCACTGAAGTCCAGTCAGTGAAATTGGTCTTTTTCTTTTTTTTTTTAGAATAAAATATTATCGAAAATTGAAAAAAATTCAAAACTAAATTAAGCATTTTTTACAGTTTCAAAAAAAAATTTTTTTAATTTAATTTGAAAAAAAATGTTTTTTGTTTTTTGAAAAAAATGTTCTATTTTTTTATTTTTCTTAAAATTTTCCAAAAAAAAAAAAAAATTAAAACTGAAAAAAATTTATAAAATTCGAAAATTCAAATTTTTCAATTTTCCGAAAATTTTTCCAAAATCCTGCTAGAGAAATTTTTTTCGGAAATTGTTTTTATTAATTATTTTTAAAAAATATTTTTCTTACTAAAAATTTAATTCTTAAAACAATTATTTTAAAATTTTTGCAAAAATAAAAGATTTTTAAAATTTGAAACCAGGAACATTGAAAAAATTTTTTGAATTAAAAAAATTTTTTTTATTTATTAAAAAAAAAATTTTTTTCTCAAAATTATACAACTTTTTTTTCCTGTATCAAAACTGTTTTTTTCTTAAAATTAAAATTGAAATTAAAAAATTAAAAAAAAAAAAAAACTTTTGCCTTTTCTCATTATATGTGTCGGTTTCATGAGTACTACTAAACAAAAACACTTTTCTCCCAAAATTTATTCTGCCATCTCACTCGATTTAATCACCCGAAATTCAGGAGGATCAACGTGAACGGTCACGATTTGGACGTGACAAAAGAGAAGTTGGGTGTATTTACGGGCGTGTGGGCGCCAGCTGGCGCCGAAGTCTCGAAAAGAGGCACCCGAACGCCGCTCGTTTTTATTGTGAATTTCAAGCCGGAAGGAGAGCTGAAAGTCGAGTTTCAGTCGAAAATCTATCCTAAAGTGAGTGTGACAACCGTTTGTTGCTCAAATGGAAACGGCTCTAACTCTTTTGTACTTTGACCTAGAAAAATGATGCAATGACAAGAAATATAGAAATTTTTAAGATCTTTCGAATGGTTTAAAGAGTGTCTGAAAATATTGATCTTGAAGAAAGTTATGCAAGTTTTAGAGGCCTCTACCTTAAAATCTACGTAACTTTCTTTAAAATCAAGATTTTCAGACACTCTTTACGCCATTCAGAAGGTCTTAAAAAGCGCTTTATTTTATTTTTTGCTTTATTTTAAAAAGCCTAACCAAGTTCTGGCGGATATCAAATTTCTTTTTTGAAAAAAAAAACATTTTAATTAAAACACTGAAAGTGGGATTTTTTTTTTGAAAAAATTTTTTTTTTGGAAAAAAAATGAAAATTGTTTTTGCTTGTTTTTTTTTCTAAAAAATTGTTTCCGAAATTTTTTTTTTCAATTAAAAAAAAAAGTTTTCTGAAATTTTTTTTTTTAAATTTCTGAAAAATTTTATTATTAACCCTTAAATTAAATAATTAAAATTGCAGCAGCTTCATCAATATTTTTTCAAAATTAAGTTTAAAAAAAAGGGAAAAAAATTTAAATTCAAAAAAAAAAAAAAATTTTTTTTAATTTGTTTCAATTTACTCAAAATTATATTCATTTTAAAATTGAAAAAAATTAAAAATTAATATTTTTTTTAATTTTCTGAAACATGGAAATTTAATTTTTTGCAAAATCGTAAAATTGAAAAAAAAATTTTCTAACCAAAAAAAAATTAATTCTCAATTTTTTTAATTCGAAATTTAAAAAAAAATTTCAAAGATATTTTTCAATACCCGCAAAACTGTAAATAAATTTTTGTTTTCTAATTGAAAAAAATACTATTTTCAATTTTCAAATTCGAAAAAAAAAATTCAGTTGTTTTTTTTTGAATTCCTCTGAACTTTCTAAAATTTTTTGCAAAAAACTAATATTTTTTTCCAGTCTCTGTAAATTTCCAGAACAATTCGCACGCGGTGTGGGGTCACAAAATGAATAGTGTCGAGTTCAAGTGCAGCGGCGACGACGACGGCTTCGTCCGAATTGTCGACGAGAGCTACAAATAAAAAAAAATTTTTATTAAAAAAAAAATTATTTCCAAAAATTCCCGAAAAGATCTCTCGAAGTTCACCATATCCGTTTAGATTTTTTCGAAAAATTCCATTTTTTTAAAAATTATTTTATTATTTTTTTTGGGAAGTCTCATCAAGCAATAATTAACTACATAATTAACTTAATTGTCTTTGCAAAAAAAAATTTCAAAATTAAAAAAAAAAAAACTAATTTGATACACTTTTAATATGAAAAGAATATATATTTAATAAATAAAATTTTTGAAAAAAATTGTTTTTTTTGAAATTAAAAGGGGCGCGTTAGAATTACGGTAGGTACAATGGCAAACTCATGTTTTCAGCCATAAATTCCGCCAGAAAATACAAAGAGTAATTTTGAAATTTTTTTGAGACAGATCCAATTTTGAGGAATCGATCGATACCCCAACTTGATGGTTTTCGACTTGTTTTCAAATTTTCGCGGTCAGTTCAGTGGAGCGCGAAATAGCACAAAAAGAATCGGCCATGTGTTTTAATCGATAACTTTTAGCTGAAAAATCCAAAACAGTCAAGTTGGGATATCGATCGATTCCTCACGATCAGATCTATCGAGCTATACTATCCAATTCATTCTAGAACATTTCTTCTCGGAGCTAAAATTCAAAATCCGAGAAACTAAAAAAAAATTATTTTTTTTTTGAAAAAAAAGTTTCCAATTAGTATTACAAACTTCCGAAAATTGACCAAAGGGCCTTACAATCCCTAATAATGGATGGTCGTTCGAGTGGTAAAATTCAAACTGGAATATCTTGAAAACTAGAAGAGCTATCAAAAAGTTGTCAACTACAAACTTGATCAGCGTAAAATTTTCCATGTTTTTGTAGTTGACAACTTTTTTCTAACTATTTTAGTTTCCGGGGTACACCCCGTCAAAGTGTTATACATAACTTCAAGAAAAAAAAGTTTTAAACGGCGTTGGATTCGAACCAAGAACCTGAGAACTAACTGCCAAACTTAAAACCACTTAACTAAACAGGCGCGCTTCCCAGTGCAACTCTTTAAGTACTTGATAGATGACCCCCATTGTTTTTCTATTTCTTCGTATTTTTCGGAATTTTTTGAACGGAACAGTGGAGAAAGAAACATTTATTGTGAACATTTGAAAACTTGTTCTTTCTCAGAAACACATTTCAATTCTCTTATCCCATTTGCAGAATTGTAAATGTAAAGTTCCAAAACGCAGGCGGTGAAGAAATCAATTCGATCGCGGAAAAAACAGGCGTCCCTGTTTCGGGGCTCCAGAAGGTTCGGAGAATTTGAGACTCTCCGAAAAGTGAAAGGTCTTCCGGAGCGGGACACGTGTCGTCATTCATTACAACCTGAAATTAATGCGCCTTTTCTTCTTCAAAATAGTTCGCATTGTGTCGATTTATGATAAACACAGAGCAGAAGCGGAGCGTCGTACCTTTGCGGAGCGTCGTACCAAATAATTTTCAACAATTGTTTCTCGATTTTATCCTGAGATATTTGGAAAATACTGAAATTTATGTATAGAAAACGCTAAAAAATCACTTTTAGTCATAAACTATTTGGTACGACGCTCCGAAATAACGGCGTCCGCCCTGTGTTTATCGTAAATGGACACATCGCGTACTTAGCTATCAAAAAAAGGGAAAATCCTAGAAAAACTGATAGAAAAGTGCAAAAGTTCCCTATTCATGGCATTTTTTGTCTCAAAATCGCCGCTCACTTTGACACCAGCTCTCTTTCCGTCCGTACTATCCAACTTGTACAATTTTGTGACATTGCCGAATCGAAATAACTCGCATCCGTTGGCGATTTGATAGATAAGCTGAAAAGACGAGAGTTTTCCGGGAAGCTCGTCGAGAAACGCGCCCAGAGCGATGGACACTGACGCGTTTCCCGTTCGCGCGCGAAATTTGAATTCTTCCCGTTCAAAAACTGTGTAACAGTCTGTGTTTAACAGATCTTAGAGAATTTTTGATGAAAACAAGCGAAAACCTCATTTTCAACGGTGAAAAAGACCATAATGATTCTTGTTCTCATTAGAGCGCACTTGCATCATGGTCACAAGAGTTTTAGCCAGGCACACTGTGAAAAAGTATTGGTTCGCTGTTTGTTGTCGGGAAAATTCAAATTTTCAAAAAAAAAAGTACGCTTTGTCGATTTACGATAAACACAGAGCACAAGCCAAGCCGTTATTTCGGAGCGTCGTACCAAATATTTTCAACGAATTATTTTGCGATTTTTGTTCATTTTTAGGTTTTTCTCCGCCATCTTTTCTACGAAATTAGCAGGAATTTCAGTTTTTGAAAAAAAAAATTCAGTCAAACTGAGAATAAGCTTCGAAATACAGAAAAATGAGGGAATTATTGAGATTTTCATACATTTCAGCAGGAAAAAACTTGAAAAATGGCTTACAATTAAGAAAAAACCAAGAAATAATTAGTTGAAAATATTTGGTACGACACTCCGAAATAACGCACTGTGTTTAGCGTAAATCGACACAATGCGCGCTTTTTGGGAGATTTGAAAATGGAAAAAAGACACGGCGAATGGGCTGAAAAAGGACTTACGACACAAAAAACATCGTCCAAACAGCGTTGAGCACAGTCGTCCCAGCTCTCGAGAAACGTCTCGTAATCCGTGCCCTCTGGCTCCGCCCACACCACAATTATCTTTTCGATGGGGCTCACGGAGCACTGGAGAGCTATCAGGAGCAATAGAATCGGGTGCAGTTTCATTTCGAAACGAGAACAAGAAGATGAAAAGTTTGGAGTGGGCACGACGAGGAAGAAGAAGAAGACAAAGTTGCGACGCGACATTTTGTCATATTTCTTTGAATGGAAGAAAGTGACTCTTCGACGAAACTTGTAATTTATAGTTTTCGGCGGGGGGATTTCACTTTATTCTTCTCTGACAGCTCGAACAAACAGAGTGCGCAAAAAAAAAGTTGGCCACCGCGGGGTTCGAACCCGCGACCTTCAGTTTACAAGTTTTCAGTCCGAAATCATCACTTTTTGAGCAGATTTCTCATTCAGAGAGTTTTCAGTGTTCAGGGCTCGCGGAGCATTTGAGCAAGGACAAATTTCGAATTGTGAAAAAAGAGAGAAAAGTGGCGCAAGAATGCTCGGAATTCCAAACGGAGCACATTCTTTTCTGCACATTCACTAGTTATACATAAAAATTTTTTATTTTTATCGATTTATCGTGCCTGTTGTGCGAAAAATTCGAAATCTCGAAAAAAAATGCGCAGTGTCGATTTACGATAAACACAGCGCGCAAGCCGTAATTGCGGAGCATCGTACCAAACAATTTTTACGAATTTTTTTGCCCGTTTTTCTCCATTTCCAGCCGATTTTCACCTGTTTTTCAGCTGAAATGAGAAGAAATGGTAGAAATTTGTTGTTGTGTAGGTTTTGAACGGGTGGACGCGAAATTCTTCCGAGTTTCACCGCCGATTCTCTGGTATTTTTAGAAAACATAAAAATCTCTTTTTATCTTACAATTTCAGCAGAGAAAACAGCAAAAAACAGGTAAAACGGCTGGAAATTAAAAAAAAAAACTGTTTGGTACGATGCTCCGCAGTTACGGCGTGCGCACTATGTTTATCGTAAATCGACACTGCAGACTTTTTCGAGATTTGGTGAATCGATAAAATTATTAAACATCAACATAGCTCGTCGGATTGAACGACCAAAACGCAGCGTCAGGCCGAGAAGTATCCAGAGTGACTGCGTATTCATGAAGTGCACGGTCAGCGTCCACAAAAGATCGGATCATACTACCCGGTCCGAACATTGGCTGTTCATCAGAAGGCGGACACGTCTCCTCATACGTCACCACCTGGAAAATTGCAGATTCAAAATTATAGAAAAGGTTTTTGTTTCTCTTCAGTGTGACCTCCTTCATATCCATTAGAATTGACTGTTAAAAGTTGACTTTTTTTTTCGAGCGTAAAAAATTTCAAAAAAATTGCTATGAGCCAGTCGACCGCTCAAATTGTAGCTATTTTTATGAGGAATATGGTAAAAAAATTTAAAAAATTGCCAAATTTTGATCTGCCCTGGAAAAACACTTGAAAAGCTGATCGCTTTAATGGATCTTTGGCAAAATTGAAACTTTTGGGGTTTTTGACCTTTTTTGACCGTAGTGATGGTTTTGAAAATATTAAAACAATTTTGGTTTCAAAAGGACGCCTACTTTGATGCCACTTCTTTTCCCACTCGAACCATCCAACTTGTTCAACACCGTGACATCGTTGAGTCGAAATAACTGGCAGCCGTTTGGAATTTGATGAATTAACTGTGAAATCGAAATTTTTTTAGGAAATACATCGACAAAATCGTTTTTTTTACTCAAATTTCAAGTCTAAAAAAAGTGTTGTGTCGATTTACGATAAACACAGAGCACAAGCCAAGCCGTTATTTCGGAGCGTCGTACCAAATAATTTTTAAGAATAATTTTTCGATTTTTTTCGGTTCCAGGTTGTTTTTTTGGCGGTTTCTGGCTGGAATATAGGAAATCTTCAGTATTTGTCAGTTTTGAAGACAATTTCCCGCATTTTTATGTATTTCGACGCGAATTCTTAGGATAATTGGAAAACCAAGAGAAATACTGAAATTATCGTATATTTTGGTAAAAATCGAAAAAAAAAATTTAAAATGCTTGCACGTTTTTTTTTGAAATCGTTGCTGCTTGTTATCCAAAATTGCGAAAAAATTAAACTTAAAAAAAAAAAACTTTTTTTTTTGAATTTCAAAAATTGAAATTTTTTCCGATGCTCAAACTCTATATTTCAGCCAGAAAACGCAAAAAAAAAATAATCTGGAACCGGAAAAAATCGCAAAATAATTAGTTTAAAATACGACGCTCCGAAATAACTGTACGACGCTCCGAAGTAACGCACTGTGTTTAGCGTAAATCGACACAATGCGCACTTTTTGGGAGATTTGAAAAGGAAAAAAGACACGGAGAATGGGTTGAAAGTGGACTCACGACACAAAAAACATCGTCCAAACAGCGTTGAGCACAGTCGTCCCAGCTCTCGAGAAACGTCTCGCAATCCGTGCCCTCTGGCTCCGCCCACACCACAATTATCTTTTCGATGGGGCTCACGGAGCACTGGAGAGCTATCAGGAGCAATAGAATCGGGTGAAGTTTCATTTCGAAACGAGAGTTGTGTAGTATGAATTTTGAACACACCAGGGTGACTGAAGATCGAAAGTTTGAAACTTTTGAGGGGCGAGAAGAGGAAGCAGACGTCGCAACGCGCCGTTTTTTTCATCTTTTTGTGCAGAACAGAGCTCGCGGTTTTTTTTGTTGCGATTTTTGATTTGTAAATTTGAGCGGTGTTTTCTTTGGTTTCCCTAAGAAAACAAACGTGAAATTTAAAAATGACAACAACGTCTATGGCAGAGTTGCACGGAGTAAAATCCGGAAGTTACACGGAACTCGCCATAACTTTTTTGTCGTGAATCCTTTAAAAATGATGCAGTTACCAAAAATATGAAACTTTTTGAGACCTTTCGAATGGTTCAACAAAAATGTGAAAATCTTAACATTGAAGAAAGTTATGCCGGTTTTAGTAGAATTTTTTCCGAGTTTCGTGTTCCGTGTTTGTCTCGGAGGCATAACTTTCTTCAAAGTTAAGATTTTCAAATTTTCGTTGCACCATTCAAAAGGTCTCAAAAAGCTTCATATTTTTGGTTACTGCACCATTTTCATAGAATTCACGACAAAAAAGTTATGGCGAGTTCCGTGAAACTTCCGGAATTTACTCCGTGCAACTCTGGTCTATGGGTATTTCAGGAATTTTTGGATTTTTTCCATTCACTTTTTTCAGGCAGTTTTTGAAAAGTACTTGTTTTGGGAAAGTTGGCTGTTTAATTTCGAGACGCGGGGGGGGGGGGGTTTGAAAATTAAAATTTTTTTTTTTAATTTTCCGATAAAATGATCGGAAAAGAGCAAAATAAGGGGGGAGCACAAAACACAATTTTTTCGAAAAAAAAAATTTTTTTTTCGAAAATATTTTCGGTAAATAAAATTTGGGTGATATGATTTTGCACTGTTTCATCATATTGCCGACCATCTTAGGCCAGCAAATTTCTTTTAAAATGGAGATAAGAAAACTTTTTCTTCCCTTATTTTTCTTATCTTTCGGTGGTTTTTCTGGTTTTCGAAAAAAAAATATTTCAAACGAGACTAGTTCATAATTTTTCTGAGAGATTTTTACGTATTCAGAGGAACCGGGATTTTTTTTCGAAAAATTTTTTTTTTTTTTTTTTTTGAGTTTTTTTTTCGACCTACCCAATTAAAAGCTCCTTTTCAGAATGCTCAAAACAAATGTGCTCATTTGTTTGCTTATCGCTTTGGCTGAAATATCGGCTGAAATCCATCAGTTCAACATCGGATACCGTCCGAACTTGCGGCAAAGACTGAGTGCTCGCGGAGCCCACCATCTGATCGAGCACGAGAGAGCTCGTCAGGAGCATTTGGCCAAAAAGAGCGTGGAACTCGTCAGCAACTCATCGCCGATTATCGATTACGAGGATATGGCCTACATGGGCAAGTTTTTAGGAATACGAAAATTTTTTCAAAAATTTTTCAAAAACATTTTTTTTAGAGTCAGGCTCACTGGGAATTCAGGTATTTTTATCGCAAAAAAAAATTTACAACAATCTAAAAACCACCTAAGTTTTCTGGTGGAGAATTTTCGATTTCAAACCACGATACCGTAATCCTTCAAGAACCCTTTAGTGCGCGACCTTAAAACCGGGATATCTCGGAAACTAGAAGAGATATGTAAAAGTTGTCAACTACAAACTTGATCAGCGTAAAATTTCCCATAATTTTGTTGTTGACAACTTTTCTCTAACTATTCTAGTTTCCAAGATATACCCGGTCAAAGTTAGGCTTCTGAAAAACAGTGTTCATGGTATTTTATCGAATGATTATTTTTGACCGGTGAAAAATTTGATCTTGCCACTATCAAAGTGATTTTTTCTTATTCAAATGACCAAAACTGAAAAATCCTTGAAGCCGAGCCATTTGCGGCTCCACAAATGACAAAAAATGCTGGACGAGTGCAAGTGCGCTCCAACGCAATTTCGATTGATTGATTTGCAGTGGAAGTGTCACTTGGCACGCCGGCTCAGCAGTTTGTGCTCTTTCTCGACTCGGGCTCCGCCAACATGTGGGTACCTGATATCACCTGTGCTGGCGGCAAGGACGCCACGTGCGGTAGCTATTGCAAATCGGTGAGGTTGAAATTGGAAATTTGTATTCTTCCTTTGATTTTTTTTGTCTGAAAGTGATAGTTACTGTTACTGTAGAATATTTTTAAAAAATTGAAGAAAAAAAAACGGGAAGTTTACGATAAACACAGAGCCCAAGCCGTTATTTCGGAGCGTCGTACCAAACTTTTTTACGAATTACGAACTTTTTTGCGATTTTTTAAAAATTTCCAGACTCTTGAATTCAGAAAAATTAATAATATCAAACTCTCACAAAGAAACAGGGAAAATTAGAAAAATTAAAAAAAATTTTTTTGGAGAAATTTTTTTTTCGATTGTTTCTTTAAAATTAATCGTTTCTTTAAAATTAAAAAAAAAACTTTAAATCTGAAAATTTCAGGAATTTTCAATTGAGTTATTAAAAATTAATTTAATTTTTTTTTTTTGGAAAATTCTTGTTATCTTATTTTTTCGCTTGCAATTTTTTTTTAGATCATAAAAAAATAAATTAAAAAAAAAGTTTTTCATTAATCTGGACATATTCTGAGAAAAAATTATTTTTTTTTCCTCAAATAAATTAATAATAAAAGAAAGAAACTTTTTTTTCCTGAGATTCTCATATATCGATTATCGATTAATATTTTTTCTTATTTCTCGAGCAACTTTTTGGCGGGGAATTTGAAATTTTTTGAAAAAAAATTTTTTTTTTAAACAAAGATTGTCACAAAGAAAACCGGGAAATGTTTGCCTTCTCCAGTTGAAAAAAAATATTATCAAAAAAAAATTTCAGACCTTTTTTTCCTGGCTGAAACTGATAATTTTCATTTCATTTCAGACCCCCTACGAAGCGTGTCTCACATTCTGCCAGGAGGAATGCTGCACCAAAACACCGAAAATACTCTCGTTAGTCACTTTTTACCAAATATTTGTTGAAAATTTTTTTTGATATTTGAAAAAGAAGACGGTTTCCAAAACTTTTCAAGTTTTTGGAAAAAAAATTTACAGACCCGAAACCCTAGTGACTCCCCTTTAAATGTGACTATTAAAACCGGGATATCTCGGTAACTAGAAGAGATATGAAAAAGTTGTCAACTACAAACATGATCAGCGTAAAATTTCCTATATTTTTGTAGTTGACAACTTTTTTCTAACTATTTTAGTTATCAAGATATACCTTGTCAAAGTTAGTCAAATATCGTCTGACAGAAGTGACTTTGAGTGCGTAACATTCATACTTGGATATCTCGGTAACTAGAAGAGATATGAAAAAGTTGTCAACTACAAACATGATCAGCGTAAAATTTCCCATGTTTTTGTTGTTGACAACTTCTTTCTAACTATTCCAGATTTCAAGTTATACCCTGGGAAAGTTGAACTTCAGGAGGGCCCCTCAAAGTATTCAAACTTCGAGAAAAAACTTTTGAACGGCATTGGATTCGAACCAAGAACCTCAAAACTGACAGTCAAACTTAATACCACTTGACTACAAAAGCTCTTTTCACAAAGAACTCTATAAGTAGGGTGTTCGGTGGGGTGGAGCGTGCGTTTTCATAGAAATGCTATGAACCCTAACTTAAAACTGGAATAACTCTGAAACTAGCAAAGCTATCAAAAATTTGTCAACTACAAATTTGATCAGTGTAAAATATCCCACATTTTTGTAGTTATCAACTTTTTTCTAACTATTCTAGTTTTCAAGATATACCTCGACAAAGTTGAAACTTCTGTAAAAATTTTGTCTGTGAGCTCGAAAAGTAGTCCAGATCTTCTGGAATTTGAAATTTTTCTGATCAAACCGTATATTTTTGCAGCACCACCGACGCGTGTCAGTCGAAACACCGCTTCAACTCGTCGCTCTCCACCAGCTACGTCTCGAACGGACAGCTCTTCGACATGACCTACAACACTGGCGAAGTGAAAGGCTTCTTCGGACAGGACACGTTTTGTGTGAGACTTGAAACATTCTTTTTTTTCTCTGGATCTACGAAAGTTTTCATGGATTTTCGAGCTTTTTTTACAAAATAATATCGATCCATTTTTGGAGTTGATCCCTCAACGACGCTCCGCCGTAATCACGTGGCAGAGTTTTTTTTTAAGTTTCTGATTTGTTTACGCATAGGTTTTTTTTGTTTTTAAGCGTTTCAAGAAATATCACAAATTTTGAGACCGATTTGGCAATTTAATGTTGAGGTAAGACCGGAATAGGTCCGGTTCGAAAGGTTATCTATGAAAAATCGCTGAAACCGGGATATCTCGGAAACTAGAAGAGTTATCGAAAAGTTGTCAACTACAACCTTGATCAGCATAAAATTTCCAATGTTTTTGTAGTTGACAACTTTTTCGTAACTATTCTAGTTTCGGAGATATACCCGGTCAAAGTTGAACTTCAGAAAGTCCGTCAAAAAGTTCAAACTTTGAGAAAAACAGTTTTAAATGCCGTTAGATTCGAACCAAAAACCTTTGGAATACCAGTCAAAGCTAAAACCACTTGACTACAGAAACGCGCTTTACACAAGGCAACTTTTCTAGTAGCGTGTTTGGTGATATGATTTTCTTACGAATATCAAAAACTCGGACTTTAAAACTGGAATATCTTAGAAACTAGAAGAGTTATGAAAAAGTTGTCAACTACAAACTTGATCAGCGTAAAATTTCCAATGTTTTTGTAGTTGACAACTTTTCTCTAACTGTTCTAGTTTTCAAGTTATACTCCGGCAAAGGTGAACATTTGGAATACACCTTCTATGCTAGCTAGGGTTGTTATGAAATGTTGGTTTTCTAGGCCACCCGTTGCTATATTCCAGTTCACAAACACATCCGCGTGCTGCACCGCTCAAATCTTCGCCCAGGCGACACTCATCGGCGAGGCGTTCGGAAAGCAGCCGGAAGACGGAATTCTCGGCCTCGGATGGCCGGCGCTGGCGGTCAACCAGATCACTCCGCCGCTCTTCAACATCCTCAATCAGCGACAACTCGATCTGCCCTACTTTGTCGTTCACCTGGCCGGCATCGGACCGACGTCGCAGATCAACGGCGGCACTTTCACTGTCGGCGGGCTCGACGCGGAGCACTGCGATTCCAAGGTCAACTGGGTCTCGTTGACAACGAAAACGTTTTGGCAGTTCAAACTTACCGGGTGGGTTCAGGGTTCAATATTGAAGAGTTCGCAGGCAACGCATGGCGGGTAGCCGCCTGAAATCCGCTTGACATACGCCAAAATAAGCGCCCCCGAGCGCCAGTGGCGCCGGAATAGCGCCAGTGGCGGACTTCAAAAATTCGCGATTTTCAGAGTGTTGGCTGGAATTTACAGCCAATTCCCGAGTTCCGGCTGGCAGGCCGCCGCCGACACCGCCGCCTCGTTCATCGGAGCGCCCAAAAGTGTCGTCAACAGTCTCGCCAAGGCGTGAGTCGATGTCGATTTACAATAAACACAGAGCCGAAGTCAGCCGCCGTTATTTCGGAGCGTCGTACCAAACTATTTTTAATTTTTAAGTCGCCATCCTATGTTAGGAAAACTCGCCATCCTATGTTAGGAAAACTCGCCATCCTATGTTAGGAAAACTCGCCATCCTATGTTGGGAAAAGTCGCTATCCTATGTTGGGAAAAGTCGCCATCCTATGTTAGGAAAACTCGCCATCCTATGTTGGGAAAAGTCGCCATCCTATGTTAGGAAAAGTCGCCATCCTATGTTGGGAAAACTCGCCATCCTATGTTGGGAAAAGTCGCCATCCTATGTTGGGAAAACTCGCCATCCTATGTTGGGAAAAGTCGCTATCCTATGTTGGGAAAAGTCGCCATCCTATGTTAGGAAAACTCGCCATCCTATGTTGGGAAAAGTCGCCATCCTATGTTAGGAAAAGTCGCCATCCTATGTTGGGAAAACTCGCCATCCTATGTTGGGAAAAGTCGCTATCCTATGTTGGGAAAAGTCGCCATCCTATGTTGGGAAAAGTCGCCATCCTATGTTAGGAAAAGTCGCCATCCTATGTTGGGAAAACTCGCCATCCTATGTTGGGAAAAGTCGCTATCCTATGTTGGGAAAAGTCGCCATCCTATGTTGGGAAAAGTCGCCATCCTATGTTAGGAAAAGTCGCCATCCTATGTTAGGAAAACTCGCCATCCTATGTTGGGAAAAGTCGCTATCCTATGTTAGGAAAACTCGCCATCCTATGTTGGGAAAAGTCGCCATCCTATGTTAGGAAAAGTCGCCATCCTATGTTGGGAAAACTCGCCATCCTATGTTGGGAAAAGTCGCTATCCTATGTTGGGAAAAGTCGCCATCCTATGTTGGGAAAAGTCGCCATCCTATGTTAGGAAAAGTCGCCATCCTATGTTAGGAAAACTCGCCATCCTATGTTGGGAAAAGTCGCCATCCTATGTTGGGAAAAGTCGCTATCCTATGTTGGGAAAAGTCGCCATCCTATGTTAGGAAAACTCGCCATCCTATGTTGGGAAAAGTCGCCATCCTATGTTAGGAAAAGTCGCCATCCTATGTTGGGAAAAGTCGCCATCCTATGTTGGGAAAAGTCGCTATCCTATGTTGGGAAAAGTCGCCATCCTATGTTAGGAAAACTCGCCATCCTATGTTGGGAAAAGTCGCCATCCTATGTTAGGAAAAGTCGCCATCCTATGTTGGGAAAACTCGCCATCCTATGTTGGGAAAAGTCGCTATCCTATGTTGGGAAAAGTCGCCATCCTATGTTAGGAAAACTCGCCATCCTATGTTGGGAAAAGTCGCCATCCTATGTTAGGAAAAGTCGCCATCCTATGTTGGGAAAACTCGCCATCCTATGTTGGGAAAAGTCGCTATCCTATGTTGGGAAAAGTCGCCATCCTATGTTAGGAAAACTCGCCATCCTATGTTGGGAAAAGTCGCCATCCTATGTTGGGAAAAGTCGCCATCCTATGTTAGGAAAAGTCGCCATCCTATGTTGGGAAAACTCGCCATCCTATGTTGGGAAAAGTCGCTATCCTATGTTGGGAAAAGTCGCCATCCTATGTTGGGAAAAGTCGCCATCCTATGTTAGGAAAAGTCGCCATCCTATGTTGGGAAAAGTCGCCATCCTATGTTAGGAAAAGTCGCCATCCTATGTTCGGAAAAGTCGCCATCCTATGTTAGGAAAAGTCGCCATCCTATGTTGGGAAAAGTCGCCATCCTATGTTGGGAAAAGTCGCCATCCTATGTTAGGAAAAGTCGCCATCCTATGTTGGGAAAAGTCGCCATCCTATGTTAGGAAAAGTCGCCATCCTATGTTCGGAAAAGTCGCCATCCTATGTTAGGAAAAGTCGCCATCCTATGTTGGGAAAAGTCGCCATCCTATGTTAGGAAAAGTCGCCATCCTATGTTGGGAAAAGTCGCCATCCTATGTTAGGAAAAGTCGCCATCCTATGTTCGGAAAAGTCGCCATCCTATGTTAGGAAAAGTCGCCATCCTATGTTGGGAAAAGTCGCCATCCTATGTTAGGAAAAGTCGCCATCCTATGTTGGGAAAAGTCGCCATCCTATGTTAGGAAAAGTCGCCATCCTATGTTGGGAAAACTCGCCATCCTATGTTGGGAAAAGTCGCTATCCTATGTTGGGAAAAGTCGCCATCCTATGTTGGGAAAAGTCGCCATCCTATGTTAGGAAAAGTCGCCATCCTATGTTGGGAAAAGTCGCCATCCTATGTTAGGAAAAGTCGCCATCCTATGTTGGGAAAAGTCGCCATCCTATGTTAGGAAAAGTCGCCATCCTATGTTCGGAAAAGTCGCCATCCTATGTTAGGAAAAGTCGCCATCCTATGTTGGGAAAAGTCGCCATCCTATGTTAGGAAAAGTCGCCATCCTATGTTGGGAAAAGTCGCCATCCTATGTTAGGAAAAGTCGCCATCCTATGTTGGGAAAAGTCGCCATCCTATGTTAGGAAAAGTCGCCATCCTATGTTGGGAAAAGTCGCCATCCTATGTTAGGAAAAGTCGCCATCCTATGTTGGGAAAAGTCGCCATCCTATGTTAGGAAAAGTCGCCATCCTATGTTGGGAAAACTCGCCATCCTATGTTGGGAAAAGTCGCTATCCTATGTTGGGAAAAGTCGCCATCCTATGTTGGGAAAAGTCGCCATCCTATGTTAGGAAAAGTCGCCATCCTATGTTGGGAAAAGTCGCCATCCTATGTTAGGAAAAGTCGCCATCCTATGTTCGGAAAAGTCGCCATCCTATGTTAGGAAAAGTCGCCATCCTATGTTGGGAAAAGTCGCCATCCTATGTTGGGAAAAGTCGCCATCCTATGTTAGGAAAAGTCGCCATCCTATGTTGGGAAAAGTCGCCATCCTATGTTAGGATCGGTTTCAGGATTTTTAAAAAATTTTTTAAAAATAAATTCTACAGCTCAGGTTGAGCCTCAAAACTCAAAAAAACACACATTTTTTATTGCAGCGTCGGCGCGACATCGGTGCCGCTCACCGGCGCCTATTTCATCGACTGTGACGCCGTGACACCGGACATTGTGTTCACCATCAACGGCAACACGTACGCGATGCCCTCCACCTCGTACATCGTGTCGGCGGGTCCCGGACTCTGCATGTTCGCCTTCTACGATCTGACGGCCGCCGGATTCTACCCGGCCTGGATGCTCGGACCGCCCTTCATGCGCGCCTTCTGCCACGTGCACGACATGCGGCTCGCGCGGCTCGGACTCGCCAAAGCTCTTTGAACTCGATGGCTCAACTTTAGCAGGGTATATCTCTGAAACTAGATTAGTTGGGAAGAAGTTGTCAACTACAAAAACGTGGCAAATTTCACGTTGATCAAGTTTATTGTTGACAACTTTTCCATAACTCTCCTAGTTTCCGAGATATTCTGGTTTAAAAGTCGACAACTTTTCTCATAAACATTCCCGATTCATTTTCTCTTCTCAGGAGACGTGGGCGGTGAGACTTCGATGAGTTCGCCGATGAACCGATTCAGCTCCTTGTTCGCGTCGTCCTTTTTGCTTCCGCGTTTTCGCTGAAAAATTTCAGAGTCGGATTTTCAGATGGAAACAAGGATCAGACCGAAATGTAGTCCAAGACGATCGCATAGATTCCGCAGTATTGGGCGAACGATTCGACGGCGCCAGGGCGTTGCTTTTTGATTTCAGTCATGATGTCGGCAATCTGGAAAGGATGGGGGGTTTCTAGGCCACGAACTGCATCGTTTGGGTTTCTAGGCCACGAACTGCATCGTTTGGGTTTCTAGGCCAAGGATTACATAGTTTGGGTTTCTAGGCCAAGGACTACATAGTTTGGGTTTCTAGGCCAAGGATTACATAGTTTGGGTTTCTAGGCCAAGGATTACATAGTTTGGGTTTCTAGGCCACCGACTGCATAACTTGGGTTTCTAGGCCACGAACTGTATAGTTTGGGTTTCTAGGCCACGAACTGCATAGCTTGGGTTTCTAGGCCACCGACTGCATAACTTGGGTTTCTAGGCCACAAAATGCATAATTTGGGTTTTTAGGCCACAAAATGCATAGTTTGGATTTCTAGGCCACGACCGTGAGTACTCACATTCGGCTCGATTCCCTTGTTAAGCTGATCGACGGCGATGAGAGCAGCAACGAAAGAGCACGCTCTACCGCATCCAAATTCGCTCATCACGCAAACGTTTCCAGTTTGTATCTGAAAAAATAAACAACTTTGAAATCGGAGCATCGTAATTTCAAGCAAAAACAGCATTAGGCCTTCCCGGGTTCAGGTTACTGTAGGATTAAAGTGGTGGTACTGTCGTTTATGGTACTTTTCCCCTAAAGCAACAGAAGTTTGTGACAGGATTACGGTAGGTATTCATACTGCCGATTGTTTTTCAACCTCTGTGATAAAGGGACTGCGTTACGATGCGCCTTTAAACTTCAGTGTTAAAGGATCAACGTCGGGATTACGGTACCTTCGGCTAGAGTTCTCCGAGCGTACCTGTTTCTCGGAAAGAAAATGATGAATCATCTTGATGAGCGGCTTCGTTTTGGGCGGTTGACGGCGCTCCCGCCACGCGGCCAAATGGTGCAACTGACAAATGACCGAGTTCGAATTACCCTCCGGCAACACCTCGATCGCGTACTCTTTCGGCTCGAGCGCCGGCTCACTGCGTCGCGTGTTGATGAACATTTTGCCGACGTACTGAAACTCGCCACACTCGGGTTTGAAGAGGCGAATCGGCTGGGCCGCCGGATGGAGCACGTCGTCGGCGAGCAGCAAATAGAGCAGCACCATCTCTTTCTGATACATCATGAGCCAAAAGTCCTCGATGAAACTCTCGTTCTCCATTCGCGGCAGTTGACAAATGATGATCTTGTGGGCGAACTGAACGATGCTGCAAAAGTTAGTCTTTTCGTGGCGAGACCGCTCACATCCTTGACAGTAATCTCGCTGGCATTGATATAGTTCACATTCTCGTGCCCGGGACGATCCAACTTGACGCGATTCTCGTCGAACATTTTCGGCACGCCGGGACGATTGCGCTCGGCGTTCGCGTCGAACGCCTCCGTCGTCTTGTTGAACGTCAGCGAGTCGAGAAACGCAAACTCCGCGCGCAGCTTTTCAATGTCTGGAAAGAAAAAAACTGGAAACGTTTGACCGAGCTAGAGTGACTTTGAACTGTGACAAGCTGTGACACATGTCACTGATGTGTACTTGCGCTCTATCGGACAGCAAAAACAATTGAAACCCATTAGCGTCCTTCAGAAAACTGTTAGCCATCTGAGAAACGTTCTGTGTCCAGCTCCGTGACAGTACAATTGCGTGACATAAATCTGTCCACCCCTGAAGTCAAACTTTAACCGGATATATTTCGAAAACTAGAATAGTTGGAAAAAAGTCGTCAACTACAAAAATACGGTAAATTTTACGCTGATCAGGTTTGTAGTTGACAACTTTTCAATAACTCTTCTAGTTTTTGAGATATCTCCTGTTAAAGTTCATCACTTAAAGTACCCTCCTATAATATTGCCCAGTATAGGTATGCAGTGCACTTCCGAAAACTGTTAGCCATCTGAGAAACTGTCAGTGTCCAACTCCGTGACAGTACGATTGCGTGACATGATTCTGTCCACTCACTGTTAGCCTTGGCGACGAACTTGTCGGCGGCGTCGCTGCCCGTCCACACCTTCTTCGCCGGCCTCTCCTCCTTCTTCGTGTCACTCTTCGGCTCCTCGCTCCTCTTCTCTTCCTCCTTCTTGTCACTTCGCGACTCTTTCTCGTTTCTCGACTCCTCCTGCCTCGCCGACTCCTCGATATCGATCGATCTCGACTGCGACATTTTGCTCTTCGGCTCTGGCTCTCTCTGAAACGAACGACACGAGCGAGGTGCGCAGGTGAAAACGCGAGCTGCTCACAGTGTTCGACGAGGCATTTCGTTGGCTCTTTTTGGGAGCCGGAGCCGGAGCCGGTGGCGAACGCTTCAAGTTGACAGTGGGTCGTGACGAAGCGGTCGACCCTTTCGACGTCTGCTGACTTTTCTCGGGACCTCTGAAAAATAAAAAGGAGCAAAGTTTGGAAGGGGAAGCTCACTCCGATGGGCTCTTTTTGGTCGCCTTCCGTTTCGTCTTCTTCCGAATCGTCTCCGATACGCCTTTTCTGATCTTTTGCAGCAATGAAGACATTATTCTTTTCTCTCTCGCTTCTTCGACTTCTCCTCCTTATCAATCAATAACTGGTCTCACCGGAAAACTCGTTTTTAAACAAAATGAGGACCTTGATTTGAAAAAGAGCGGTTCACGTTTATCAAAAGTTTAAGTTTTTTGCGGTGTAGCCATATTACGATTCGAAAAAAGGGTACTTCCGTTGCGGGGAATCGAACCCCGGCCTTATGGGTGAGAGCCATAAATCCTAACCACTAGACCACAACGGAGATGTGAAAGTGGGTGAGGGAGGGTAATGAACTGTCAGCTGTCATCTCGGGTGTCAACGCCAGAGGCGGGAGACCAGCTGCATAGCGCATTCACTCAAGGTTAAGTTCACCTATATGCCCTTGACTCTCTCTCTCTCTCAATTCTTCAAAACACCGCACCTGGCCCGATTCTGGGCCCGGTTAGCTCAGTCGGTAGAGCACCAGACTCTTAATCTGGTTGTCGCGGGTTCGAGCCCCGCATTGGGCTGATGTTTTTTGTTCTCTTCTAAACCACACTGATTCCTTTTTCTGGTGAGTTCTCAATTTCCAGCCTTCTTTCACACAATACTTTGCGTTTTTGCAACAACAAAAAAAAATGTTCGAAATGAGCAGTTGGAAAAATGAAAATGAGGTGAACAGTCTAAAACTTTGGTTTTTCACTATCGCAGCTAAATAGGAAGCCCAAAAAGTGTGAATCGAACCCCGGCCTTATGGGTGAGAGCCATAAATCCTAACCACTAGACCACAACGGAGATGAAAAAGTGGGTGAGGGAAGTAGCAAAATGTCAGTTGTCTGCCCTAGGTACTAAAGCCGCAACGCGAGTTTCGGGTCTCCAGTTATTAAACACTCGCTGTGTAGCGCATGCACTCAAGTTTGTTCTCTTCAAAAGTGTCGCTGGCTTTGAGTGCATGCGATACCCACCGAGTGTTTGACAACTGCCCCCGCCACTGGCGCTGCAACTTAGATAGACATCTAACATGTCCCAACCCTCCCGCGCCTCAATTTTCATCTCCGTTGTGGTCTAGTGGTTAGGATTTATGGCTCTCACCCATAAGGCCGGGGTTCGATTCCCCGCAACGGAAGTAGCCTTTTTGACTCTATTCAAATCAAAGTAGCGATTTTCAAGAAAAGCAATTTCACACTTAATGGCTTTCGGATGAAACTGCTCGTTTTAACCTAAGTGATCAGAAACACTAGAATAGTAGTAAGAAAAACATTTTTTGTGGTAAATATTTCAATAGAAAAATTGAGAGCAGTAGAGGACAAAAAACATCAGCCCAATGCGGGGCTCCAACCCGCGACAACCAGATTAAGAGTCTGGTGCTCTACCGACTGAGCTAACCGGGCCCGTCGTCGTCGCAAATGCAGGACGCAGAAATTTTGGCAGCGACAAGTGGTGAAACTATGTAATGACACATGAAAACGCAATGAAACGAGTGATGAAAAGAAGAAAATCGTCTTCAACACAACATATACCACATTCGTGTTTTCATTTTTGATCTCGACATTTTTTCCTCAGTTTCCCCTGGGAAACAACAGAAAAAAGCGATGATTGAATTAGGTCGTGCCATGTAAATAGAGCGATTCTCCCATCGAGCCTCTCACTTTCCTCCAAGATGCGTCTTCCTTGTATTCTAGTCTTGGTCTTCTTGGCTGCAAAGTCTTCTGGTTCCGATGTCGATGACGGAGCGAAAAAGTACGGATGGCCGATGGACGCCTGCTCGAATGAGCTCTACGGAGTCTTGCAGCTGATGAAGTTCGAGTCGCCATCCGGAAACCTTTCGTACTACCGTCTCGATGGTTCGTTTGCCTTCTGAACGCTGTCTCTGAAAATGAACGTCTTCAAACAGACGTCATCGAAATCCAAGAGAATTCTGTGGAGAAGCTGATGTTTATGGTGGAGGGAGCGGTTGGGAAAGTGTCAGTTGAGAACTTGGAGCCGTCTTGTCCCATGCTCGGTTTCATCGCCGTTGAGCCCTCGGAAGCCGTTTCTGTGTCATTGCTGATAATCAACTACATAGGTTTGACCTGATTCTTCGATTCTCCTTGATTACACCCAATGATAGAAGAGCCCTCCTGAAGATCAACTTTGTTATAGCACATCTCTGGAACTAAGAGAGTTATGGAAAAGTTGTCAACAACAAAAAAAGGGAAACTTTATGCTGACCAATTTTGTAGTTGACTACTTTTTCACAACTCCGCCAGTTTCCGAGATATTTCGACTTGAAGTTAACCACTAAATAACGCATTGTATTGCAGCCAAGAAGTGTGAAAACCAAAGCGAAGGATTCGCAAAGTTCACTTTCTACCCATCAAACGATCCAAAGCCTGTGTACTCGGTGGTTCTCAAATTGCGTGTGACGCCTCAAGGATCCCATCCTCACGCTGTGGATCACAAGAAGACCATCTGTCCGGATCAACCAGTGTCCAACAAGAAAGCGGTAGGAGGTTACCACACGGTTCGGATAGTCAGGAACATGATCGAACACGCAACGCACGCGAATTTCGACTACGACTCTGGCTCAATTTTGAAAGCAAAACTCATGGTCACGTGGCTGTTGGATGCGGGCAATTCGTTCGTCGCGTACCTTAAAGATGGTACTCCGAATACTCGAGTATCGAACCAAAGTTACACTTTCGAGACAACGGGACATCCATTGTTCTTTTCCTACGATTTCGAAGTGATCGGAAGTGGCAACATATCCGTCGGTATTTACGCGAAAACTTCTACCGTGTTGGGTGGTGGCAAGATGGAATGTAGCACGTTCCCCGGACTGGCGGATTTCGTGAAAACGCTGAACATCGGCGACTTGACCTCGGGACCGACTGAGATTGTCCGAACGATCGGATACCAGGCATTTGCGGATGGGCAAAGTGTGAAGAACGTGTTCACTCCAGAGGCAGACTCGACCACTTTCGCGAAACGAGTGTGCAATCGGACAGTGTCGAAGACCGACGAACTGGCGTTTGTTGTCAAGGGAGTCGGCCAACGAATCAAGCACGTCTTCAGAATCCGCCTCCAGAATACAATCGTTGCGTTTTCAGAATCACGGCGAGAAGCGAGCCGACGGGCGCCGTCCTCGTCACGTACGCGAATCGGATGGACAATCGGCTGACGTCGATTCCGTTCGAGGGCGTCAGACGGCACATGGACGAGGAGGAGCTGGAAGTGATTGTGGAGAACGAGGAGACGGGCGAGAAGCAGTTGTACTTCCTGCGCGTCGGATGCGACGATCCGCGACCTCTGCGGTCTATTATCGATCTTCGATACCCATGATAAAGTTGTCTGCATTTGAATGTACTCGCAATTTTCTTCTCTCTTCACATGGGTCTTGCCACGAAAATCGTGTCGAGAACATAACCCTGGTCTGATCTTTGGTCTTGCAACAAAACGCCCATCCCCCTCCCGCTCCCATAAAGCATGGGAAAGTGTCTCTTCGCACACAGACCGCGACAAACTGACGGGCGCCAGTGTGTAGTGCAACTGCGCTCTGTCGCACACAAAAAGTTCTCTTCGAGCAGCTTCCGCCGATTTGTCATCTTTTTCCCCCATTTTTCCTCGATTTTCTGCAATCTCCTGGAAAAAATCAGTAAAAAAAAAGATTTCTCCCTTATTTTCCACCGCAATAATCGTTTAAAACCAATTTTCCTCCGAAAATCGAGAAAATTCCAAAGTTTCGCCGTCGAAATCACCGTTTTTCGGCGTCTTGGCACCGTGCCAACTATCGATTGTCGCGCCGATATCATGCGCGCTGACACCGTCACGCGAAAGCGCACACCAGTCGGCCTAAACTTCGAAACTGCATAACTTGGCTGAAAATCGATCGTTTCGGCTCGTTTTTCGACCATTCAATAGATAATTTTGTCGGCGACAATAAAATGTGAAGAAATTTTCAAAAATAGCTCAGACAAAAGAGAAAAACAGGGAAAGTGTCGCATTTAGGCCACTGGCGGTGATTTTTTCGAAAAATGTGACGAAATCGGATGGTTTTTTGGGTTTTTTGACTCTTACGTTTTGAAAATCGTGTTTTTCAGGGGGAAAACAGATGGAAAGTTCAATTCCACCGCAGATTTTTATGATTTTCAGTAGAACACTTGTTATGCACTCAAATTTCAAAATTAGTGGACGATAATCGTGAAAATCCAGTTAAGCAACGAAATAATCTTGTAAAAAACAAAATTATCTATCGAATGCTTCAAAAACGAGGTAAAACGGATCATTTTAAGCCAAGTTATGCCCCTTTAAAGTTTAACGATATGGTTTTTCGCGCGTAAAAAATTTCAAAAAAATGATTCAGAGTCAGTCGACCACTTGAATTGTAGGTATTTTAAAAGGCAATATGGTAAAATTAACTCGGAGAATGGAAGAAATTGTTGAAGTCTGTTATATGCGAAAAACCATTGACGCGCATTAATGTTCTGATTTTCAGATCGCAATGATGGATGCACCATCACCGCCACTCTCACCTCTAGTGAGTTTTTTTAAAACGCTTTTCGCGGGTCTTGGCATCGTGCCAACTAACGCAATTCCAAGCACTTTTCATGCTCACCGCCACGAGAAAGTTCACAGTTTCACAATTTCACGTGAGCGTTGACTAGAATCGAGAAGCGGGGGGCAATGGGTCGGGGGGTGGACGTGTCTTACGATTTTCAGACGGACGGGATTACGGTAACTGGAACAATCTGAAATTGTTTTTTTTTCAGGTCGAAATGATGGAATTCAATGTGCCACCACCGCCACAAGCCAAAATCCCAATCACTTTTGGGTTCGAAGAAGAACCAATCATCGCTTCCGTGAGTCTTTTCCTCTTCAAGGATCTCGGCCAAACACAATCTTACGAGTCTTGGCACCGTGCCAAGTCATCATCACCGAGTATCATCTGAGTCGCTACGCAGCGAATACTTTGTGATATAGCCTTTGTTAATCTCGCAAAGGGGGTCGACGGGATTACGGTAACTGTTACAATCTGCAAATATCTATACTTTGAGGGCGAAATGGCGAACTTCCGAGTGCCACCACAGCCACTCCCGTCACATCTTCAACCGAAATCGTCTCAAACCGAAATCCCATTTAATTTTGGATTCGGAGACCCTCCGGTGAGTCCTTTTTCAGAAATCCAAGTTTTCACCCGAAGTTTGAGTAATTTCCGAGTCTTGGCACCGTGCCAACTAATTTTCATACACCATTACGAGAAAATGCACACAATTTTGTGCCTTTTTGAAGTTGACCAAAGTTTTATGTGTAGTGTTGAGTTGCTACGCAGCCAATTGCTCAAGCTCGGAAAAGAGTGTTGACAGGATTACGGTAACTCATAGAACTTGAAATTTTTCGGCGTCTTGCCACAGTGCCAACCAAAACTTCTTATGCAAAATATCACAAGAAAGTGAGTAAAAGGGTCCTGGGCAAGATTACGGTAACTGTTCGAATTTCAAAACAACGCATTTCCAGATCGCAATGATAAACTCCAAAGTGCCACGTCATCATCAACCGAAATCACGAGAAGCCGAAATCCAATTCTTTTTTGAATTTGAAAAACCGACCGTCTCGCCAGTGAGTTCTTTTTCGTTGTTTGAGATTTTCCGAGTCTTGGCACGGTGCCAACTGGAGATATCACGCCAATAGCCCACTTAGTATCATAGGTAGTGAATTGAGTGTAATAGGGTCTCGACGCGATTTCCAGACGGGATTACGGTGACTGTTCCAGTCTGAAAACATTCGTACTTTCAGGTCCAGATGATGAACTTCAACGTGCCACCACCACACCTTCACGTAAAATCGTCACAGACTCCACCGCCACCGCCGTTCACTGTTGGATTCGAAAAACCGACCATTTTCCAAGTAAGTCCTTCTGTTTCGGTTGGACGGGCGGAAACGCCTGATTTCGCCATCGATTCTCTGCAACGAGATAGAGAGAGAGAGAGAGAGTACACGAAACGCAGAGACGCAGCGAGGCAGCCGACTCTTTCTCTGCGTCTCACCGATCTCAGCACTCTTCCTCTCACGCGCTCTGTCCATTACGGAGTGGAGATGCTAATCTCACGCAATGGCGCGGTTTTGGCCTTGCCTGTGGGATGACACTGTCTGCGTCTCTCCTAGCGCGCACAGTCTCTCGCACCTGTTTGTGTGTGTGTGAGCCATGGGAATGAGGGCAGGAGGAGGAGGAGGAGGAGGAGAGCCATTTTGTCATTTTGACGACGTGGACCAGTCGAGACAGACGCGTCTTCTCTTCTTCTCCTTCTATTCTCCCAAGAACGATGAACTCTCTCCTCTCTCTGCACGGACTTACCAGGACTTCCAGCGTAAGTGCTTTTCAGCGTTCACCCGGATTTTCCAGACACTCCCAATCTGAATATTTGCAGCAAAGGAAGCCGAACAAGGACACGACTGGAACTGGCGCGTCGAGCCAGAACCTTCAGGACAGCCCGCAACAACTCCGCAAACTCTTCATCGGCGGTCTGACACATGACACGACCAAAGAAGAGGTTTGTTTGTTTGTTTGTTTGTAGACTACGAAGAAAAACTGAGTAAATTGGGGAAGCATAATAGGTTCTCGTTTACAGATGGAAGCCTACTTTTCGCAATTCGGCGAAGTCATCGACGCCGTCGTCATCCGCGAGCCGCTCACACAACACTCGCGCGGATTCGGATTCGTCACTTTCAGCTCGATTTTCAGCGCCGAGTCGGCGATGAGCCACCGGCCGCACATTCTCGGTGGAAAGGCGGTGAGTGGCGAGTGGGTTAGCGCGCGCGCGCGCGGAATCCGGTATATCTTTTTTGCGTGGAGTGCTAGAAACATGGTGTAGTGATAAAAAAGATAGGAAATTAAAAGATCTTTTGAATGGCGCAGAGAACGTGTAAGAATCTTGATTTTGAAGCGAGTTATGCACATTTTAGTGTCGTTGGGTCTTATTCTATACAAAATTTCCATTGTACCCTACCGATTGCAAAACTCAACAAGCTAGTAACGTGACCGGATGTAACATTTCTGTCCTGCGTTTTGTAGGAAAAGTTCAGTAAATCGGTCATGGCTCCCACACTCAGAGTGGGAAACCGGTGAGTAGTCGACGGTGTAGGAGGAGGAGGGTCGGTGCGAAAGCGCGCGCGGAATCGTGTATATCTTTTTTGCGTGGTGTGCTAGAAACATGGTGTAGTGATGAAAAAGATAGGATATTAGAAGATCTTTTGAATGGTGCAGAGAACGTGGGAAAATCTTCATTTTGAAGCGAGTTATGACAGTTTAGTGCAACCCGATCTGTAATCATTCTAATTTGCCACTAAAACTGTCATAACTCGCTTCAAATTGAAGATTTTCTCACGTTTTTTGGGCCATTCAAAAGATTTTCAAATTTTCTATCTCTTGCTTCACTGCGCCAACAATGTAAGAGTAAGCACAAAAAAGTTGAGGGCACTCAACCTGAAACTACTTAGGCTAATAGTCGAAAGTCCATGTTCATTTTATAGGTCGAGTCGAAAAGAGCGATCCCTCGCAGTCAGATGCTCGCGATGGAGCCGCCACCAATCTTCGAAATTGAGCCGGCGCCGGGATGCAAACTCCTGCTCACCGGCATCGACCCAGAAATGCACTCGGTCAACCGGCTCCGCCTCTACTTCGAAATGTTCGGCACACTGGACCAGATCGAGATCTTCCGCCAACCGCGTGGATTCGGCTTTGTGATCTTCGAGAAAAAGATGTCGGCGGACATTTGTCTCTCCTTCAACCTGGGCCGTCACACGGTGTCGGAGCGCGAGATCGAGGTGCAAGTGTTCAAGACGCAGTTGACGGGAGCCGCAGCGCACTCGGCTCGCCGACGTCAACCAGTCGATCGGGAGCTCTTCGAGCAACTCGCTCACCTTCACATGATGGACAGAGCCAAGAGCCCGTGCGTCACGCGAGCCAGCTCCGAAAAGGAGAACAACGAAGGACAGCGGGCCGAGACCAGCGAGGTGAGCAGTTTTTAATGTTGGTTCACAGTGCGCTCCGCTGAACTAGGTGTGAAAAACCTCGGCCATGGCCTAGAAAGTGATTGCAGTCTTGCTTAAAATTTGGCGCATCTCGCAATATGCCAGTGAACTTGAGCCCGAACTTTCGTATCGCAATTAGTAATTTGGAAGTTGGTCAAAAAATTCAGCTTCAGCTAGGTTAATTCGAAGTTTGTCAAAAAACCAGTCAATTTTGAAAACCAGTCAATTTGAAGTCGATTTGAAGTCAGTCATTTTTAAGTTAGTCAATAAAAAGTTGGTCAAAGCGGCCTTAAAGTTAGCCGGTTTAACGTTAGTCACTTTGAAGTCAATTCAAAGTCAATTTTAAGTTAGTTAACTTTAGCTCAGTAGGTATGAATCCAGTCACATTGCAATCAGTTAGTTTGAAGTTAGTCAATTTGAAGTTAATCATTTTGAGTTTAGTCAATTTGAAGTAAGTCAACTTCAACTAAGTCACTTTGAAATTAGTCACTTTGAAGTCAGTCAATTCGAAGTTAATCATTTTGTAGTCAATCATTAATAAGTAAGTCAATTCAAAGATAGTCAATTTGAAGTCAGTCAAATTGAAGTTAGACAATTCAGAGCTAGTCAATTCAGAGTTAGTCAACTTCAGCTAAGTAACTTTAATGTCAGTCAATTTGAAGTTAGCCAATTTGAAGTTAGTCAATTCAGAGTTAGCCAATTTGAAGTTTGATGTTTTCAGCCAACTCACTTTAAGGTCATTCATTCCAAAGTAGGTCAATCTAAACTCTTTTCGCTAATCATTCCAAAACCACTTTTCTCAAACCACAATTTCTGTGTTCAGAGTCCAAAATCTTTCAAAACTTTGAAATTCCAATCCCCCTGAAACCGTGTTCAATTGCAGAAATCCGTCGAGGAGCCGACGGTCGCAGTGCTCGGAGAAAGGCCGTCTCAATAGAGCGCGTTTGCACCGGAGACGACTTTCTGTCGCGCAGACCACTTTTTCGATGTCACCCACTTCAAATTCAATTTGCGAACGGTTAAAAACCGTCTAAACTCAAGAGAAACTTGCGTTTTATTCATCTCCGTACCCCAGAAATTCAATTTCTCTGTTTGTCCCAAAATACTCGTCACTACCCTATCTCTCAATTCATTTTATGTTATTTTTCGCTAGTTAGTAGCACTTTTTGTCTATTTAGAATCAAAATTCTTCTTTTTTTTGAAATGAGTATTTCCATTTTATTAGTATTTTGTTTTGTAAGTCCTACCTCTTGAGTTCGTTTCTGTAGCAGCATTTTCACGTTTTTCACTCCGAAATCTCGTTTTCACTTCTATAATAACTCAATCTCAGTTTCTTTCGAATAGATTATTCAGTATTTCCTCTAGTTTTGCTCTCTTTCGCTCTATACTCAGGCTCAGCCTCCTTATTTCCTTAATTGTACCCGTTTTCTCGTATTCAATGATTTTCCCGTACCAACAATAAACAATCAAAAATCGATAAACTAGCTAAAAAATTGCAAAAAAATCGAGGAAAAATGGTGGAAAAAGATGACAAATCGGCGAAAGCTGCTCGAAGAGAACTTTTGTGTGCGACAGAGCGCAGTTGCACTACACACTGGCGCCCGTCAGTTTGTCGCGGTCTGTGTGCGAAGAGACACTTTCCCATGCTTTATGGGAGCGGGAGGGGGATGGGCGTTTCGTTGCGAGACCAAAGATCAGACCAGGGTTACTGTAGCTCTTCTTTCAACACCTGTTCTCGACACGATTCTCGTGGCAAGACCCATATGAGGAGAGAAGAAAACTGCAAGTTCATTCAAATGCAGACAACTTTATCATGGATATCGAAGATCGATAATAGATCGCAGAGGTCGCGGATCGGCGCATCCGACGCGCAGGAAGTACAACTGCTTCTCGCCCGTCTCCTCGTTCTCCACAATCACTTCCAGCTCCTCCTCGTCCATGTGCCGTCTGATGCCCTCGAACGGAATCGACGTCAGCCGATTGTCCATCCGATTCGCGTACGTGACGAGGACGGCGCCCGTCGGCTCGCTTCTCGCCGTGATTCTGAAAACGCAACGATTGTATTCTGGAGGCGGATTCTGAAGACGTGCTTGATTCGTTGGCCGACTCCCTTGACAACAAACGCCAGTTCGTCGGTCTTCGACACTGTCCGATTGCACACTCGTTTCGCGAAAGTGGTCGAGTCTGCCTCTGGAGTGAACACGTTCTTCACACTTTGCCCATCCGCAAATGCCTGGTATCCGATCGTTCGGACAATCTCAGTCGGTCCCGAGGTCAAGTCGCCGATGTTCAGCGTTTTCACGAAATCCGCCAGTCCGGGGAACGTGCTACATTCCATCTTGCCACCACCCAACACGGTAGAAGTTTTCGCGTAAATACCGACGGATATGCTGCCACTTCCGATCACTTCGAAATCGTAGGAAAAGAAAAATGGATGTCCCGTTGTCTCGAAAGTGTAACTTTGGTTCGATACTCGAGTATTCGGAGTACCATCTTTAAGGAACGCGACGAACGAATGGCCCGCATCCAACAGCCACGTGACCATGAGTTTTGCTTTCAAAATTGAGCCAGAGTCGTAGTCGAAATTCGCGTGCGTTGCGTGTTCGATCATGTTCCTGACTATCCGAACCGTGTGGTAACCTCCTACCGCTTTCCTGTTGGACACTGGTTGATCCGGACAGATGGTCTTCTTGTGATCCACAGCGTGAGGATGGGTCCCTTGAGGCGTCACACGCAATTTGAGGACCACCGAGTACACAGGCTTTGGATCGTTTGATGGGTAGAAAGTGAACTTTGCGAATCCTTCGCTTTGGTTTTCACACTTCTTGGCTGCAATACAATGCGTTATTTAGTGGTTAACTTCAAGTCGAAATATCTCGGAAACTGGCAGAGTTATGAAAAAGTAGTCAACTACAAAATTGGTCAGCATAAAGTTTCCCTTTTTTTGTTGTTGACAACTTTTCCATAACTCTCATAGTTCCAGAGATATGCTATGACAAAGTTGATCTTCAGGAGGGCTCCTCTATCATTGGGTGTAATCAAGGAGAATCGAAGAATCATGTCAAACCTATGTAGTTGATTATCAGCAATGACACAGAAACGGCTTCCGAGGGCTCAACGTCGATGAAACCGAGCATGGGACAAGACGGCTCCAAGTTCTCAACTGACACTTTCCCAACCGCTCCCTCCACCATAAACATCAGCTTCTCCACGGAATTCTCTTGGATTTCGATGACGTCTGTTTGAAGACGTTCATTTTCAGAGACAGCGTTCAGAAGGCAAACGAACCGTCGAGACGGTAGTACGAAAGGTTTCCGGATGGCGACTCGAACTTCATCAGCTTCAAGACTCCGTAGAGCTCATTCGAGCAAGCGTCCATCGGCCATCCGTACTTTTTCGCTCCGCCATCGACATCGGAACCAGAAGACTTTGTAGCCAAGAAGACCAAGACTAGAATACAAGGAAGACGCATCTTGGAGGAAAGTGAGAGGCTCGATGGGAGAATCGCTCTTTTTACATGGCACGACCTAATTCAATCATCGCTTTTTTTCTGTTGTTTCCCAGGGGAAACTGAGGAAAAAATGTCGAGATCAAAAATGAAAACACGAATGCGGTATATGTTGTGTTGGAGACCATTTTCTTCTTTTCATCACTCGTTTCATTGCGTTTTCATGTGTCATTACATAGTTTCACCACTTGCCGCTGCCAAAATTTCTGCGCCCCGCTTCTGCGAGGCCGTTGGGCCCGGTTAGCTCAGTCGGTAGAGCACCAGACTCTTAATCTGGTTGTCGCGGGTTCGAGCCCCGCATTGGGCTGATTTTTTTTGTTCTTCACTGCTCTCAATTTTTCTATTGAAATATTTACCCCAAAAAGTATTTTTCTTACTACAATTCTAGTGTTTCTGACCACTTAGGTTAAAACGAGCAGTTTTAACCGAAAGCCATCAAGTTTGAAATTGCTTTTCTTGAAAATCGCTCCTGTCATTTGAAAAGAGTCAAAAAAGCTACTTCCGTTGCGGGGAATCGAACCCCGGCCTTATGGGTGAGAGCCATAAATCCTAACCACTAGACCACAACGGAGATGAAAATTGAGGCGCGGGAGGGTTGGGACATGTTAGATGTCTATCTAAGTTGCAGCGCCAGTGGCGGGGGGCAGTTGTCAAACACTCGGTGGGTATCGCATGCACTCAAAGCCAGCGACACTTTTGAAGAGAACAAACTTGAGTGCATGCGCTACACAGCGAGTGTTTAATAACTGGAGACCCGAAACTCGCGTTGCGGCTTTAGTACCTAGGGCAGACAACTGACATGTTGCTACCTCCCTCACCCACTTTCTCATCTCCGTTGTGGTCTAGTGGTTAGGATTTATGGCTCTCACCCATAAGGCCGGGGTTCGATTCCCCGCAACGGAATAACACTTTTTGGGCTTCCTATTTAGCTGCGATAGTTAAAAACCAAAGTTTTAAACTGTTCACCTCATTTCACTTTTACAACTGCTCATTTCGAACGTTTTGTTGCAAAACGTAAAGTACAGTGTGAAAGAAGGCTGGATATTGAGAACTCACCAGAAAAAGGAGACAGTGTGATGAAGAAGGGAACAAAAAACATCAGCCCAATGCGGGGCTCGAACCCGCGACAACCAGATTAAGAGTCTGGTGCTCTACCGACTGAGCTAACCGGGCCCGGCTTCTTTGCAGACGCGAAGCGCGAAAATTTTGACTATGGCAAGTGGTAAAAATACAAAATGATCATTGTGTCGACACATGAAAATGCAATGAAACGATTGATAAAAAGAAGAAAACCGTCTCCTACACAACAGATTTACAGCTCCGCGTCGCGTGGGTCTCGAACGGAATCCACGTCACGCCACGTGAAATTGCGTGTCCCTCAAAACAATCCAAAAAGAAACATTGTTCGTGGGGACACGCGATTTCACGTCGCGTGACGTGGATTCTGTTCGAGACCCAGCTTACAGTTAGCGCTATCGAAAATGAAGCCCAAAAAGTGTTATTCCGTTGCGGGGAATCGAACCCCGGCCTTATGGGTGAGAGCCATAAATCCTAACCACTAGACCACAACGGAGATGAGAAAGTGGGCGCGGGAGGGTTGTCACACGTCAGTTGTCTACCCAGGTCGAAGCACAAGTGACAGAAGACGAACTGCGCAGGCACTCAATCGCAGTCACACCTTCATGCGCTTTAAAAAAAATATTCACTATTTTATTCGATAAGGTCCAATCCGAAATTCTGAACAATAGTTGAACTACCATTGCGTGACCCAATTGCCAAAACTGTCCTGTGGCTGGAACTCTTGATTGATATTGATCCGCTCGAGTGGAACCCAGTCAGCGGGAGGAGGCATCAGTTCTTCTTGAAGCTCAGAAAGGGACGAGTCTTGAATCGAATGTGAGCCCGGATCTTCAGGGCTCTTGCTGAGCCACAATGGAGTTGGAGAAAGTGACAGACGAGTTCGAGAATTTGGAGCATTTGGAGCATTTGGAGCATTTTGCATATTCACCGCATCCGGTGCAACTGGATTCGCTGCGATGAACTCCGTCATGACTCGGATGTACTCGATGGCACCTTTCAGAATCGTCATCTGAACATTGGAGACTGAAAACTAGTCAGCATTCTCAATGACCTACTTTAGTGGTGGACACTTTTCCATGACTATCGATTAGTGTTTCAGCTGGAAGTTTTTCTTGCAAATCGAAAAATGCTTTGTTTTTCTGAAGGAATAGATTGGAGGAAGTGAGTGAACTACCGTATACCTTCACATTCCGCTTCTTCTGGCTCAGATTTCGACGATCGTTCCTCTTCCGTTTCGCTTCTTCCGACAACGGCTTCTTCTGGTTAGACATTCGAGGAAAATCGAAGAAAAAAGTGAATGGGAAGAGATTTCCGACGAATTCAACATTATTCCCTACGAAACAGGGGCTCTTCGAGAGGTCACAACGAATCAACGTCAATCAACGGAAAGAGAAGCAGGGAAAACGGTGGTTCTTGTCAGTTTTGATGAAAATGAAAGTGAAAACGCGCTCTACTGCACTCGATTTGTGAGAAAATATAAAGTTTTGAGTTTTGATTCAGATTTCCCGGTTTCAAGTTTTTCTCATTTTAACTCAAATTGCTTCCAAATTCGATTCACGGTCTGTCATCAATGGTCGTGAACTACCAGATAATACTGTCGCTGATCAGAAATTTTAACCCTTTTTGAGCAGTGGGCCTCAATACAATAGAAAACGTTGATTATATTTTTAAAAATTTTTATTGAAAGCAAAAATTAACAAAAAATTACAACATCAAGGGAAAGTACAAAGGTTCAAATTGCAACAAAAAATGGATGCGAACAGTTTCAGTGATTCTCGGTGCACGTCTTCTTGTTCATCGGCACTCCCTGGTTCTCCTTGTCACACGGGCTCGCTCGCTTCCGATTGGCAGTGGTGTTGCTCGCGGAGCCGGCGAGTCCTCTCCGAAGGTCGGCTGACGGCACGACGGTGTACAGCTCGCTTCTTTTGACGTAGAGGATGTCGGTGTCGACGCTCGACTCCGGCTGCTCGATGGTCTTCTGGAACTTTGCGATCTCTCTGCTCAGATCCAGCTTGGCGGCGTTCGCGAACTCGAGTCCGACGATCCAGATGGTGCGCAGCGTGTTCTCCGATTTCAGTGCCAACTTGGCCGATCCGATGGGTTGGTAGCGGCGAGTATTGATGCGAACCAGTTTGACGGCCGCGTTGGACTCCAGAAGTTGCACGAGCCGTCTGATCCGTGACTCCAGGAATCCGCTGTAGTCGAGTGCGTGCTGCTCGTCCGCGGCGGCCATCGCGACGACGAGAAAGTGTTTGTAGTGGGTGAAGAAGTTGACCTCTTTGAACAGCTCACTCCACTCTGCGTTCCCTTCGCTGATTCGTCTGCACGTCTCCAAGCCACTCGCCATCTCGGCCTTCAGAATCACCGCACTCGACCGGTTCACGTTGTGTGTCGAGTTTTGCTGGGGGAAAGACGGCGTGAGCACGGGCATCAGATGGTTTCTGTCGGCGTATTTGTCTCGCGGATTCCAGACCAGGTTGCGTAGTTCCGGCAGATCGGTCCGTCCAAAGTCGAGCTGATTGAGCGTGACGGCGTTGGGCCAGTTCCACGTTGAGAAGACGAAGAACATCCGATGGACGATCTTCGATGACGTGGCGTTCGGATAGAGCTGGCACGTCCTCGCGACCAGAATCGCCCAAGTGATTCCGCCAAAGTAGCCGAGTGCATTCGAGTAGACTCCGCGTGCCTTGGCCCACAGTTTGACGGCTCTCAGTGCCTCGGAGAAGACCACCGGATCGGGCACCAGCTTCAGAATTTGCTCTGCGACTCGGCATCCATTCAGTGATCGCACTGATCTTTCGTCGATATTCTTCAGGAGAGTATCGTCGGAGAGGTCCAGACGGTCCGGAATGGCCGGCAGATCGAGGCGGGCGAACAGGAGATCGACCTCGATTCCATTGAACTTCATCGTCAGCAGTGGAACGGAGGCTTCTCGGACAGCTTGCAGATCTTTGACTTTCGGATGATGGAGCAAAGTTGACTTGAAGGTGGAGAAGAAGTCGTCGGACGTCACGTGACGTGGCACGATGCAAAGGCAATCGATGTCGGATCCAGATGAGTGCACTCCGAGACGGTAGGATCCGAACGGAATCAGCTGACCTCCCAGGTTGATACCTCCTTGATTCGGCATCTGTAACCTTCCGTTAAACAAAAAGAGAGACTTTCGAGAAACACTGACCTTCTTCAGAGTGACTTTCAGCACCCACTCCTTGACAAGAGTGTTCAGTTCACGAAGAACCTCGATCCGTTGCTTCGTCTCCTCGATCGGTTCGTAGCTCTTGAACTCTTTCAGCGTTTCTTTGAGCGTCTTCGTCGATTCCAACTCGTTCGCATCCGGATGGGCGACGGAAATCGGCTGAGACACTCCCATCATGATGTTCTTGGTTGCAGCAGCAGCAGACATGTTTAGCGAGATTTTTTCTGAAAATGGGATATTGTTTCGAAAAAGTTGTAAGATATAAGAAGCAAGACAGTGAAAAAGAAGGAAGAGAAAAAGAGAAGACTGTAAGGTGAAACGGTGAAGTGAATGAATGAATGAATGAATGAATGAAGGAAAGAGAGCGTGTTCCCACTGTTTCCACACGAACTAAACATTCCCAGACGGGGACGGAGAGCTCCACCCTCATGGACCCCCTTCACAGTTCAAGTCTCGAAAAGAGGTACCATTGCCTCTTCTATGATACCCCCCCCCCTTGGGAAGTCACTGGAAAGGCGTTCGTCAGGAATCAAAAGATCACCCGGGTCGATTGGGAACAAACTGTTTTAGCCTAATTGATTGCAATAAAAACGGAAAAGTAAGAAAAAAACCGAAAAATGCGATTTCAGTAGAAAAAGGGAAAGGTGTAGTAAAAAAGAGAACAAAAAACATCAGCCCAATGCGGGGCTCGAACCCGCGACAACCAGATTAAGAGTCTGGTGCTCTACCGACTGAGCTAACCGGGCCCGATGTCTTCGCAGACGCAGGGCGCGAAAATTTTGGCAGTGGCGACTGGTGAAAAATACAAAACGACACATGAAAACGCAATGAAATGAGGGATAACAAGAAAGGAAAAGAAAAACGTTATTCCGTTGCGGGGAATCGAACCCCGGCCTTATGGGTGAGAGCCATAAATCCTAACCACTAGACCACAACGGAGACGAGAAAGTGGGTGAGGGAGGGTAATGAACTGTCAGCTGTCATCTCGGGTGTCAACGCCAGAGGCGGGAGACCAGCTGCCAAACACTTGCTGCGTAGCGCATGCACTCAAGGTTAGTTACACTTTCTGCCCTTGTCTCTCAAGATGCAATCTTCAACTCTCGCACCCCAGAGCGAATTCGGGCCCGGTTAGCTCAGTCGGTAGAGCACCAGACTCTTAATCTGGTTGTCGCGGGTTCGAGCCCCGCATTGGGCTGATGTTTTTTTCTCATAGCGTGCTTCATCTTTTCCACCAAAACTGAACATTCCCAGAGGGAAACGGAGAGTTCCAGTCTACCCCCTCTTGGACCCCCTTAACTGTTATAGTCTCGAGAAGAGGTACCCTTCCCTCTTTCTAGGACAACTCCACCCTTGGGAATTTTTGACAGGGGTACCATTCGCAGGGCGCGCATCAGTAATCAAAAGATCATTCGTGTGGCACGTGTCCTCCTTTTCTGAGCATGAGAACATCTTTTCTTGTGGGAACAGAGTCCCTCTTCTACCTTATGACGTGGCAATGGGACCCCCTAGTCCCTCCCCCGCGGAACCCGCGGAATGTCGGCCGCTCGACCAGGTGTGCCTATATAAACGGACCGCCCGTGAGTCAGTCTCGTTCTTCCGAGAACATATACTAAAATTGGAACAATACAGAGAAGATTAGCATGGCCCCTGCGCAAGGATGACACGCAAATTCGTGAAGCGTTCCAAATTTTTTGCGCGATTTCAGGTGGGGGAAGTGGGGAATGGCAGTCTCTTATCTCATCCTCGAATTCGGCAAAGTTTTTGGGCTGATGTTTCCACCTTTCCGCCAAAACTGAACATTCCCAGAGGGAAACGGAGAGTTCCAGTCTACCCCCTCTTGGACCCCCTTAACTGTTATAGTCTCGAGAAGAGGTACCCTTCCCCCTTTCTGGGACAACTCCACCCTTGTGAATTCGTGACACGGGTACCATTCGCAGGGCGCGCATCAGGAATCAAAAGATCATTCGTGTGACACGTGTCCTCCTTTTCTGTTTTAGCCAGGTGCGACTCGATCCCTGGGAGACACTTTCCTTTCGACGACATCTTTTCTTGTGGGAACAGAGTCCCGCCTCCTTTTCTCGAACGAGTCGAGTAGTCAGTTTACAGTCATCACCCTCTCCCCTTGACCTCATTTCTCTGACAACGAACCTCATTCCTGTTTCACGTAGATATCCAATTTTTCAGAATGAACTCTTTCTCCGACAACGACAGCGACAACTGGTTCATCACCTCTCTGGAAGGAGCACCGGCACAGGAAGAGCCGGTCGGGGAGCTGCAGATGCCGCTGGAGTCCGAAGAAGAAGACTGGTTGCTGGCCGAGGTGCAAGGAGCGACACCCACCGAGCACTCGTCCCTTTCGGAGCAAGTTGTCTGGAAGGATGCTCACAAGAGTGAAGACTTCACTGAAGAGCAACAAGTGGCTCCACGTGCACCACCTCCACAGGTCACGTACTTCGAGGAGCCGATCCAGAACGACTTCAATGGACCCATTCGGATTGGGTGCCAGACAGCTCCCCACAGGACCTCGGCTCATCCATACCGAGTCGACTATTCGGTTCCCGGTCCGATGTATGCGAGCCCAAGGCCAGCGGGCACGACAACCAGGGATCCGCCGCCAGCGGTACGAGCACCAAGAAGGAAGACGCCGAGCCAGATGAAGAAAGAAGGTAAGATTGAATGAGCACCAGTCATTCTCATGAGCAATCACCAATGTTTCAGAGGAGAGGCAGCGTAAACTGGCCAGCGGCCTCTACTACCGGAACAGAAGTGGAGCGGTTGTCAGGAAGACGGCGAACGACTTGAGATGGGAGCAGGAGCACCAGTACCTCAAGAAGCACGGACTCACCTGCCTCGACGACCTTCAGTGACATCTTCTTACGTTTCCGTTTCTCTTCTGTATCTGTAAATTGTCAAAACTGTTGTTCTTTTCTTTTCAATAAACCGAACAAAAACCAAAATCAAAGTGTTCTTACTTCGAACTCACGCAACAAGAATCCAAGCAAAAAAAAGTGTCACACATTGCTGAGAGATTCAGAAAACACACCAGGGTGAATGATGACTTTCTACTTTCCCAAATACGTTCTGAATACCCTACTTCCCCACCTGAAATCGCGCAAAAAATTTGGAACGCTTCACGAATTTGCGTGTCATCCTTGCGCAGGGGCCATGCTAATCTTCTCTGTATTGTTCCAATTTTAGTATATGTTCTCGGAAGAACGAGACTGACTCACGGGCGGTCCGTTTATATAGGCACACCTGGTCGAGCGGCCGACATCTCGCGGGTTACGCGGGAGAGGGACTAGGGGGTCCCATTGCCACGTCATAAGGTAGAAGAGGACGGCGGGACTCTGTTCCCACAAGAAAAGATGTTCTCATGGTCGAGTCGCACCTGGCTGAAACAGAAAAGGAGGACACGTGCCACACGAATGATATTTTGGTTCCTGATGCGCGCCCTGCGAATGGTACCCATGTCAAAAATTCCCAAGGGTGGAGTTGTCCTAGAAAAAAGGGAAGGGTACCTCTTCTCGAGACTATAACAGTTAAGGGGGTCCAAGAGGGGGTAGACTGGAACTCTCTGTTTCCCTCTGGGAATGTTCAGTTTTAGTGGAAAAGACGCAATGAGAAAAAAAACATCAGCCCAATGCGGGGCTCGAACCCGCGACAACCAGATTAAGAGTCTGGTGCTCTACCGACTGAGCTAACCGGGCCCGAAATCGCTCCGGGGTGCGAGAGTTGAAGATTGCATCTCGAGAGACAAGGGCAGAAAGTGTAACTAACCTTGAGTGCATGCGCTACGCAGCGAGTGTTGGCAGCTGGTCTCCCGCCTCTGGCGTTGACACCCGAGATGACAGCTGACAGTTCATTACCCTCCCTAACCCACTTTCTCATCTCCGTTGTGGTCTAGTGGTTAGGATTTATGGCTCTCACCCATAAGGCCGGGGTTCGATTCCCCGCAACGGAATATCGTTTTTCTTTTTTTCCTCTTTCCATGCACGATAATAGTACCCACAGTTTCCTATCAGAGACTCTGAGGAAAATATCGAGATGAGTAAAAAAACACAGATATAGTATCTGTTGTGTTGAAGACTATTTTCTTCTTGTTATCCCTCCTTTCATTGCGTTTTCATGTGTCGTTATATATTTTTCACCAGTCGCCACTGCCAAAATTTCTGCGCCCCGCATCTGCGTTGACGTCGGGCCCGGTTAGCTCAGTCGGTAGAGCACCAGACTCTTAATCTGGTTGTCGCGGGTTCGAGCCCCGCATTGGGCTGATGTTTTTTGTTCTCTTTTTTAGTACACATTTCTTTTTTTCTATTGAAATTACCATCTTCGGTTTGTTTCTCACTGTTCCGTTTCTATTGCAATCAATTAGGCTAAATCAGTTTGTTCCCAATCAACCCGGGTGATCTTTTGATTCCTGACGAACGCCTTTCCTGTGACTTCCCAAGGGGGGAGGATTCATAGAAGAGGGAATGGCACCTCTTTTCGAGACTTGAACTGTGAAGGGGGTCCATGAGGGTGGAGCTCTCCGTCCCCGTCTGGGAATGTTTAGTTCGTGTGGAAACAGTGGGAACACGCTCTCATTCATTCATTCATTCACTTCACCGTTTCACCTTACAGTCTTCTCTTTTTCTCTTCCTTTTATTTCACTGTTTTGATTCTTATATCTTACAACTTTTTCGAAATA
This sequence comes from Caenorhabditis sulstoni, assembly GCA_963966605.1. Lineage (NCBI taxonomy): Eukaryota > Metazoa > Nematoda > Chromadorea > Rhabditida > Rhabditidae > Caenorhabditis > Caenorhabditis sulstoni. The sequence continues at coordinate 8,993,441 of OZ016476.1, forward strand.
ATATCCCATTTTCAGAAACAATCTCGCTAAACATGTCTTCTGTGGCTACCAAGAACATCATGATGGGAGTGTCTCAGCCGATTTCAGTCGCGCATCCGGACGCGAACGAGTTGGAATCGACGAAGATGCTCAAAGAAACGCTGAAAGAGTTCGAGAGTTACGAACCGATCGAGGAGACGAAGCAACGGATCGAGGTTCTTCGTGAACTGAACACTCTTGTCAAGGAGTGGGTGCTGAAAGTCACTCTGAAGAAGGTCAGTGTTTCTCGAAAGTCTCTCTTTTAGTTCAACAGAAGGTTGCAGATGCCGAATCAAGGAGGTGTCAACCCGGGAGGTCAGCTGATTCCGTTCGGATCCTACCGTCTCGGAGTGCACTCATCTGGATCCGACATCGATTGCCTATGCATCGTGCCACGTCACGTGACGTCCGACGACTTCTTCTCCACCTTCAAGTCGACGTTGCTGAAACATCCGAAAGTCAAAGACCTGCAAGCTGTCCGAGAAGCCTTCGTTCCACTGCTGACGATGAAGTTCAACGGAATCGAGATCGATCTCCTGTTCGCCCGCCTCGATCTGCCAGCCATCCCGGACCGACTGGACCTCTCCGACGATACTCTTCTCAAGAATATCGACGAAAGATCAGTGCGATCACTGAATGGATGCCGAGTCGCCGAGCAAATTCTGAAGTTGGTCCCCGATCCGGTGGTCTTCTCCGAGGCGCTGAGAGCCGTCAAACTGTGGGCCAAGGCACGTGGCATCTACTCGAATGCACTCGGCTACTTTGGCGGAATCACTTGGGCGATTCTGGTCGCGAGGGCGTGCCAGCTCTATCCGAACGCCACGTCATCGAAGATCGTCCATCGGATGTTCTTCGTCTTCTCAACGTGGAACTGGCCCAACGCCGTCACGCTCAATCAGCTCGACTTTGGACGGACCGATCTGCCGGAACTACGCAACCTGGTCTGGAATCCGCGAGACAAATACGCCGACAGAAACCATCTGATGCCCGTGCTCACGCCGTCTTTCCCCCAACAAAACTCGACACACAACGTGAGCCGGTCGAGTGCGGTGATTCTGAAGGCCGAGATGGCGAGTGGATTGGAGACGTGCAGACGAATCAGCGAAGGGAACGCAGAGTGGAGTGAGCTGTTCAAAGAGGTCAACTTCTTCACCCACTACAAACACTTTCTCGTCGTCGCGATGGCCGCCGCGGACGAGCAGCACGCACTCGACTACAGCGGATTCCTGGAGTCACGGATCAGACGGCTCGTGCAACTTCTGGAGTCCAACGCGGCCGTCAAACTGGCTCGCATCAATACTCGCCGCTACCAACCGATCGGATCGGCCAAGTTGGCACTGAAATCGGAGAACACGCTGCGCACCATCTGGATCGTCGGAATCGAGTTCGCGAACGCCGCCAAGCTGGATCTGAGCAAAGAGATCGCAAAGTTCCAGAAGACCATCGAGCAGCCGGAGTCGAGCGTCGACACCGACATCCTCTACGTCAAAAGAAGAGAGCTGTACACCGTCGTGCCGTCAGCCGACCTTCGGAGAGGACTCGCCGGCTCCGCGAGCAACACCACTGCCAATCGAAAGCGAGCGAGCCCGAGTGACAAGGAGAACCAGGGAGTGCCGATGAACAAGAAGACGTGCACCGAGAATCACTGAAACTGTTCGCATCCATTTCTTGTTGCAATTTGAACCTTTGTACTTTCCCTTGATGTTGTATTTTTTTGTTAATTTTCGCTCTCAATAAAAATTTTTAAAAATATAATTCATGTTTTTCGCTCTAGAAGAACCAAGGTCCAAGAGGCACGGAAAACGCGCCAAAGTAGTCACTGACGCGCTTCTCGTGCCGTTCGCAGTGCTGATCTCATCTTCCCGCACACTTTCCTCATTCCTCCGATTATCGATTTTTTGCTGTTCTCTCGCATCGTGTCTCACTCGTCGTTTCGTTTCAGCGGTGTCAAAAATGAACGGTTGCACAGAATGCGGATTCACCACCGTCGATCTTTCCGAATTTCAAAAACACATCGGTAACCGCCCCCCACTTTTCTTCTTTCTTCCCCAACTTTCATTTCTCTCTCCACAGAAACGCACGAGACCGAGCGAAGCAGGCCGTCGAGCGGCGAGATGTCGTGCACGCGGAGCATGAGCATCGAGTGGGTCGACGGACAGTTTCAGACGCCGTCGCCGATTCCCGAGACCGTCGGACCGGCCGTGATGGCCGAAATCACCAACACCGTCGGCAGAAGTCAGAAGAGGAAGTCGTCGTCGAGAGCGAGACTGGAGGCGGCGACGCACGCGTGTCCGCACTGCGAGTTTACTACTTCCCATGTGCAAAACATGTCACGTCACTTGGTACGACCGTTTTTCAGCTTTTTTCTCTTCGAATCTCAAAGAAGGACGCACGCATTGTGTCGATTTACGATAAACAAAGAGCCAGGGCCGGAGCGTCGTACCGAACAATTATGTACTTGTGAATTGAAAACTGATTCATATTTTGGTACGACGCTCCGAAATAACGGTGTCGACACTTTGTTTATCAAACTGAAAAACGAATACAAAGTCAATTTTCAGAAGACGCACGAAACGTCGCCAGAGTACTCGTGCGATGAGTGCAAACTGCGGTTCACTCAGAAGGTGAGCAAGTTATTCGGGCTCTCACTAAGGGAAGTTTTCGAAAATTTTACTGTTTGGCAAAAAGTTTGAGAGTTTTTACTGACTCTTTGAGAAAATTCTCGAAAAATTCTCTATCGATTGATCTAGGTCTCAACCTGAAAAAGTTCTGAAAAAGTCTGGAAACAATTGTCTGAAATTCAGAGGTCCCGACGGCCTAGAGGTGCCACAGATGTAGTGTTGAAAAAAGCGATCGAGTGGTCGAGGGGTTGTGTGTTGGGAAGTCGTTCTGGAGGTTGTGGGTTCGATCCCCTTGCCGGTGAATCTTTTTTTGCAAGGTTTCGACGATGTTTTTTTGAAGCTGTGACATCCTCTGAACATAGTTTTTTGCTTTCTCCAAAACTTTCAGTGGAAAACTTTCATAACTTTGTTCGCAATCAAAATTTTCAAACTTTTGCTGATTCATTCGGAAGATTTTTAGAAATATGATGTTTTATGACTATTTCTGTACTCCTATTCCCTACAAAAAACACTGAAACGAACAATTTCCAGTCGAACTTGCACCGTCACCAGAAGCTGCACAAAGATGAGAAGCCGTTCAAGTGTCTGGTTTGCAAGAAGGCGTATTCCAGAAGAGATCAGGTATTCAGAAGCAATTCGAAAAGAAAAACGGTCTTTCGGACGTAGAGAATAATTTGTAGAGTATTCAGAAAGTTCTGACCATTTGGTGCTAAAATTAAACTTGGCGGCCTAGAAAATGGATCGAGTTTTCTAGGCCACCGCTTTGTGTCCGGATGCTCCTCTGAAATTTTTCGAACTTCCAGATGCTGGAACACTTGATGTCTCATCACAAGAACGGCCTGAGCTACGAGTGTCCGGTTGCTTTGTGCGAGAGCGTGTTCGATGAGAATCGGGCGGTCACAATTCATCTGCACAAAGAGCACAAGATCAGCGCGACGAATCCGGCCGCCTGCAAGATTTGTGACACGCGAATCGGCACTGCACGTTACCTTCTCACCCACTTTCAGACACCTCACGACGCGACCTATAAAGTGAGTGACTCAATCGACTA